>JAECWJ010000597.1:0-366978 GCA_018150375.1 Drosophila sturtevanti
ATGTGCACGGAACTGTAGTTGGAAATCAAAGAGCGATGGTTTTGAACCACTATATTTGAGTTTATCCAATGCCTTAACTAACTGATAGTAATAAAACTGAACTAATTCCGTTTGATGGTTTAGACGAAGATCCTCCTGAATAGAGCTATTGAAGAAGTAATGAAGATCAATGGCTGGAGAATTCCACACACAGAACTGTAAATCAATAAAGATGCAATTGTTGAGCTGATCTTTGGCATTATAATTGAACATAAGATTTGTTGTCCAAACATCTCCATGATTAAGTGTAACAAAATCACCAGATCTTATATCGGTGGAATTCTCGCCATAGTCCATAATGCGATCAACTAATTTATTTATTTTTGATTGATAACGCTTCTTTAAGTCGGCATCCAATTCAAGAGATCGAGATAGTGCTCTCAGCATATTCTCCATTGTCGATTGATAGCCTCGTGTGTGGCGATTGAAGAAGTTTCGATCGAAATTTTTCGAAAATATTCCCGGTTGCCTCTCAGCCAACACAGCGGTCATTGCATGAAACTTTGCCAACTTTTCGAGCACCAAATGGGTATGTGCCAAATCCAATTTCTCCAAACGATTAACTACTTTGTACTGCTCCAGTGCCAAGTCTTCAAATGTTATTGAATTGTTTGGTTTATCCACACACACTGTGGAGGCAAAAAGTTTTCTTTCATCATGAAGTTCTCGTCTTAACAATTCTGTTAACTTTGGCAGAATTTCCTCATACATAATCATTTCCCGGGTATAGATCCCATAGTCTTTTAGCAAATGGGAGGCGGGATCATTTTCCGCTAATGTGGTCTTCACCAGAAACGTAGCATGTTGGGGTTCAGATTTTAGTTTATCCGTAGAATATTCCACATTTATACGTGTCAATACACTAGCAAAATTCTCGCCATTTGCTGTGGCAGGTGTTATGCTCAATTTTTGAACCTTTAAATGTTTCTCTTTTAAATAATCCTGTAGCTTCTGTTCCACATATTGTTCGGTAAGCCAACCCGATGTGGGATGTTTTTTCTCTATTGACATGTTGATATGAAGGTGTTGCTTTCCAAACTCAGCCAGGTGTAAATTTAGGTTTCTCTTTTATAGTAAAACCGGATTTCTTATCTTATCGATGAATGAGTTATAAATGTAAGTAAAAGCTATTTCTGTTTAAATTCTGCTCTGTCATCTTTGTCGACGTACCTCAATTCTCTGTCTGAGATTGGATTTGTTACGTATTCTAAACAATGCCTACATCTACATATGTATATGTATGTATGTATACTAGCAAAAGCTTTACACAACTGCACACACACATGCACACTTGAAACTCAAATAGAATCATTAAGATAAAAGTAAGTGGAACAGCATGGAAATCAATTGAAACCGAAAATTGCTTTTACTATAAATATAATAATTAAATATTATAGCAAATTGTACATATGTATGTATCATTAAAAAGATAAATGATAGATAAACCTGCACTTAATAAACATCTACTTTCTTGCTTTTACAAACTTTTAATTAAAAAATATAACAAACGAATTTGAAGCACTAAATGTACATATAAGTAAAACATCCAGAAGCTAAAAAGCGTCCTGGAAAATTCTACTTTATTTCGCCAGAGTATTTTAATACACTAATTTCTCATTCTGGTGAAATAATAATTGAGGGTATTGAAGAATCACTTGGGCAGCGACAACTTTTAAATAACCAATACCCTTTTAATATTTTAAACAAATTAAATGACGTAACGTAATACGTTACGGTCGGGGGAATTTTAAACTACTGTACGTTTAGCAAAGTGCGAGTTAACTTTAAAGCAGCTTTGAAAGAAAACGGTCCAGCTGTTACGAGCTTTTCATTTAGCTGAAATACAGATCCAGAGCTTGTGATCTGTCCAACAAAAATGATTCTATTAGTTCTCTTATTTGAAATTAACATCTGCCAGTTTTATATACATACCTTATTTTAAAAATTTTACAATAAATGTGAATTTATTGATAAATAAATAAGTACATCTGGAATTACAAATTCATATTAATTAAATTTTTATTTTTATATAGTATAATAATCCTATTTTTTTTTGTATATACACTTTGACGAAGTTAACGTTTTATAGTATTATTTCATTAAAGATTCTAAAAGTCCCAGCCAGCATATTCCTTAACCACGTCCTTATTATCCTTGCGATGGCGATGGACAGCGCTTGCTTCACCTTTGGCGACACAACGTTTACGTTGTTCTCGTTTTTCCCGGACATCCATATTACGGCGTATACGATCAGTTATCACTGATGGAGCAATAGTGCTGGCTGAAGTCGAATAGGAACGTTGACTTCTGGCATCATTTAACATTTGTTTGACCATTTGAAGGCGATACAGCCGCGAATTGGGATCTAGGGTAGATAATTCAGGTATTACTTCGGTTTCCAAATCATTTGAACCAACCGATTGGGTTCCATCGGCTGCATCAACGGGTTCTTTATCATTTATGTCCGTGGGGGCGGCAAGGGACTTATCAGTAACGATAGTGGATGAAACAGGTAATGCCTGGTCAGGCACTTCTGGTCCAACTGTTAGATTTCCCAAATATTGTGTGCATGATTCAATGTAGCGACGTACTGCATCGCCTCCTGACTTTGCCTGTGTGTTGAGCTTTGTCTCACTGTAGGACACTTCATTTTCTAACTGTCGGCGATATTCATTTAGCTCATTAGATGTATTTGCAGGTACTAGGAACGGTGGCTCCTCGTCACCCGCCTCTTGTTCGAGCTCCTCCTCGTCTTGCTCTTCATCCGTTTCCTTCTGAATCATTCCATATTCTTGCAATAGGTCTTCTTCCATGTCCTTAGTAAAGCCATAGCCAGTGCAATGAACCTCTGCATCAAGATCATCTTCACGCACCAAATCACTAAACTTTGGATATTCCTCGCTTTCATATCCAAATTTACGACGAAACATTTCTCGAACACAAGTCACATCACGTTCAAAGAAGCTGCAATGGGTTTTAATAATTTGAGACAATAATAGGAGAAATTCAACCTGAGTGGACTTACAATTGAGCATTTTCATGAGCAGTCGACATCATTTGGGGAAAATCAATTAAAATGGGTTTACCAGAATCTGTCAGCATCAAATTAAACTCATTGAAATCGCCATGGATTACGCCAGAGTTACCCAAACGCACAATGAGATTCATTAAGTCATCATATACTTGCGGTATATCGATTAGTTCTTGGACTTGGGTCCTACGAAAGATACAATTGGAATATATTTCGACTAGCTGAAAATGCTACTTACATAGGCCAACCATTGACCAGTTCCATCAGTACACAATGCCGATTAAAATCAATTGGTTTAGGGACTGGAAAGCCGCGATCATATAAAGCCGACATATAGGCAAACTCACGTGTGGCCGATATGCGGGACAAATACAGCCAGGAGGCCTTATGCCGGCGTCCATGATAATCCCGCTTCGACTTCACATTTCGAAAGCAGGTACGTCCCAAACGATGCAACTTCAGGCATATGGGCGTGCCTTCTTCATCTGCCACAACGTAAATATTTGATTCCTTTCCAATGCCAATCTGATTACCAAAGGAACTAACGGATCCACGGAGGGTCAACGATTTGAGTGCCAAATAATCATAACCAGTATTAGTCAAACGATATCCATCATCTGGTAAAGAAGGTAGCGGCAATGAAATCGGAGATGCGTTATTTTTTTTATATTTTACTTACACTTTTTGCCCCGTTCATAGGATAACAACTTGTGTTTGCATAGCTCTTTGAGCAGCTTGTGTACTCCGCCCGTTTTTAAATTGGCAATAGCTGCTGCCAATGGTCCAGGTACCAATTCGTGGTTCTTCATGCCCATTTCGATGGCAGTGAGAACACGGAAGTCCTCTTTGCTGAGATACCGCAAAACTGTTACATTTAGTTTGCCCATTGCGGCTTAATATTGTATTTATTTATTATTAAATTTATCCACGTGCTGTCTCAAGAGTACGAAACGCTGGGTAATGAATTAGAGATGGACGATAGTTTGATAGTCACAGCTGTGTTAGAATAAAACAATATTCTGACTTTACTTTTTTTTTTAATTTCTTAATTAAAAATTTGGTAAAAATATTATTTTGCTAAATATATATTAATCGGCATTTGAAAAGTTTAATAACATTTAGCTAAAAAAAGTTTTCGTCAAGTTAGAGCCTTAAAAAATCTAAAGTGGCAGCTCTGATCGCATTCACAGTCACTAAAATTTCTGCCATCAGCAGAATAAGAAGAAGAACAAGGGAAAGAGAAACAACTAGGACCACGACCAGAATGGCAGGCGTTGGAGATGATTTAATAGCCAAGTTCCAGGAGCTGGGCATGAGCGAGCAAAAGGCAAAGGAAACGCTTAAGAATGCTAATGTAACGAAAAACTTGCAACTGGCCCTAGGCGAGATTGGAGATGCCGCTTTAGCTGATGGCGTAGGCATGTTGATTTACCACATGGCCAGCAAACTGAAGCCACAAGTAGGTGAACATTTACCACTATTGGTGCGATACATACTCGATCGTAAATTGGATAATACTCAGAGAGTAGACGCTGCCTTAGAATACGTTCTAAAGAGTGGGCAAAAACTAAAGGCAAGCATTAATGTCGAGGAATTGGAAAAGGAGTGCGGCGTGGGCGTTGTAGTTACACCAGAGGAAATTGAACGTCATGTGCAGGCAAAGATTAAGGACACTTATAAAGAAGCATTGTTAGAACAGCGCTACCATTTCAATGCCTTTAAAATCCTGCAGGATGTTCGCCAAGAACTTAAATGGGCAGATGCCAAATCCGTGAAGGCAGCTATCGATGTGGAAATATTTGATCTCTTGGGACCCAAAACGGAGGAAGATTTAAAACCACAAACCAAGGCAAATGCACCAAAAGTCAAGGCGGAGTCCAAGCAAACACCCACAACAGCGGCTGTGATAAATGAAGAATCTCCATCTGATGGAGCCTCTTCTATAGCTGAGTTGATGCGTACCAAGGTCCATTTCCATAAACCTGGAGAGAATTACAAAACCGATGGCTATGTGGTCACCCAGAATACAGAGAGATTGCTTAAGGAGCATCTCCAGAAAACAGGAGGCCAGGTGCATACCCGATTTCCTCCAGAACCCAATGGTATACTCCATATTGGTCATGCCAAGGCCATTAATATTAATTTTGGCTATGCTGCTGCCCAAAATGGTGTTTGCTATCTTCGTTACGATGATACCAATCCCGAAAAGGAAGAGGAAAAATTCTTTGTGGCCATCAAAGAGATGGTCGAATGGTTGGGTTACAAACCATACAAAATTACCTACTCTTCGGACAACTTTCAGCAGCTATATGAATGGGCCGTGGTCCTTATACGCGAAGGCCTAGCCTATGTTTGCCATCAAAAGGCCGATGAATTGAAAGGCTTCAATCCTCCCCCGAGTCCCTGGCGTGAGCGACCCATAGAGGAATCCCTTCAACTGTTCGAAGACATGAAGAGGGGCAAAATAGACGAGGGAGCAGCCACTCTCAGACTAAAACTCACCCTAGAAGAGGGCAAAGTGGATCCAGTTGCTTATCGTATAAAGTTTATACCTCACCATCGTACCAAATCGGCGTGGTGCATTTATCCAACTTATGATTATACACACTGTTTGTGTGACTCCATAGAGCAAATTACCCACTCGCTGTGCACAAAGGAATTCCAGTCCCGACGCTCATCTTATTATTGGCTTTGCAATGCCTTGAATATTTATTGTCCTGTCCAATGGGAATATGGGCGATTGAATATGAATTATGCACTAGTCTCTAAGCGAAAGATTGGAAAATTAATAACGGAACGCATAGTCCACGATTGGGACGATCCACGCCTCTTCACCTTGACTGCTTTGAGAAGACGTGGATTCCCACCGGAGGCGATCAACAATTTCTGTGCCCAAATGGGTGTGACAGGAGCTCAAATTGCTGTGGATCCCGCTATGCTAGAAGCATCTGTCCGGGACGTGCTTAACATAACAGCTCCGAGACGTTTGGTGGTCCTCGAACCATTGAAGGTGACCATTTCCAACTTTCCTCATGCTTCCCCATTGAGTCTAGATGTTCCCGATTTTCCCCAAAATCCTCAACAAGGAAGTCATAAGATCATCCTAGACAAAATTATCTACATAGAACGGAGCGATTTTAATCTTAATCCCGATAAAGGTTATAGACGCTTGACACCTAACCAACCATTGGGTTTACGTCATGCAGGACTAGTGATTTCACTTGAAAAGGTTATTCAGGATCCATCCACTGGTGAAATTCTGGAACTCATTTGCTCTAGCCAATTGGCCGAACAGGCTGAGAAACCCAAGGCATTTGTGCAATGGGTGTCACAACCCGTTCAATTGGAAGTGCGCCTCTATGAGCAACTTTTTAAGCACAAGAATCCTGAAGATCCCAACGAAGTTCCTGGGGGATTCCTTAGTGATGTCAATGAGCAGTCCATTAGTGTAGTCCAAGCATATGCCGATAGGGCTTTATCCAAGGCAAAAATTTATGATAAGTTCCAATTTGAAAGAATTGGCTTCTTTTCTGTAGATCCGGACTCGACGCCGCAAAAGCTTGTCTTTAATCGTACAGTGGGTCTTAAAGAGGATTCAGGTAAAAAGTAAGAGTGCCCAAATGCCTTAGCATGTATCGCTCATCAATTTTGGACACGTCTCAATAAATATTTGATTTGTAAAATCATATATATAAACATATAAAAGATTTTTTTATTTCTTGCCCTCTACCATAATGATGTGATAACCGAACTTCGTTTTAATAGGAGGATCTGTGTACACCGGATTGTTCACTGTAGATATAGGCAATGCAAATGCGGCATCCTGAAAGGGGCCGACCATAGCTCCACGTATCTGCCAACCCAGATCCCCGCCCTGTCGCGCCTTGTCTTCACTATAGGCGGCAGCCACTTCCGGGAATTTCTGGCCCGCCTTTAATTTCTCCATTGCCTCAGTAATCTTGCCCTGCTTTTCGCACAGAATGTGACGTACTTTCACTGCATTTCCCCCTTTCTTTTCCTTGCCGGCAGCTGTTGAATCAAGGCAACGAATTGTAGGCGGTGTATGTATATTGGAACAATTAGGGATCGACTCACCTTTGTCGTCTGCTGCGGGTTTCCCTTTCCCTCCACCCTTTGCTCCACCGTCTTTACCTCCCTTGGCATCTTTTTTCGGAGGCATCTCTTTATTCAATATTTATTAAACAAATATAAATTCGCTGTGGAACGGACCAACATGTGTTGGTTAGTTCAATTAGAGATGGGATATTTACTGATAGCGTTAATGTTGCGATTTGGCGGAAACCAGAACTAAAGAATTTCGTTTTTTCTAATATTGAAAGTTAAATTAAATATAAATTTAGTTTGCTTTTACAGTTAACAGTGCGTGATTTTTATTAATACTGGGTTAATCTTATCCCCAATTTCATTCATTGCATTCTCAGCGTCACAGTGATTTTGATCACGGTGATTAGTTTCAACTGGCTCATCGCTAACAACTTTCTCTATAACTTTCAATAACAACTGTTGATTAGAACGGATTCAAATTCTCTACGCTCTCTAAGTCTCTCCAAGTAGCAAAGGCATTCTTCGATTTTGATAATCATTGATTGACATCCTAATCATGGAGTTAACATTGGAGATTATAATTTGGGTGGGCATTGCCGTCTTTGTGCACATTTTAGTTTTTCTATTCGTTGTCGGCAAGCGACCGAAGATGTCGATATGTGGTCGTCATGTGGTGGTTACGGGAGGCTCGAAGGGTATCGGATTGTGTCTGGCTGTGGAATGTGCCATGAAAGGAGCGAATGTAACAGTTATAGCTCGAGATGAGAAAATGTTAAGTAAGTAATGAGAAAATTTATATGTATACATATGACTAATGGGAAAATACCCGGTATCCGTTTGTATGGTAACTAAATACATCTATCTGAATTAGGTGGGGCTGTGGCTCTAATGGAAGTTATACGTCAAAGACCAGAGCAGAAATTTCAATACCGCAGCCTGGACATTGGTGGAGACTATGAGAAGGTGGAACAAGTTCTTAGCGAGATCGAAGAAAGTGTTGGCCCCATTTATGCACTAATCAACTGCGCTGGAATGGCCATTTGCGGTGTCTTCGAGGAGGTTTCTGTAACGGATGCCCGCAAATTGATGAATGTAAATTATTTTGGTAGCTACAATTGCACACGCTATGTCCTGCCCAAAATGAAAAAGGCTGGTGAAGGCATCATAGTGATAACCTCGTCACAAGCGGCAATGTTTGGGATCTACGGATATGGTCCATACGCAGCCAGTAAATATGCCCTGCGGGCCATGGCCGAGACAATAGCCATGGAGTCACGAGAATTTGGGGTCTCAGTAACTCTTGCTCTGCCATGTGATACAAACACGCCTGGTTTCGAGGAGGAGGAGAAGTCAAAACCAAGGGAAACAAAAATTATTTCAGGTGGCGGTGGACTAGTCGAACCAGAAGCAATGGCCAAAGCTATTTTAAAAGATGCTTTGGTGAGTTACCAAATTAATCAATTCAGCAACAAATCCTAACCTTTAATTTTTTTTTTAATTTACAGAAAGGGAACTTCATATCGACCGTTGGTGCTGAAAGTTGGTTAATCACAATGCTTGGCGGTGCATTAATGCCCTGGAATGGCTTCTTTACAAATCTATTACACGCCTCTGTCATTGGTCCTTTGCGTTTGTTCAGTTATGGCCTGCATAAATATTTCAATAGTGTGATCAGTAAATGCGCGAAAGAGGATCGCCAAAAGAAAGCCCTACATGAAAAATCATCAGAAACTAAATGAAGTCATTAGCTAAAGTGCTAATTCTCAGATTTTCCAAAGTATAACGCGATTTTGAAATATCAGCGTAAAATTAGTTTCGAACAGCAAGTGCCTGTACATAATCAATTTAATGTATTTATGCCATGTTCGAACGACCAACAGCTATTCCAAATTCTTGACACAGTATCATTTTTTAATCGTAATTGTTGTTGCATTTTATCATTATTATTAATTAGCTTTTAATGTATACCGTTCAGTTTCCATTTTATTTGGCAAACGACATCGTACACAAATTTTTAATTCTTATATACTTTATATGGTGTTTGATTCATCTGAATAAAAGAAGAAATATTTCAATAAAATGCTTAAGACATCCGATAAGCGGATTGATTTTAACCGAAAGTTACCAAGCGATTATATTAAAATCTGGACATGGCATACTCCAAATATCAAAATTGTCAAGTATGATGGACACATCATATTGAGATTGGAAAACTGTGGTATGGGCATTATAGAACCAAAGCATTTTAATACTTCTCTGGTTTAAAATTTAAATTATAATGTGTATTGTTGATCCGTAATTCTATAATGTTAACAAACGTCTACACATTTGATAAGAATTTTAAATGATTAGATAAGACTTAGATATTTGGGTCGGTTGTTTAATCGCCTTTGGGTGTGAATTGTCGAAGGTGATTAAATGACGTTATAATTACCTTTCCATTGATATCTGATGTTTTTAAAACCTTGACAGACGGTAAAAATGAAGAGAATGTCGAATTCATAAAGGGGGACATGTATCCTATGTAATAAAACAATTCGTTGAACTATTCTAATAAGTCATAAATTAAATTGATTTTAAATTTATGGTATGATTTTCAGTTTTTTTTTTTTTTGTTTTCTTATGCTCTTTTATTTATACGACGCACCACTGTATACACTTCATCTTAGTCATAGTTTTCCCCATCTGTCTTTCCTGGATTTCATTCGCTTTTAACACTTCAATATAGTTTAAATTTAAAGCTAACAAAATAATTATAATAATTAATAATGCGAAATATATATTTTTTGTACATACCTATATAAGTATAAATATATATGGTATATAATATATTGTATATTGAATTCGTTTTTAGCGTCTATTATTTGGAAAACAAAATTATAGTAAATTATAAAAGGTAAAGTTAGAATTTAAATTAGAATTGAAATTTTTTACCATGAACATAAGTCAAACAAATAACAAAATATATATGTGCTTTATCGTGTTTTCTTTTGTTTTTGTAGTTTTTTTCTATACTTTTTGCACAAGACGCCGAGACGACAACTCAATAATAGGAAAATAGAGCAGAAAAACTAAAGCAAACTGAAAATAACTAATATTTCACTCTTCATTCTTCTTTTGGGTTTCACTAGTAATCCTCAATTGCTATAATTTGCGGTGGTTTAATAGACGCCGCTCCTGCTCCCGTCCCCGCCGCCGTTGCTGTTGCTATTTCTACTCCATTGCCCTTTATTGGTGACCCCACATCCTGGGCCACTGCGTTGTCGCTAGTTGCTATTGTTGCTCCCGCTTGCATCTCCGGCGTCTGTGCGGCTAATTGTCACTTTGAGTTCGCCCCCACTGAATTGGGACCTGCCGCTCCAGATAGGTCATTGACTCTCTGATAGCGTGGCTTGTTCCGAGTAAATGGCAAATACTTGTACTTAATCATATGCTTAATCTGTCGCTTCATCGTTATGCAGAACAGGGTGATAAAATACATCACCAAAATGGGCCAGAATACGGGCACATTGAAGAATTCAAAGAAGGTGCAGGTCAGACCAATCGCCGTACTCTTCGTCACCGATAACCAGAATTTAAATTCGGGCAACCTTCGGATAAATGGACGAAACTCTTCATTGCTTCGCGTAGGCAGATTTGGGCCATCATCCTCATCATCCTGGGCATAAGGATCGAATTCGGGATCAATTTTTGGCGTTAAGAACGCTATAAACAAATTCAGATGATATATGCCCAAGGCATAGCACACAATATACCAGCCATGGTAAACAAAAATGCGCAAAGCAAAGAGAAGTAGCAGGAATCCCGCAAATACCCAACGCAGACGAGTGTGTGGTGTGGAACGATCGAGGGTGGATTGATAGACCTGAAAAAGACAACCAACGAATGAATATAAATTTAATCATAGGGGGAGAAGTAGAATACTTACCTGTGATATTCGCTGAAAGAACTTCTTGATGCCACCGCCAGACGATGTCGTGGCACTGCTACTGTCTTCATTCATCATTTTGTCGCCGCCACCTCTGCCTTTTGCCTCCTTACCATCCAATCGAAATTATGGCTTTCTCTTTTCTTTGACTTTTTTGTTGACTTTGACGTTGACACAGAATTTAAGTCTGTTTCAGTTCTATCGATTTGTTTAGTTTAAAAAAGCAAACAGAAAGCAACATTTAATTATTTCATTGCCGAATCGACGTTAGCTGCTGCTGCTGCTGCTCCTCTCTTTCTTGCTGTGCCCCGTTCTACTCTTCTTCTCTCCGACAGTTTTGTTCTCGGCTGTCTAATATTTAATGTTGCTGTATGTGTAGTATTTAATCAGTTCGTAAAGGCTCTAAACAATTCCTAATCCTTTAGGTATACGTGTAGAAATAAACTAATTAAATTACACTAAAGATTTGTCGGCAAAAATTAATTTTTTTCTTTTTTGCCAGAGTTCACCACGTCATTATGATTATACCAGGGACTGTGTTGACAAAAAAAGAGGTACGGAACTAGTTCTAGCACATGATTAAAAGATTCTTTACTTTAAAAAAAACTGGATGCATTTTTGTCTAACAATTCTAAAATAATGTTAAAGTTAAGTGTTAGAATCTAATCGTTTTTGTATTCCAGTTTGACCCTAAATCGTTTATTTCTACAATTTCAGAGTTCTAGATATCGGATCTGGATCACCGCTTACAGTATCTTTCTGAGTCTGATAACAAATTTTTATATTTACCCGGGCAGTTCAAATTGAGTATAATCAGACTAAAATATAATTTATTTCATTTGAAACAATGTTGGTTTATAAAAGAAAAAGCTATAAGAAATGCAGTAAAATAATAATTGAATTTGTAATAAGAACTACCAAATGAGTTTGATTTATCCAAATCTAATTGCCGACCAAAAGTCAATAAAAACTAGATTATGGCATAATTAAAAGTTAGAAAAAAGCAAGATAATCGAACATAAGAAATGAAAAAGCAACTATCCTATTTTTTATTGACCGCTTCGACATGTTAAGCTTACATTAGCGCTTTAAATTAAGCAGCACTGGTAATTTAACAACGATTTTTTTTCGAGCACTGTTAATTAACAGAGTTTTTTTCGAGCTCGCTGCTACTTTTTTCAATTTTTTAATTTCATAGTTGTTTTTGTGTTTTACGAAGTTGGTTGTGTGGACGCTTTGTTGTCGATAATTATGTTTTTAAGAATCTAGAATTATGGGCTGATTTAATAATTTGAAAACCATAGGTTACAAAGGAAAAGTGAAAAAAGTCGCTGATGATTGATTTTTATTATTTCGCTTAAAGTCAGTGATAGTGTTTTATTGTTTTATGTTCTCAATAATTCGTTAACAAGGCAATTTGATCAACTTTGGCCAAAGTAAATAATTACTGATTTCAATTGACAGTTGAAATCAAAAACACAAATAAACATTTGTAAAATAAGAAAAAAAATACAAACTGTAAATGCAGTTACATTCAAAGCTGCAACTTTCAAACTTTGGCTAAGTGGTTGTGTGTGCAACTGTTCATGTGTGAGTGCAAAAATTGCAATGCGTCGTATTCGTATCGAATTTTCTTGATTTCTACATATAATTGCAACTACAATAACAATACCAACATTCGTCTGTGTTTGTATGGATAAACTTTATAGAAGGTAAGCCAGCTAAATATATACAGTGTAAATTCGCATAAAACAGCCGGCAATGCTGTAGAATATTTGAATTATGGCAAATTCACTAATAATAATCACACATACATACATACATGCTTACATACATGCATACAATTATAAAGATTTATAAGACTTAAACACACACACACACATGCATATGATTCTATGTATGTATATACATACTTACGTGTCGACATCGAATCTACAGCTGTGTTTTTTGCCGTTCTTGCTCACTACAGCTGTCTTTAGATAACGGCTTTGTTTGTGTGGGGAGGACACACGAAGCTCTGCTCTTGTCTCCCCCACTCACTTATTGTGTTGATTTTAACATGCTGACAAATGAACTGTTATTTAGCGACCTGAATAGACGGGACAGGCCAAATAAGTTTAAAATAATTTAACGAACCAATTGTTAACACAAGAAAAGTTCAAATTAAAGCGACATCTAATTTTTGTTTAAGAGTCGTCACCTATGTTAGAATACATATACATACATACGTAAATATTATACACATCTAATTGAAAATGGGTTTCTAGTATGGATGAACACAAATTCTTTAAATTTTTTTAGTTACTTTGTTTAGCTCATAAAACAGCGACTATCCCCCTCGCTCTTACCATTTCTTTTATGGCCAGCTGATTAATGTTTTCACACACTCACTCTTGAGGTGGTTTATGATGATGTTATATTTACAGTAGTATCTATACTACTAAAATTCATGGTTTATATATACATACATAAATATATTTATGCAGTGCGTGCGTTATTTAAAAGGTCAAGGTTTCTCATTATAAAATGTCAAGTTTTATTTTCTACTTGGCACACTCTTGTTATTAATTCTTTGTTATACCCTGTACCCATGGGGTAAAAGGGTATATTAGAATCGCCAAACTTCATGCATAAGGCAGAAGGAAACATTTCCGACTCCATCAAGTATATATATTCTTGACGTATGTATGCATATCCTTGATCAGCATCAAAAGCCGAGTCGAAATAGCCATGTCCGTGTCAATACCTAGATTTCAGAGACTATAGGTGCTAGAAAAACTAAATTTGGTGAAAACAACTGCCTCGAATGTACGAAGATCAGTTTTGTTTTAAACCACGCCCGTTACCGCCCCCCTCAGATTAATAAAAACGAAGAAGTATAGTAAAATAAATAGTATCGTATTCTTATTGACACAGTCAATTATATAGCCATTATGTACCAGTTGACCAAATCATCGACCATTGAAATGGGATAATAGATATCGGAGATATATGTACGTTTCAACATTTTATACTCAAATGCCAAGGAAAGCAGTGACTGTTGTTCACTGAAAGGAGTGAAAGAGAAAGTGTGAAATATCTCCACTTGGTACAGGGTATACTTCAAGTCGATAAGAATGATTTGCTTGCTTCATTTTTATCAGGACAGGCTAAAGACATTTCCGCTCTAGAACATTTTCTTACACTTAAGCTTTGTTCCCCTTATCAATTTATCACTTCATTGAGGTTCTAATGACAAGAAATATGCGATACCTTTGGTGTATGTACAAGTTAACGTGACTTACCTCTCATTAAATATTTTATTGATACGAATGAGTCAGTCATTACGGGTTAATTGTGGTTTATTGAACGTAATGCATTAAATTATTAAGATTATTATACTGACAGGGCAAAATAATGAGGCTATGCGCACAGTGGGGCAACGATAACAATTCGACTGTGGTTTATTCTATTACCTACAAAGTATCAAGGTTCTTTTTTCTCTTAATGTTTATACCTAAATATGTATGTATGTATATACTGCAGTGGTCACATAATTGGCACATAGTGGATATAGTACATTTAAGTATCGTTTTGCAGTTTATAAAAAAAAATGTATCAATTAGGTGTCCAGGCATATTTTGAGTTTTTATACCCTTGCAGAGGGTAGATTAATTTTGGTCAAAAGTTTGCAATGCAGAGAAGGAATCATCTCCGACTATATAAAGTTTATATATTCTTGATCAGCATGAATAGCCAACATTTTAACATAGGCTCCTTTTTGCTGCAGGCATTGTATATCTTGGAATTATCCCGATCGGACGACTATATCATATAGTTCCCATAGGAACGATCGGTCATGAATAAGGTTTATCCTCAATAAATTTAATATTTGTGAGTTTAATATACATACTTCTTAATGATTCAATCAAGTTTTAACAGAATCGGACGAGTATATCATATAGCTGCTATTGGAACAATCGGTTCAAAAAATATTTTGTATTGAAATTTTTTTTCTCAAGCTCAAAATTTTGAATTTGTAAATTTGGTATGTATAATTTATAATAATGCTTCTGGTGAATTATATAGAGAAAATCTGCAAGGGTATACGAACTTCGGATCGGCTGAAATTAGTCCATCTTTCTAGTTTTTATTAAGTTTTTATGTTTTGTTAAGTTTTTCAATTTAAATTTAAAGTTTTTCTTTTAAACATTAGCTAACTAAATGAGCTAGAAAATGCTATCCAATATACATGTATTCCTTATTATCATTATTTAATAAAAAATTTAACTTAAAAATATATATTTTTTTTGCCTAGAGTCTAAGATTTGCTAAAGTCCCAAGATTCATCTTAAATACATTAAGCAACCTATTTTAAATCAATTATACTTTCTAAATTATAATTCCTAAATTTCTTACGTAATATTTCACTCTATTTAAATCTTTGTTCATTAATGTATCTTTGCTATATATATAGTATATAAATAGATTTAACCAAGCATGTGCTCCAGCCCCCTTCTCAATTATCAGGATTTAATCTTATCAATAGTTTCATTATACTTAGGTATATGTAGGTGCAAACTGATTACGCCTGTCATGCTGAACCGCGTTGAACTGCCATATAGATAAAAAACACTATATTTTCACAAAAAAAAGAAATATTGGAGTGCTCCAGCACTTGAATGTTATTGTTTTGGCTAATACAAAAAAAACCGTCAAATGTTTTACTTCATATCAGTATAAACAAAATTGATCGCATCTATTTAAATAAAAAACAACAAATAAAAGATTTACATGTAAAATAATTGTAACTAACTGAAAACTACAGTTTTTTTTTTGTTTGTTGCATGTCAACCATCTAGTTAACACAGTTTAGTTAAGTTAATTTATATGCCGATTTATCTGTAACCTGACAAATATCCGATTTGTAGTAAAATGAGAGATTTCTATCAACTAACTACGAAATAAGTGATACCCTACTTTATAAAGGGTAGATATACACATAGGAAGTCTGAACAGTTTAAGATCTTTAAAATTTTTGGTAAAAAAAGGGAATGTATATTACTTCGATAATTTAGCTAGTTACAGACGAAAATATGAAATCTGTTTTGATGGTGAAAATACATTTTTCCATTGAACACTCTCTTAAATTCGGCATACAATTTGTTCTGAAAATTACTAAATCGTATGCCCTGAATTTTATTTTTATCTAGTAGATATTCAAAACTAACGAAAAAATCGTATCATCATGTATTTTATTTTTATCTAGTTAATATATCTACGGTGATATGATTTTTTCGTTAGTTTTTTTATAGCCTATATAAACCGGAAAACCTTTTTTTTGTGTTTAAAAATCTGTAATCGAATTTTCCTTATCGGCAATACTAGATTTGAGTATATAGTTAAACAATTTTTTTTGTTGTTTTTTCATATTTAAAAAAAATGTACCTTGGAGAATTCTTTTTTGAGGACTCGGAATTTTATTGATTTTCATTTCAGACTTATTATTTTTAGCTAAAAAGAATGAACACATTTTTAAATACATATATATCTATTCTTTTAGATAGAGCTGAATGATAAAATAATAATATAATAAAATTATCTTGGAAAAATTAATAAAACTGGCTCCTTGGTTTATAAGTTTATCCCCTTAACGGAGCTTCGGGTAGAATATATACTACATACAGACATACATACATATATGAATATGTAGATATATATGTACATACATATATATCGGCATATTTTGTTTCTTATTATGAACACGACTTTTCTTTCAATTATCTAAAAACCATTTCCAATTGCTAGTACTTATTTCTGTATTTAATGTAATTACATATTTAACATTTATTGAATAGGGTCTTATTTATTTTTATCAACATAAACACCCAACAAATTGTTGGGTTCCGTTCGCCCAGAGAACGCGCTCAATCGCTTGCCCCCATTTTGCATTTACATATTATATGTACATATTTTATTTAATTTGCTTGTACTTGTTCATACATTTTATTACCCATTTTACCGGTGGTGGATGGGTGAGGTGGAGGGGATATTTCTGCGGTTGGTTGATTGCTTGTTTTTATTTTTGCTTCTTGCTTGCCCTTCCTTTTGTTCTCTTTTTTTTTCTTTTCTGTGTTCTTTACACATTTCCATTTATGATTGATTTTTCCTCTTTTTCTTTTTTTTTGTATTTGAACGAAGGAAAATAAATATTTACATATTTGCTCTTATATATATATCACATATTCCTATCGGAAAGAGAGAATTATAGAGTATTTTACAAGTGTTGTATTGTTTAACACAGAAATAACTTTTTAATTAACAACAACAACAATGGAAGAAAGATAGTGTAAAAGGAAAACAATAAAAATTAATTAATTTTTGGCATGCATTTCATTGACGTAAAAATGTGATGAAATGTTAGAGGATACGAATTGAAAGTGAAAACTGAAATTGAAATTTAATCGAAAGAAAATTGCAAAATTAAAGCTGAAACTAAAAATTCAAATATAAGTACTATCATTAAATGTAGTTACTGTTATTGTATGTATATTTGTTTAACCGAATTTGTTGTAACGGTTACCAGTTAAACTTAGTATATAAACTTAGTATATGAAATAAAAGCTTTCAGTGTGAATAACCGAATTCTGAATTTTTATTTTATTTTTAAACTTCTTTTTACTGTTCGGCCGGCTATAATGGCATAATAACCAGCAAAGCGCCCATTAACCTTGAATTTTTAATGTCTATACGTTAGCCAAGTTAGGAACCTCACAAAAAAAAAAAACACAAAACTGAACTGCAAATGGAATGCCGCTAGGAAATGTAGAAAAAAAATTTACGTAAATATGATTTAAATAAACTTGAACTGCAACTAAAACCTGTTACTAAAACAAATGCAAAAACTATATCTACAAACAAACATAGATACATATGTACATATGTATGTACATTCATACACACAAATAAGTGTAAGTAAATGTGTGTAAAATATCAAGGTCCAAAGTCATTATTAATATAATAAACTATAGTCAAGTGTGCTGCTGCTGCTGTTGTTGCATTTTGTTGGCTCGTTCGTTCATGCGATTTATTTGGTTATTCGGTTATGGCTTTTGGTCAAGTCAAGGCGAAGGTCGAGAATTGAAACTCGTTTTTTTTCTGTCATTCGTTTGTGCAGCGCACAGCTTCCACCGGTTTTTTTTTTAGTTTTTGTTTCAGTTTTCGCTGATGATTCTAAAAACTAAGCTTTTGGGTGCGATCTTCTCTCTTGTTGATTGGTGTTAACCTTGCGTATATTGCGTATACGCAGTGTTACCAGTTTGAATGGGGTTCTCTTTTATTTCTATATCTATCTGTCTGTGTGTGTGTTTGTGTTTGTGTATTTGAGTGTTCAATTAGCTAAAAACGTGTATTTTATTTTCCCGTCAGGTTGTGACTAAGTAAATACTGAATATAGTACATATATACCTACGTATCTGTATACAGTACTCTTTCGCAGCACGCAACCTTAAATACACGCTACTTCTCAATATAATCAACACCTTAATTAAGAGACATTTCATAACTTTTTATAAAATGGCGTGGGAGTTCTGCTTATTAAAAAATAAATTAAATGGAAACAAAATCTTTACACTGAAAATTTTATAATATTTATTTAATTAATACTAAAATGTTTCAAGCAGGCACTTAATTAGTAATTAGTATAATGAGCATATGAAAATTTAAACTCAATTTTTGACCAACTCGATTTTGACCAATCGCTTTCTTTGCAATTCACTCAATTTCTATTAGATGCATTCTACGAGGGCTTACTGTATGTGCTTAATGCTTTTAACTTTGACAAAATGGCAGACTTTGTTTGCTTTCAATAGTTGAAAAGAGTGAAGCAAAAGAATGGAGGGGATCTACTTGAAACTATCAGTAAAGTTTAAAGAAGTTTTGGCTTTAAAAATGAATCTGTCTAAAATGTTTTCTCGATTTCCATTTGCTTTCAAAAATAATTGTTAAAAGTTAAACTAGTTTATAGGTAATTAATAATTATATAATTTTCTCAGAAATTATCTAATCTTTGAAATAAATATAAATTATATTTACAGGAAACACAATCCTTCGCTTTTCAAAGAAAAAAACTAATCAAAAGATAAAACTATAAATAAATAAAAACCTCAATATTGTAATAAAATATGGTTATAAAATGTCACACATTTTGCTTGTTTTATCTTTTATCGAAAATAATTATGTATTTTATTATAATTTGCGGAAAACTCAAAGTATAATGGTTCAGTTTTGTTTAAAATATATGTATATACATATAGAATTTTCATTTAAATCCTTGTGTGGGCCTAACCCTTTGACCTGTAATCCGCTCCCGCATAGAAGCAAATGAACACCATTCTTTAAAAATGACTTAAACAGATGAATGATAAATATTTTATGCTTTTCGTGTAAATGTGTGAGTGTGTGTGTGTGTTGTGTGCTTTTGCTTTAGAATTACTTACTTAAAACCGGTTTATTTTGGTAATTTTCAAATTTATTGCTTTAGTTCTATCTGATTTCTGTTTCTTTTTTCACTTTTTCCTTTTCTTTCTCTCTTTTTTTTTATTTCCTGACCTTAGTAATTTTACAAGTTTTACAAGTTGAGAGTTCAATCAACTTTACTTGCACCTTCCCTTTTTCTTTTGGTTGCTTTTTTTTAACAATTTCAACAATTTAAACCTGTTTCTTTTTGTTCATTGAGCACATTAATTTTGCACCCCTCTCGTTCCCTCTCCCCTAAATTCAGTGAGCCATAAACAACAATAAAATTACGCATCGTCAGGGCAAAATGTGCAATTTTTTGAGGTTTTTTTTGTTGTATTTAACTGATAAGCAAACGAACCGAAACACAACGCAATACATACATAGTTATAAATTCTAAATATATACATATGTGTGTGTTCTATATATGTATATATATATATATATATATATATACTAGTAAAAGAGATAGAATAATATAGGCATTAAGTGTACATATGCAGGTATATGTACAATTTGATTAAAGTTGAGTAATGAACTATTTAAATATTGAGCGATACAAATTGATAAATTATATATGTATGTATACATACATTTATCAATTCATATCGCACTGTACTTACGCTCGTACACTTGTACTTGCTGCGAACTGAGAGAAAACAGAGAATATCGTGGACCACTTAGAAATCAACTTAATTTTTATAATTTCAAGCTCTCCCAATTTCAAAAGACTAATTCTTCTCCCGAAACATTTGTTATCTCGCTCAGACTCCATCTCACAGCAATACAGATCAAAATATGTGTGGAGCAGTTTTTTTTTGTATACCTCTAGTATATAAAATTATATTCGATTTCAAAGAAACCATCAAGATTTCAGCTGTATGTATTTAAATAAAAATACACTAATCATAGGTATTACCTTATATAATGAACTCATTAATCTGAGTAGACATGATTCCGTTGACTGCAGTCTCAGTTTAGAGTCTCTGACTCCTGGGTTTCCATACAAACCGATACACAGAGAATAGGAGGTGTATCCCAAAAGTATTCGGAATGCGTTCTACGGCGGGATTATTCTTTATCATCGGGGAAGTGGCATCACCTAATTTATTCCCCATATTACAAGCCGCTCCTAAGAGTGTTTTCACATCTGAAGAAGTCCTGGAAGTCAGTTTTCGTAATAGCCAAGTAAACTCGTGTCGTTTCTACATCGTTAAACATGGACTTTTTAATTTCAGATATATATATGTGCGGACTCTTTCGAAGTTGTGAAGCAAGTGCATGAGTGCAGTCAACATCTAGATAATCGAAAAAAGAACAGTCAAAATTGACTTAATATTAAAATAAATAAATCCGACGATCAAGAAGAAAAAAGGTTTTTGACGAAACGTAGTTTTTAAGCGAATTCCTAAAGAGTTGTAGTTTACTATGATGCCCGAAAAATTGGTGCTTGTTCGTTTGGGTGTGTAAATATAAAGACATTCCATATACTTTTGTGATGCACCTCGTGTTTATATTCTTTATTAGCTTGCAAATGTCTTTGTAAGTCTGACATTTTGCCGTTTTGAATAAACCCTTGTATACTATGCTTAATTATACGAAAACAATTAATCTAGAGGTGATGGCACATTGTTGCTCAAAATTAATGTCACTAATTTATCAACTCCACCTAATAACAATAGAGCATAATATTCCAAAATTAATTAGTTATGCTGAAAATGCATTGCATTGCCGTCACTTGATGATCCATCTACACTGCAACCAGTAACCAATCTTTTTCCCAATTTATTCAAATTATTATTTATAAAGAATAGAAACAATGTGAATTCAATATATATATATATATATATATTTTATTAAATGTAAGCAAATTGAATCGAAACTTTCGATGTTTATATCAGATGTTATTTTTAATAGAAATGTAAGAGATTGTAAAATCTGTTTTACATTGAAGAGAAAAGGATTACGGAATATCAAAAATATTAAATATTTTTGGATATTGGATTTGGATTTGGATATTCATTGATTAAAATACGTATATATGTACATATATATGTATGATAATAATGATGATGATGATGCGTTCTCATTGAAATGCCATTCGCATGTCACTTCTAATGACACAAGCCATCATTGGTATTTGACCCTTTCCCCCTTCACCCTAACACAACCTACACCATCATTACTTTAATTAAGGTCCAAGCACATGTAAAAACAATTTTTCAAGAGATTTAAAGTACATATAAAAATAAAAGAGAATGGAGTTGTAATCTCGAGTTTCGTTGATGACTATTTTCAAATGCGAAACCTGTTTTAATTTTTCTTTGTTTTTTTAGTGCTGGCAAAAACGACGTTGACGACGACGTGAAGGAAGGCGAGAAAGGTAAACCAAGATGACGCAAAGTAAACAGCCATTACCATGCTGCTCCTCTGCCACCTCTCAAGGAGCGGGGGATGTGGGAAATATTTTGCTCAATAATTTCCAATTGAAAAAGAAAAGCTATCGTGTACTGTTACATGGACAGCAATTGATATGGGAACGTATGCAGAAAATTAAGGAAATGGAGAAACAACGTCCGCCAACTGAAACTAAAACCATTCCGGATGGATCTGTTTGTGGCTATGGGCCAAGTAGTCGTATTTTGCATATCGATGATATAGTTAGCGTTAAATCCGGTGACACTAAAGCGGCTTCAATGAAACCGCCAGATCATGTGGGCATCTCCAATATTTCCACAAGGCCCACAAGTCAGTATCTGACAATTAATTATGCGCAGAGATTGAGTAAATCGAAAACAGATTGTAACCGATGGCGACTGCAACATATTACACTATATAATGCCGATCCTTATATAGTACGTCAATGGTCGGATGAGTTGTTAATGCGTTTGAGTCATTCCACGCCGACGAGAATGCGTGTGCAACGTCTTTTGGTTTTTATCAATCCGTTTGGTGGACGCAAGGCAGGATCCCAGACATATGAACGGGATGTTAGACCCATATTTCAGTTAGCAGGAATTGATGCCACATGTATTACGACACAAAGAGCAAATCAGATACGTGATATCTTGTTATCGCACGATCTTAGCTGCTATGATGCCGTTTGCTGTGTAGGAGGAGATGGCACTGTTGCAGAAGTTATAAATGGCCTAATCTTTCGTCGTATTAAAGAATTAAATTTGGATGAGCGTAAACCGGCTTTTATACCAAAACCGGAGTTACCAGTAGGCGTTATACCGGCCGGAAGTACAGATACCATTGCGTACAGTATGCATGGGACAGCAGATGTGCGAACGGCAGCCATTCATGTGATATTGGGACAACATCGAGGCCTTGATGTATGCAGTGTAAGCAATAGTCAAACTCTATTAAGATTCTGTGCCAGCGTTCTAAGCTATGGCTATCTGGGGGATGTGGCTGCTCAGAGTGAACAATATCGTTGGATGGGCACTAGAAGATATGAGTATAGTGGAGTCAAGGCATTCATTAATAATCGTGGCTATGAAGCCGAATTGCGTCTCATTGAAGAGCTTAATTCCCCACTGGACTTAGCTCCACAGACCCCATTAATAGAGGATGACAATGTGTCCACCATTTGCTATGCCAATTGTCAGCGTTGCAGTTTTGCCAGTTCCATACTAGATCAGCGCTCTTCGATATTAACCCAAGAGCAGATTGATCAGACTAAGGAGGAGGAACCCCAGAAAGAGGTTCAAACCGAACAAAACGATCTACATTTAAATCCTAGCGAAACTGCCTTACTAAGGCCTCGACCACGTCCTACTCAACTTCAATTAACACCATCATTGGGTAGTAGAAGTTTGCTTAGTTCAAGTTTTGATTTAAACACACCTGATCGTCAATGGAAGACCATTAAAGGGAATTTCTTTATGATTTGTGGAGCCAATATAACATGTGCCTGTTCTCGTAGTCCTAATGGTATCTCACGTTATAGTCATTTGGGTGATGGATGTTTGGATTTGATATTGGTAAGGAAAACATCCCTGATCAATAATGTACGATTTCTGCTCAACACGGCTGGAAGGGGAGGTGACATTGTAAGTATTGAAGGCATAAATGGAAATTTCATTTATAGATGATCATTTTATATATCTTATCTGTTTAATTTTCCAGCGAAATCTGCCCTTTGTGGAAGTCTATCGCACTAGAAAATTCCAATTTAGAACTTTGTCTGCAGCCGCCGCCAGTGAGGAGAGTAATTTTAGTCTAGGTGGCTCTTGTCAGCCCATTGCCCAAGCGGAAATGGGTGCCAGTTCTGAATATTCTAGCTGGAATTGTGATGGGGAAGTGGTCACTGATCTGGACATAACGATGATGTAAGAAGTAGCTATAATAATATAAATCTCTCTATTTTCATTATATTATATATAAATTATGTTATATTATTTCAGCTCGCATTGTCAGTTAATTGATGTTTTTATGCGTGGACCACATTCCTATAGCAAGCCTCTTAAACAGGACAAACACGCCCCCTTGTCACCCACAACGCCCAACAGTTCCAGCGATAATGTTTATTGCTGTTGCAACAATTAGAAACAGCTTTACAAAATTATATATACATATATATAAAAATTTTAAACCTTTGGCCGTGACAAAAATTGTAGCTTGTAATATTCCCCGATTAAATATTAAAGCCTAGCTCAACTATACACGTTTATATATATTATATGTTGATATTTAGTATTTGTATTATTTTAAGGCATCTAAAAGATGCAATAGAAAACAAAACACAGAAATCCAAAACACACACATTACATTCCCTGGCAATATGGCAGGCGTTTATTATATACATATGTAGAATATTTTGTGTATACTGGTATACTGGCAAATAAAGATTGTCTTTATAATTTTAATATCTCAAAAATTATTTTTATCAATCGAAATTCTTGTTTTAAATTTCTAAAAAATCAAGACCCAAAATAATATGGTTTTACTATTGAAATTTTAAAAAGAATAAGGTTCAAATTTTCCGCGTTGCTACATATAGTTGTCTCGCTTTAATTGTGTTAATCGAATTTTAGTAAGACCGCAGTCCAGAAATTAGTCGGAATTGATACCTCTTAACGTTGCCACCGTGTGTTACACTTAAAGTGTGGCAACTCTATTCGTTTCTGCTCGTCATTCTGTCGGCTGAAGCTAGCGAAATAACAATTAGATTTGTAAATTTCTACTAAAATTAAAAATGTTGAACAACTACGACTCCCAGGGATATCCTATGTGGAACAATGGACCCACTCCCGGTGGTTTTTACAACTTTACCGGTGGCCACCAGGTCCAGAAATTGCCCAGTGAACTGGTCTCAGCTGGTCCCTATGGAACGAAGCGGAATACGTATGGATGAATAACTCAAGCAGGGATTTTCATTTAACTCCTCTCTTTACTATTTTTGCAGAGCGGCTATTACCACTGGCTCATCGGTGCTGGGAATTCGCTTCGATGGTGGCGTTATGATTGCAGCTGACACTTTGGTCTCTTATGGATCTTTGGCTCGTTATCAGAATATTGATCGTGTTTTCAAAATAAACAAGAATATCATCTTGGGAGGAAGTGGAGATTTCGCTGATATACAGTCGATTAAACGAAATATTGATCAGAAAATGATTGAAGACGAGAACTATAATGATGAAATCACAATGAAACCTAAGGAATTGGCATCTTGGTTAACCCGTGTCCTCTATGGCCGTCGGAGCAGAATGAATCCATTGTACATTGATGTTGTAGTGGGTGGTGTCGATAAAGAAGGGGTACCTTTTTTGGGCAACGTGGACTTGCGTGGTCGTGCCTACGAAGATTATGTGGTGGCCACTGGATTTGCTCGCCATTTGGCTTTGCCATTGGTGCGTGAACGCAAACCAGAAAATCGCGAATTCACAGCCCAAGAAGCCAGCGACTTGGTAACCAATGAATACTATTTTCAAGCCAAATTCAATTTCTAACCATATGAATTATTCCCCTATCCAATAGATACGCAAATGTATGGAAGTGTTGTACTACCGTGATACCCGCAACATGTCCCAATTCACTGTTGGTGTTTGCATGCCCACACAATGTGTAGTAGACGGCCCCTTCAATGTAAATGAGAACTGGAATTTTGCTGCCAACATTAGAGGATACTAAGAAAACTAAATTCAAATTTTGTAAAATATAAATCAAGCTTAAGGGGATTACTTTGATACAAATACACACCGTTCGTACTCTATTCCAATTTGGATTGGGCCGATAATAAATTCTATTTCTTGAATTGGTTAAAAAAGTGGTTCAGCTTTTAAAATCTATATTTATCTACATTTTGTTTAAGATCAAATAAAAAACTCCTACGATAAATAGGATGTTGCCTGCTACTATTAAAAGACATTGCCTAATATACAAAGGACCTGAAAAAAGTTTCCACTAAGTTAATGATCGTCCATTGTCACTTAATGGTACTGGGACTTTAAGGGCCACAATATGAATAGCAATCGATTAAATAAATTAATAGTTGATTTTATTAATTTTGTATAAATCAGATAGGCTTCTTGTGGTATGGTAAAGTTTTACGTGGGATAATGTTACAGAAGTTTGTCTGGTGGCTACGTTAATAACCGAAGATTCTCCGGTTATTTCATCCGTGCCAAATTCCAAATATTTGATCTAGATTTTGGAAAGATTAACAAACGTTTTGGTAAAACGATTTCAATTTATAACATAATTGTCTTATTTTTCTCAAAAATTTCTGTTTAATAATTGTGGCTATGTTTAAGGTAATTAAATAATTTTGATCTCCACTTATATAATGAGGATGTCTTAAGTTTTTTTTTTTTGTTGTGCTCCACTTCAGTTGAGCATTGTGTGCCGATCATAGATATGACGCCTCTGTTCCCGGACTTGTCTTTTCCATTTATCCTGCTGATGGCCCACTCGATTCAAGACGTTAGCCCGAGCACTTAACTCTTGATTGTTGGCCGATGAGGATGATGGTGGCATGGGTGGTGTCGGTTCATCCTGCAAAAACATATAGGTATCCTTCTTATTAGTTGAGTCAACCAAAAAGGGAAACTAATGGTGAATTGGTGTTAGTTTGGACTGTGGGTTTGCAATGGTTAGATTAGGAAAAACAAAAAATGAAACAAAAAGACAACGATTTTTCTATAAAAAATCAAAAATATTCTATTCAAATGCGATCTTCATCCACATCATCATCATCATCATTATTATCACGATAATCTGAATGATCATCTTGGACTGTTACGAGTAAACTATATTGTATGCCTGAATATTGAGTATGAAATTTCTTATGTACATCTTCATTGGTGTGCTCCTGATAGTTGGCCTTGACGCGCTTATTCAGCAACGGTTCCAGACACATAAGGAAGAGCATATATATCACTAAAATGGATATTATCCAAATCACAATGATGACAACGACCTAAACGTTAAAAGGAAATAAAACGAGAACTATCAATTAAATTGAATTTTCTTCAATCATTTGGTTTTGAACCTTTATCAGTGTCGTATTCCTTGCCACATGGGAGCACTTGCATTCATTGCAAATGGGCAGCTCCTTGCCATTGGAATCCAGACGCGGCAGCAAAGCTCCAGCACAGACACTAATAAAAATTAAATCATATGTAACAATTGTTCCCTTATTAGCTCCCTACAAATTACAGAGTATTTATACTTACCATTCCGGTGCTGGGCTTGCTGTTGTACTGCTGGAATTGGAAGAAATCTGGCTGGGATTAGCCTTGCCTATGGCAGGAGATGCTTGTGAGGGAGTTGCTACTGAAGGGTTTGGCTTTGATGTAACTCCTCCTCCGGCTGGCAGTTTATTAATTTGGCTAATATTGCTGCTGCTTGTTCCCGATCCGCCCACTTCCACTGGCTGTGGTTGTGACGGCGGCACAGCCTTTGATTTTATTGTTTTTGTTGAGAAAACAAACAAATTAAAATTATCTACATATCCCTTTGTTGTTGCATAGAACAACTTACCCATGTTACGCCAACTAAATAACATATCGCCAAAAGTGCAGCGTAGACCAGCAAACGCTTGTGTGTCATTAATTTTTGTTTAAATTCAATTTTACCTATATTATTTCCTTGTTTTTTGCTAGTTTTAACTATTTTGCAGAAAATTGCGTTTGCAATTGCAAGTTTTGCCAGTGTGACCGTAACTATTTTATAATGGATTTTCGAATACACTGAAGATTTTCTTAAGCAGTTTAAAGCAATAATTTCGTTGGAACCAGTCAGGGAATCAGTTTAACGGGCCTTTGACAAGTTCCATATTCCAGTCTTGCAGCCCTTGTCTAAAACCATTTGTTTGCGTGTAAAATAGTAGCATTAACTCTGATTGTTTTTTTAAGTACTTAACATAATTGCAAAATAATAAATTAAACCTTGGATAGAAATGTTAAACCTACTGGTGCTAACCTGCATGGCCATAATCAGCTGTCTGCCCAGCTATCAAGGTATGTCGAAATCTAAATCTTTTGCTTAGCGGCTTTTTTATGTGGTCTTCTGTGATTGGCCACGCCGCTCTTAACGCCCCCCGCTTAACCGCCCCCAGTCATTGAGTACAAATTTCTTATTGTTGTTATCCAGCCACCCAGACGAATGTTGTGACGTGTGGTTCCATACTGAAGCTGCTCAATTCGGATTATAATTATCGCCTGCATTCCCACGATGTCAAATATGGTTCTGGATCGGGACAACAATCGGTGACTGGTGTGGAGCAAAAGGAGGATGTCAATAGCCACTGGGTGATCAAGGCTCAGACAAATGAACTCTGTGAACGTGGTGAACCCATTACATGTGGTCAATTCATACGTCTGGAACATTTGGTAACCAAAAAAAATTTGCACTCTCATCACTTCAGTTCCCCGTTGTCCGGTGAACAAGAGGTCTCAGCCTATGGTTCGGATGGTGTGGGCGATACGGGCGATCATTGGGAAATTGTCTGCTCCAATGAAAAATGGATGCGGGATGCTCATATTCGACTGCGTCACATTGATACAGGCATGTATTTGGGCATGTCGGGACGTTCATATGGTCGTCCCATTTCCGGACAAATGGAAATTGTTGGCGTTCTCAGTCCACGACATGGTACACGATGGACAACAGCGGAAGGTCTATTCATTGTGCCCAAAGAAAAAGATAATTTGGGGCACGATGAATTGTAGTGCAACCATGACAAGAAAAGTTCAGCCAAAACCAACCCACATCTATTTATTAGTTTATTAAAATTATCTAATTTAGTTGAATTTCAGCGTTTTTACCATGTAAACAGAAGCAGCCAATGAAAAAAAGCAAGAAACAAATTAAATTTATTGGCATTTTATAAAATCAATTTATAGTCACTTTTTAGCAGTCATAGGAATTCCATTTTCCGATTTAGTCGAAATATTTATTCTGCCCAATGGATTTCGTAGATAGTTGCTTAGATCTAGATTGAGGCGGAGAAAACTACTTTGCCGAGATTAAAAGTGCTGCAACATAATTTAGACGAAAAAGGAAACGATATTATTTTACATAGTTTTAATTTTGTATAAAAACTTTTGTTCATCTTTGGGCCAAAAGTATTTTGTTATTAGTTTTAACTCTGTAAAGTGATAGACATGCTGTGGTAGATCAAAAGCAAAACGATCTAAAAATTAAGAAACGTACTAAACACCGAAACTACTATCGAAAACGTCCTTTTAGAATTTCGGCGGCTAGGATGAGAATTTTGAAATTAAAGGCTTGAAAATAATGTTAAATGGATACAATATGTATGACAGTATTATCTAGTTAATATTTTGTAACCAATTTGTTATTATTTATGGTGAAATGGTTACAAGGACGAACATAATAATGGGAGGATGTTTGGGAAACTGTGATTTGAGGTCTATACTAACATTTGACCTTACAACTAGCTTGAAGCAGTCACCGACAAAGAGGAGAAGGGAATATGAAGAGCAAAACATTGACAATGCCTTCTGTTCTAAAAACAATAGAAATAGAAAACCAGATAATGGACGCTATGATGATGATGATGATGATGATGATAATTATGACAGTATTGATGGTGATGAGGGAAGGTGAGGACAAGGCAAAACTGCATTTACATAGCTATAGTCCCCGGATAAGCTCCATTGTTTTATTCAACATTCAACAAACAAACGACAACAAAACGAGAAAAGGATAAGAATCATAAAAAAATGTCATGAATGGGTTGAGAACGGCAAAAGCATAGAGAGCTGCACTATATGAATATGTGTGACGATCATCACAAATCAAGTTTCATCTATTACAATAACTTATGAACTTTATAAAACTTTAGCTTTCAAAATTGTTTTGATGTGCATTTTAAGTTATTAAAAGTTCAAACCTTATATTTACAATGTAAATTCTTTATCCTTGAAGGATGAACTTTATTATGGGTATTTTTACGCCTTTAATAACGAAGGTAATTTGTATTCTTATGGCACTCTTTGAAATTCGGCAAGAAAAGAAAAGTATCTTACCATATCATTACATTTTCAATGCCAACTCCCCTTCATTTCCACAATTTTCATTATTCTCACATGTTGTGGTAACATGCTGAATAAATAATTGAATTTTTCAGCCCAATTATCATTTACAGGTGTTGATAATTTCCGTTTTGTGTTGATTATTGATTAACCGTTTATCTTCCTATATGTGCTTTTATATATGCATACTGCGAAATGTATATGTATACATATATATATATATATATATATATATATATATATATATATATATATATATATGTATATATGTATATACATATATTGGTAGGTTCCTATCCTACCCTGGCTAGGCTTTTGTTAAGCACACACATTCTCTCTCTCATTTTCCTTTTCATTGTAGCCTTTTTGTATATTATAAGAAGGCAAACCCTAGCCCCCATACTTTGGGTGTGTGCTTATGTATATTTTATATGTATGTGTATGCGTGTGTGTTTGTGTGTGGGAGGGACAAAAATCTCGCGCCTCGTTTGGTTTTATCGATTCTTGTTTATCAACAAGGACGAAACCAACATTTCAAATATCCAACAGTACCCCCAAACTGAAGGACTCAACACGTTGAATGACTGAGTGAATGACAAATTGACGAAAAAATGTTTGAAATGTATGCATTTTATATAATAATATTCTGAATGTGTATATTTTTTTTTTGTGTTTGGTTTTTCATCCTTGTCAAGTCCTTCAAATCACCGCCTTTATTTTTATCACAAGAGTTCGTTGCGTATACGCACGAGTGCATGGCAAAAACATACAAGGAAATTTTGTGTTGCATACGGTGAGGCGCATCCATTTATTCATTTGGTTTTTGGAGCGCAATTTCAATAATTTATTGGATTTTAATGTGAAAAAATGCGGACGATTAAATCCATTATTATATTTACGGTCAATTAGTGGCCTAATTAAATATTGAACAACATATTTATACTAAAAATTTAAATATTAATACAAAATAATTTAGACCTCAGTCTATGCATAATAATAGAAACGCTACACTATTCAATTCATTTGAACACACTGCCAATTTGTGACTCCTGAACAATTTTTTTTGTGTATTTTAAATGTGATATCCTAAAATATAGAAATTTTGTATGTGAGTGTATATGTGTGGCTGAAATCACAATCTTTTTCTAATATTCATTTACTTTATTCGCATAAGGTAATCGCATTGCATTTTAATGATTTAAGCTCTTCAATAATCAGTCATCAATTGTATAACTTTTCAAACTATATGTTTTAATATTGATTAAACCTTAGTAATTGCATTTCGGAACGAATTGAATAATTGGAATGATGCCTATTGGCATTTTCAATAATTATTATTACTTTTGACCTAAATTCGCTAATTGAAATCAGTCATCTAGACTTTATATTGTACACCTTTTACTGGCGGCATTCCCATAACTCTTCAGGAGGGCATTAGCAAGGCTTCGCTACAACAAATTTCAATTAATAAGTCCACGCGCCAGAATACAACGGCAACAACAACAGAGTATTAAGTATAAACGTGGCAGCCACAAAAATTAATAACTAAACACAACAAGACGAAAATGAAGCAACAAAAAAAAGAGAAAAATTCAATCATAAAGAGCAACAAAGCAGTTACACTTACATAACTCGCACGCACATGTACATCACCTTCATTCTCGTCTTAAGTTCCGTTCCGTTCCATTCCCTATTCCCCCACTCGAACTCATACTTTCTCTTTTGCGTGGGTGTCATATCAGGCAGTTGCCTGTCTGTAAGTCCTTGCTGTTGTCGCTGCCCACGCACTAGAGCGAAAGTGAAATTGTAAAGACTAACCAAGAGAAAGAGCATGAAGACCAGGAACCAGTACTATTGTATGTGAGAAAGAAAAGTGAAGGCATGGGGAAGCGGAAGCGGCGAAGTCGGTTTGGCCGGGAACAGCTGTTTGCAATTTACAAAGACTTTAACGAAGCCTAACGGCCAAATAGCTATAAAATAAAAACAACAAGGCCAACAACAAAAGCCCAAACATGATAAGAACAAAGTCAAAATTAATTGTCATGAGCAAGTCGTAGACGGAAATACTCTACAAAAAACACGACTTTAACAAAAATTACAAACCATTTTAAATATATATATACATTTAAAAAAATAATTCACGTAATTTATTAAAGAACACAAAAAACGTATGGTAATTAATTGGTAACAAAATGAATAAATTAAGTGTATACATTTGCATACATTTAATCAAGCATTTTAATCACAGTAATTAGAAATGAGAGAAGGATCTAAACATGTTATCAAAATATTGAGTTGAAATTAGAGAAACGGAAAGATTGGCGCCAAGTGTATCGCCTAGTGAACAAAATCTTAAAAGATAATTAGTAAATAATTGCAAGGCGCTGATTGTAAATATACATACATACACATGTATACACACATACACATACACAAATATATAGGTTTGGCGTTATGTACACATATACATGGTCGATGTGCCTTCCACATGCGTGGGCGTATTATTTGCATAGACATCGCCCAACAACTGGGGAATACGTCAAGTCGAGCGTCTCCTTTTTCGTTTTCTGTTTTGTATGAGTGAGAGTGTGTGCGTGTGAATGTGTCTGTGTGGCTGTCATCGCTCTCTCACGCACTTAACATTGAAAATCGAAAACAAGCCCCCAAAGTGGCTCATAAAAAGCCTGACATCAACAACAATTGCAATTATTTGTCTCTCTTTGCGTATGCGCAGCAAAGTACAAGAGTGGGCGAGAGAACGAAAAATATGTCTCTGATAGAATTCTGATAGTGAAAGTTTTGTCATGGACAACAACAAATTGTCACAATAACTTATAATTTTGAAGTTTACAGCTCCATGTTAACAGCAGGGTTTTAACATAGCGCAATATGTTAATATGTATAAACAAATTGGTAATGAAATACTAATAGTCAATAAAAATAAAAAATGTGTTTCAAATATGAAATCAAAAAAAAATGATTTATACATTTAAGTTAAACAATAATTTATATACACTTTTAGTATATTTTTGAGACAGAGGAAGCAAGTCAATAAAAGAGAAGTGGGAAAGAGAGCTAACCATTAAGAAATAGAGAGACAGAGAGAAAGCTTGTGCTAGGACCTTCTCACATTTTAACAGCTTGCCATCATTCCATCTCTTTCTCGCTCTCTGACTATGTTGGCAGACTGCGACGTAAATACCGTTAGCTCAGTACATCGTGGACAGTTGAGCGTGCAAGTTGAAATCCGAAATACTAACTAATACTTCGTGCAAAAGTCTCTAAAAATACAACAAAAACAGAATTAACAAATAGAGGAATTACCGACAACAAAATCTAAAAAACAGAAACCAGAAAAAAAGTAAAAATGGTTGCCTAAAATAACAATAGCAGAGAAAGAAAATTCCTAACAAAATTGTTCAAGTATTTTCGTTTGAAACGTGAAAAAGTTTGTTCCTCCCTCCGCTTTGCCTACCATTGTTCCCCACCCCGTTCGCGTTCAAAAGGCTCAGCTGTGTGTGTTATATAAATCTCGGTATATAAGTGTCCGAGGTGTGTGCGTGTGTGTGTGTGCTTGTATGTATATCTAACAATAACAACCTCGAAAATGCTAAATTAATATTATTGCGATTTTTTTTCGTTGTCTAGTTTTCCAAGTGCTTAGTCAATTTAGTTTCCAGAAGTTCCTCTTTGGTGTCAATTACCCAAAAAAAATATAACGCTAGAAGCGGTTCCGAAAACAGATTAGATATATTTTTATTTATATATATATGTATGCATATACGTATATGTATATATAACCCATAATTTGTTTGCAGCGATTTCCCAGATTTGTTTCACTGTTTGAATCTTCAAACAAGAGTCTTAACAATGTAAGTAGAAAACAAAAAAACACTTGTACTATTAAACTATTATAATGTAATAATAATATATACAATATATTTTTAATATATTAGGTCGGAAAAGCTACTAAATTGTATGCAAGTTTTATTTAAAGAAATCCCTTAATAAGTTAATAAGAAAGTATTAACTGTAAGTTGTCCATTTAATAATAAGTATAAAAGCAGTGCTATACTATAAAAAGATCAATCTAGATTTAAGATATATCTTCCCACAGTTTTAAAAGGGACATTTTAATCAATTAATCATAGATTCCTAATGACCTTCAGTCCAGTAATTCACTTCACTTAACTTAAGTGGAAACTATACTACGAGCTATAAGACGTTGATGCTTTGTTGGCCACTATACTTTACGTATTTTCTACTTTTGATTTAACGATTCTCAGTTTTCAATTTACATATGTAAAATAGTAATTGGGAACATATGGTATATTTGAACCCGCAACATTGCATTGGTTGGCATTGAACTTTTTGTATTTCAATCGTCGTCATTGTTTTGTGGTTTCAGTTTCATTTATTTTCAGCTTCATCAGCTGCAACATGTGTAACAATTTCCCAGCCTTACATTTTCCACTACATTTATTGATTATCGGTGGGTCTGGGTTATGGGCCATAAACCCACCAGCAACCACCACCCACCGTAACCGTTGCCATCTCTATTTTGGTCAAGTCAATTGCTTGCAAAATTTAATAACCACGCACACACTTGTCATTTAACGTTGTTTTATTTTGTTTTGTTTCTGTTGGTCAAAGTTTTCTTTTTGTCGTTTTTCTTTTTTTTTTTGTTGGTTAATTTCTTTTGCTCTCTACGTGTCTTTTTCTGTCTCTTTCCCACTGAATGCGGCTCCTTTTACTTGCCTTCGGTCAGCGCACCGCCTACGCAGTTGCTCCCTTAATTTCCACGTTTTACCTCTGCTCATTTTCTTTCCACTTTGTGCATTTTCATTGGGTCATCCGATAAGGCAAAGATTGAGTGTCCAAACCAAAAAAATGAAAAAAATAAAAAGGAAATTGTATGAAGATGACAAAAGAAAAAACCTCACGATTTTGATTGATTTGTGGATTATGCTAAGGTCTTGCAAATGAAACGAAATGTCAAATGATTACCATCAGTCATAAATGTGAATATGCAATTGATTTCTGTCTTTTTATTAAATTTGCAACGATTTTGAATCTAAATATTTAAAAAGTAAATGCCACAGAAAATATTTTTTTCTATAAACAGCTTTCATTAATCTCTTGTTGAAAGGAATTTGGAAAATAAAATAACAATTAATGAACCGCTTATACTTACCCACAATGCCTAAATAATATTTTTGGTTTTTCATTAATGAAGGTCTCCATTTTTAAGTTTTGTATAAAAAATACTTCCATATCCCTCTCCTTTACTTCTCCAGTTGCCACTACTGTTGGGTGTTTTTTTCTCGGGGGAAAAGTGAAGGTCTCCAATCAACTAACGGTGTTGTTGAACTACTAAGGTGTATATGTTTGGGTGTGTATATAGGCTTACATTAATGTATAGTATACTATATATATATATGTATACGGACGTTGCTATCCCATAAGTATGTAATGGTCTATGCATGATCTGGTACAATGAATTTCTTTTGGCCACATAAAAATAATGAAGAAAAATAAAGAATAAACATCTGTCTCTTTGGCTCGATGTTTTGTATTGCTATTCCAAATCTTTATTTTCGTTTCTATGCTGCTATGGTGGTTTTTCTTTTAAGATTACAAGCAGCTGCTTTTTATTTTTATTTTAGCTTCAAATTCGTTTTCGGCTTCTTCGTTTCCATCTCCGTCCATTTGTCATTTTGCTTGTTTTTTATTTTTTGTTTCTTGTTTTTGCTTGTCTTTTTGTTGTTGTTGCTATAAACGCATGTCCTGCTGGCCTGTTTTTCCTGTCGACTCTGCCATTGTTTGCTATGTTAGTGTGTGTGTCTGTGCATGCGCCTGTGTGTGTGTGTGTGTATGGCCACCTACGACGATGAAAGACAACGACAACGACAAAGACAAAGTCGCCGTCATTTCCAGTACATTTTTGTCGTATCTTCTTCTTTTTCTTTTTCTTGTTCTTGCCATTTCATTTGTTGTGCCGTTTATTGCTTTTGGCTTTGTTCTTGTTCGTGACGTTGTTGCTGTTGCTGCTGCAGGATTTCAACTTGAAGTATTTTAGCCATTTGCTGGTCAGCCGCCATCATCAGTCAGAGAATGAGTGAGAAAGAGAAAGAGTGAGAGAGAGAGAGATAAAGGCAGAGAGGAAAGCTGAGATGGGATAAAAGACCAGCTAAAAGCAAAGTTATCGTCTTGCAAGGATTTCTGGTTTGAGTGTCCTGTGGCCATTTTCCAATTGTCGCCTTGAGATAAAAATGAGTAGAGGAATAGAAAAAATAAAATACATTTTGTGCAACAAAATGTTTATTAATTATTTACTTCAATTTGAAACGTTGAAGAATTAATTAATTTTTGCTTTTATTTATTCTAATTAAAAAGTTAAGTAATGATAATTGATGTTTCATTTTTGACTCTATTTGTTCAGTAAATCTAAATACAATAAATTTGTTTGATTTCTTTAAATATTGTCGAATGATCCACAAAATTCATATATATATATATATATATTGGCAAATTCATTATGCATGATAGAAAAAGAAAAACCTGAGGGCTTTTAATTTAATTTTTCATTTCATTCATCATTCAATAGGTCACTTTTGAATATTGTACCAATTATATTGAATTGTGTATTGGAACAATAATAATATTTATCAATATTCGTCCAAAGAGTTTTCTTTTCTTGTTTTGCTTGACTTTTGCGCATTTCACTTTGATTAAATTTCATATTTGCGTTGTGTCATTTTAATGAAGTATATTCAAGAAAGTTTCATTGGCAAGTAAATAAAACCAAAAACTTTTACCTAAATTATATATACATATATAGAGTAAAACCCAAGCAGCAATTTCGATTTGATATGCTTACATAGGTCGGGTTGAGCTAAAAGCAACAAAAAAGACCAACTCATAAAATTTGGAAGGAAATGAAGGCGGTGAAGCTGACGTCGACGGTTTGGGCCATTAAACTTGCCTTTTCCTCTTCTCTCCTTATCCAATACCAAAAATAGAAGAGGAAAAATGCCAAAACCAATAAAAAGTTTGTTGACATTGGACAAAAAGTTGGGGCAAAAAAAGTTGGCAAAAAATATGTATTAAATATATTGGACGAAATGTAAATGTAGTACAATGTACAAGCGCATCTACGCCAAATCAGGCTGAGATCCGTGTTTGTTAATATTTTCATATTTTTCCGTTAGCGAGTTGTCAATTTTTGATCTTGATTTCGTTTATATTAGTTGTAAGTTTTAACATTGCATGCTAACTTAACATGGCAACCAATTAACAGTTTAAACTTAACAGCATGCGCACTACTGTAACAGTATTTTCGATACTAGCTCTCCGTTCCTCTTCCTCTTATATTCTCTCTTTCTCACTCTTTTATTAGCGCTCAGCTGTTTTTTCGCTTGGCATTGCGTGCTTTGTCCTTGACAAGGTTTTGGTTTTTCCCTCGCATTTTTCTTACATATTTGCCAGAAAGAGAGTAACAGATTACAGAAAGAGTGTAACTGAGAGATAATAAGAAAAGAGAGAGCATAATTTCTGTGCGTTCATTCAGTAAAAAAAAGAAAACAAAAAACATTTTGTTTCTTATTGTTTTTTTTTTTTTTTAAGGCGGAAACAATTTTTTGGTATCTCTTGCTCTTTTCTTCTCTTCCTTTTGCCTGACTATATCAAATTCTTATTTTATTTGAGCTCTCTGAACTCTCAACTCTTATTGTTGATTTTTATTTCGCTTTATTGTTATTACAAAACCAGATCGCAGCTTTTAATTGACGCCATTTTCATTTTCATGCTCATTTTCATTTTAATTATCCCTGCACGTGTCCCAGGACGACGGTCCTGGGATCATGGCCTTAGAGCTGGACCAAGACCCTAACCTACGCCACTAGTAATAATATTTTATATGCGACTGGCATTTATTTTTAGTGCCCCCCATGCGTATTTATGTTAATTAAAATCTTGATAAATTGTTGACTTTGCCATTTCTGACAGTGGTAAAACCGGCCAAATAACAGACAATACCAACTTGACTAAACAGAGACAGATAGACCAACTGCAGGATGAACAAAGGGAGGCATATGAAAAAAGGGTTGGCGAACCAGGCAGACAGCAGGTGTTTTATATGTGTGCGTGCATAAGCTTTGATCTAATTAGTAGGCCTAGAATTATACTAACCTCTAACAACAGCAATTAACGTCTTAAAATACCTCGAAAGTGACCATTTTCATTCAAAATCGATTTAGAATCAAACAGGACCTATAGTTAGATATAGTTGGATTACGTATTTTTCATATTCTGCTAGTTGGTCCTTTAAACTTTTAGGAACATCTACTTTTAAATAGAAGTATAGATTTTTTAGCTCTTTTGATGATGTTAGAACTGATGTTTAAGTTTATTTGATTTTATTTCAGATGACGTTTGTATATTTTTTATATGTATTTATTTTAAAAATTATAATGTATAATACATTTTATATTTCCTTTATAATTTCAAAATTCGTTTGATAATTTTTTTCTTTATTATTTTGACCGAATTTTCAAAGGAAAGCAAACAAACAAGCTAAATGTTTTAGCTGACTTTAGTACTATATATTCCATTTTCAATATCTAAAAACTGAATTTCAGACATGGCGTATGCGTGTCATTTCTTATTTTTAATTTAAATTTAAAGTCTAAATAATTTCCTCAAAGAAGAAATTCTTATTTTTCTTATTAAATTCAAGAGCATATTAAGGTCTAAGATAAGCATCTACATTATTTTTATGAAATAAATTAACAATGAAATATATTTGGCAATATATACACAGTGTATATGCATGTATAGATATAAGTATAATTGCATGTTTCAATATTGCTTGTTTGTTTGACTGGGTGGGGATGATGAGATCAACATGTCTTTTGTCTTGTCGAAATACTAGCTAATTCGTTGAGCATTGAGCAATGCATAACTAACTAGATTTGCTACTTAAGCTTACACAGCAAGCAGGATGAAAGAGGGTGCGGAAGAAGAGTGAAAGAGAGGAGATGAGAGGAGAGGATTGGCGCAACCATTTCATTTTCAATGACATGCAAACACTGTGTACGCAATGCAATACATATGGAAAGAGAAGAGTAGAGAATTGAGAGAAATATACAACTAAAAGGAGCTTGAAAGCTAAGCCTGTCATTAAGTTTGCCTGTAATTCGCTTTTTGTTATTGCTTAATCCAAACATGTGTGCAGCTGTGTGTGCATCTGTGTGTGCGTGTGTGTGCCTGTTTGTGTGCGACAAATGCAATGAATAAGTAATTGACAAACCTGAATACCTATGTATATACCTATATATGTGGAGAGATTCTTTAAGATGCACGGAAATCCAAATGGTAAATTGCAATTTGCACAAACTTAAGCCAAGTCTGTCAATGACATTTTCTTTGGCATTACGTTTATATATATACATATATACCTATATATATATATATGTGTATGTATATATCTTTTGTTGTTCTTTAATAAATGGGGATTGGATTACATCATGCTTACGTGTTCACAGTGGCTTTCTACTTTCTGTTGAAGTAAATGGTAAATAATTGTAATGGTAACAACAATTAACTAGAATATCCTTCAAACAGTTATTACGTGACCTTTATCCTCTTGCATTATTATTTCTATTCTAAATATTTATTTATGCATTAACTATATAATAGTAGACTCGATATTTGTTCAGTTTTTATATTCTAATTGCTGTATTTATGAAATATTTTTCTGTAATTTAGTGGTTTATTTTCAACCTGATTTAAGTAAAGTTAATAACTTTATTTGAATGCGAATATAATCCATAGATTAATTTGTATGTAATTCTAAATACAATTGGTTCTTTTAATCCTCTGATTGATAATACATTTTACCTAATTCCTATAAGATTATACTTAAAAATTGTACTTCACTCGTTTGACTTTTAGGTAGACATTTTTACTTTTTGTTAGTAATTTATTAATCTTTGGTTTTTGTGTTTTCCACCTCTGGCTAACTATTTTCGACATAATGTAATGTTTCTTCATTTTTCGAAACCCAGAATAATTTTCCTATATTTTTTTTTTGTTATGTAGATTTTTAAAGCGCTCTGCATTTGAGGAGGAATATTTTAAAAAATATATATATTTAAACCAACAGTAATTTATCACCGATTTCATACTTTGGTTGATTGTAAATTTTCAGAAGTTTGCTTTACGTCAAAATTTTTATTTTGCAATATCCGTTAGTGAGTAACTAATTTTGTCCAGACCAACTAAATGGAACAAAGCAAAGGGCATAAATTGTTAGTTAAAAGCAGCTAAGCTCCACTTTTAGTCCCTCGGCTCATTCAGTGGCCATAAAATGTAAAGAGAAATTGCCTCTTTTATGTCCTGGCATGCATGCCAACCCAACCCATTATAACATAGACCCATTGCAATTTTTCTTTAACCGATTTTCCGCCCTGTCAATTGCGTTACGTATGCGCCATGTTGGCCGCACTCTCTGTTTAATGGTCAAACCGAAAAATGTGAACTCAATTAGCTTAAAATGGGTGGTAATATGTGAAAATGGATGAAAAAAATACTTAAAATGGGTGGAAATTTTAAATGCTTTAAATCCCTCAAAGTCGACACACACATTCATGCAGACAGAGAGGAAAAAAGGGCAAATGCAAATATTTTTTCAGTGTCAACTCAAGGATATCCTTGATGTTTGCCTGGCAACGAACTGGAAATCTGAGGGAATGACAGAGGGCAAGAGAAAATGAGAGAGAACTAAAAACAAAAAAAAAATGAAATATAAAGTGCATCCTGGGCAATTACGTATGAAGGGGAGAACAAAAGAGCCAAACAGTGCTGAAAATACGTAAGTAAGAGGAAAACGGATGCTGTAGTTGAAGCGGTGTGTGTGACCGCAAAAAAAATATGAAATGACAGAGCAAAGCGCAAAGTTTTGCCTTGAAGGCTTAAAGTTTTTCCGCTACTTTTCGTTAAGTTTGTTTTTTTCAGTTTTTTTTTTTTTTTTTTAAATATGTGCATAATATGTATGTCCCTTTAGACTCTACACACGTTTATGTATAGCCTTCAAAAATGGGAACTACATTCGCGTATAACATACACTCAAACATAAATATGTATGTATAAGGAATACAAGGATGTGGTACGACGAAGAATGAATGCGAAGGAATGCGTTTTCAATGCTTTGGATGTGAAGCGGCGGCGTCGTCGACGGCAGTCATTACTCAAAAGCACATACAACGCCCAGGACATACAGTCGAGACATTAGTCCTACATACACGAGTGTGGGTGTGTGTATGTGAGTGTAAATGTGTAAGTGCGGCTCATGGTCGGCTTATGCTAACACATTCACTTCCGTAAAATACCAATGTCAGGCATCTTGCCATCAACCCTCAACCCTCTCTCTCTCTCTCTCCTCTCTCTCTATTTCTCTCTCTATAAAAGTAACAGCACAGACTTGAGCAAGCACAGTGTCTTGGGTACTTAAGAAATACCAGTGAATACATAAGTGCTAAGTTTCGAGCTAGAGGTCGTATAATTCTCTTTCTCTTTTTATAATACAATTTAATACAAATAGTTTCACATAATAATAATAGTCTTTGGAGAATAAATTTATATCACGGACCTTGGAGTGAAAAAGTCAAAAGTTGCTGATTTGCATTGATAGCTTTTAAAGTTTAGAAATTTTTTGCATTGACATTCGCCCAACATGATTAACAAAATTGTTTTATCATCTTCATCATCTTAGATGCAAAAAGTTTTGAAAAAGATAAGGACCACTGTACCATGCCGGCAGCAATTCTAAGAAAATGCGCTTCAAATGCGAGTATTAAATGTGCTTCGTTGCTCATTTTATGGCATTTCTCTTTGCCTTCTTCTTTTTTTTTTGCTTTTTATCCAAGACTAACAGCGGCAACATCTATAAAAAGAAAAAAAACTGCAACACTGCAGGCACAGACACTCACACACACACGTTCACCCACTCACATAGAAATGGCGCACTAAAATGAGGAGAAAAAAGGATGGAGGAAGAGGGGTGGAGAATAGAGCAACAGACTTGAGCTCGAATGCCTAAGCATGAAGAGAAACTACATAGTCATAGCAATAATGAGCGAGACTGTATTCCCATTTGCATTTTCTCTCTCTCACTCTTTCTCTCTCTCTGTTTCTATCACTTTCGCATCTCGAATACTTTTTAAATGTCTTCAGCTTTGGGATTTTAATTATATTCATACATACCCAAAAACATAAAAAACTAAAAGTGAAATATATGAGTTAGACAATTTAATATTAACTACTTAGTAGTCTATGTACATTATGTATATATATGTACTATATACACATGTAAAAGCATTCAAATGATTGGCAATGGCAAAGTTGAACATTTTGTAGCATACTTTTTGGTTGCTACAATTTTTATTGTTCGAAAATGGACATTTCCTACTAAATACATAATTCATTTAGCGGCTTAACATTTTTCCTACTCTTGACATTGGACTTACTCTGTTGTGACGTTGCACATGAATATCCTGTAAAATCATTTTGAAAATGCACATTTTATTCATGACATTGAAAGTATTTTGTTGCGATTTGTTCCTATCCAACAATTTTGCACATTGTCCTTGATTTTGGAACTAGTTTTTTTCGGTGTACCAATCAACATAAAGTGCCAAAATAGATAAATAAAAGGTATATTTTTTACATCGGTTTACAAAATTTAACAAATTATATATAGGAGTTATGTACTTTTGTACATGAAATAAGGCTTGGAGGATTCATTTTTGATAAGGGTTGCATTTATTTTGCTTTCACGATTTTTTTGTTGATTCCATCTTTTGTTCGGCAAAGAAGAAAAGCAAAAATCACGAATATGGAAATCACTTGATGCTGCAAATTGGCTTTCAATGTTTTGAAACACTTTCCCCCCTTTTTTTGTATGTTCTTACAGCAAATAAATGCTGGCTGTGTGAAAATGTTTATGGAAAGTTAAGGTATGATGAAGAAAACTGTATAAGTAGTGAAACAAGAAAAAAAGTTGAATTCATTTAGGTTTTAAGCGAACAAAGGAAAAGTTAACAAGAAATTTCATTTTGAATTAAAAAGAAAAAACCTTTAGTTAACTTTAAATTTGAATTCTAAGCTAAATTAAATTTCTTAATCTGTTGATGACTATATAGAATGATTGTCTAATGCTGATACTAATACTGTATTTCTTTTTCTAATATCTATTTACAGGTTCGTTGCCCATCTGTTACATTTCAATAAAAATCAACTAGATTTATCTATAATAAAAATAATATAAAAATAATGATTATAATAATATAATAACAATAACATGTAGCACACAGATACCAACATATACATATATATATATACATATATACAATACAATTCGTAATCGAAATCCAATGAGCCACAGACCAACACAAATACTAAACAAAAATAACAATTATAATACTAAACAAATGCTAGATACAGATACAAATACATAAAAAATACAAATACAGATACAGATACAAATGCAAATACGAAAACAAATACCAATACAAATACAAATATAAATATCAAATAACAAATAAAAAGAATGTGCATTTTGCTAATTAAATTACGAATACGCAAAAGCTAATTAAGCTAAAAACAATGATACATATATACAGATATCCCCCCATGTATATGTCTATATATATATATAAACCATTATCTACATATAACTAACTATACATATATATCAACATTTGCAAGAAATTAACAATAACAATAATAATAATAAAACGAAATAAATACCAATTATACTATAATAAATGTATAGATTGCCTGTGGTACCATCTTGCTGTCTACAACATATACATACATAAAATATACTTTAGTATAGATCTCTAACTAAATGCTCTATATATATATATATGTAGAACCCAACACAATCCCAATACAACTAAAAACGAATACGAATTATTTAAAACATTTCTGCGTACTTTTTTTGTGCCTTAAGACAAATTGCGGCTGCTGCTCGTCTGACTACATAACTAACTCAATCTAATAACTATCCAGCTAATCTATACATATGTAAATATTATATAATAACTGAACTTAATCTAGCTAAGACCACCCACATATATACACACACACACGCACACCAACCAACAAACAGAATGTTTTTATAACATAATTGGGAAACGCTAATATTATTAATCGGCTGCCTGAGACATCATTTGGATACACATATCTCTCTCTCTCTCTATCTATATATATATATATGTATATACATATATGTATATAGAATTGAAAAACTGTACATCTAATTTCCATCTACCCGCTGATACCCGAAGATATATATACAAAACTTCAATGTGCGTTAAATTTTCCCATTTACATAAATACATAATTAATTACAATATGAAAGAAAGGCATGCTGCTTGTGAACGCTTTAAAAATGAAATTACACAAACTTCTAAACTGCTTTTAATAACACGAATATATGTCTTAACAGATGTCTTTATATAACTATAATTATGGCTAAAATATATATGCAATTAATACGTCATATTCTATTCCATTATATACATGCAATTCTATATACTTATACAACTTCTATTTCTAAAACTTTATTAACATATCTCGTATACAGTGCAACATTTTTAAGACCTTATAAAATGCTTTTAACTCTGTGTTTTAAGGAATTTCAGGATATGTCATTTTTGTTATATATTTATTTTTAATATTTTATTTATTTTAATGCTAAATTCTCTTCTCTCTCTCGAAATCTTTATATAATCTTACTTTAAACTTTTTCTCGGACTATTTTTTTAAATTTTTCCATATTTTTACTGAACTTTTGTACTATTAGTACTATTATTTAACTCTTTATTATTTATTATTAATAATAATAATAATAATAGTAATAATAATAATAATAGTAATAATAATAATAATAATAATAATAATAATAATAATAATAATAATAATAATAATAATAATAATAATAATAATAATAATAATAATAATAATAATAATAATAATAGTAATAATAATAATAATAGTAATAATAATAATAATAATAATAATAATAATAATAATAATAATAATAATAATAATAATAATAATAATAGTAATAATAATAATAGTAGTAATAATAATAATAATAATAATAATAATAATAATAATAATAATAATAATAATAATAATAATAATAGTAATAATAATAATAATAATAATAATAATAATAAATAATAATAATAATAATAATAATAAATAATAATAATAATAATAGTAATAATAATAATAATAATAATAATAATAATAATTAATAATAATAATAATAATAATAATAATAATAATAATAATAATAATAATAATAATAATAATAATAATAATAATAATATTAATAATAATTGATTAATAATTTTAATAATGATATGGCAATTTTATATATTAAATTTACAATTTGTTTTATTGTCAAGCATAAGTTATTTATTCTGCTTTTATAAATTAAAATCAATTAAATAACTATTAACAATCCTATGCTTAACTTATAAAAATCTTATATAATTCTTGTGACTCTTATAATACTCTTATAAAACTCTTCAGCAAACATTTTTATCACCTGCAGTTCCTTTTTAACAGAATTACAATTACATTGCCTTTTTACACTTATAACCCACACACACACACATACACACACTTTCAATGCTCTTGAATCCTTCTATAATGCTTCTTGATCACTCCACTCGGAAATTATGTGAAAAAATAAGTGAATTTTCTTTGTTATTACTGTCGCGCAACTATACATAATATTTATCTTTTAATATATTATATATACATATATGTTTTCTATTTTATTCAACTATATTCTTTAATAATATTTTTCTAATTACTTGTACATTTTATTTGGAACATGCCTTCTACTATCTAATACCCCGAATAGCCAACTATTTTTTGTAATTCACACATAATTTTTGGCTCCATGTGCAATATTAAATATATATATATATTTAAAATAAACTAACCACCTAAGCAACAAATTTAAATTAAAAAAAAAAACAACAACAACAAAAGCAAAGCAAAGTTACAATCGCTCGTTCGTTCCTTCTTCGTTCGTTATCTTCTTCTTCATATCGAAATCTAAATTAATAATAATAAAAAAAAAATAAAAACAACAATATTTTCAATTGGCTGGTACACATAAAATTGAACTAATTGTCTTATGCTTTTAATTGTTTTATGCAAAAATTCTTTGATTAAATAACAAAAAAAAAAAAAACAAAAACAACAAAAATCAACATTAATACAAAATGTCACGCGAAAATTCGCCTCGTCATGGCTCAATACGGCGACATTTGAATAATAACAACAGAGATTCATCACCGGTTGGGGCAACCGGTTCGCCACATCATCAGAATCATCATTATCATCACCAGCCGCCCATAATGGAGCATTCAGCAGGCGCCCCCATATCCACTTCCGCATCAAATATATCCACAGTACTGGAAGATGGTGAAAATCCAATTTTGCCACCATTAACTGGCTCGGGACCAAGTCGACAGCGTTCTCTACGAGATCGTCTCAAAGATGGCATCACCGGCAGTTTCTCCTGGCAGTAAGTGATGCGATTTCAATTCGAATCCTATTTTTTCGAAAATGCTTTTTCTTTAAATATTTCAGTTCAATTTACAAAATTTTTTCCTGAAAAAAAAATTGTAGAAGTATTTAAATTTATTTTTTTTTGTTTTGGTTGTTTTATTCCTTGAAATTATCTCGAAAAGTTTGTTTTGTAGTTAAAAATATTTAGTTTTCAATCAAAAATAAATTTTTAAATGCACACCAAACACCCACTAGAATTCAATTTAGTCATCTATTAACAAAAAGATGCACATTGAGAGCACACAGCACCCTGTATTCTATATAGTAATTATCACTAGGATTTTAAAAGAATTAACATATTTGATACTTCTTAGGACTGGTAAGTTTGATTTGTGGAAATTGAGATTCATTAAATACATACATACATACATATGTATGTAAGGTATTGGATCTTGTTTATTGTGATTATTAACTAAATAAGATTAAATATATGTATGGCTGACTTTTGACTACTGGATGTCTTACGACTTCGGACAACTAAACGACTTTTAACAACGGGACAACTTTTAGCAACTGTCCAACTTTAATTATACTTTTTAGCTGCACACTTTTCCCTCGTTCATGAATTCTAGACTTTCTTTTTCACTCTCTCGAACACGTATAAATTATGAAAATAAAATTATAATATAACCAATAACTGAACAATTGGACTACAATATGGTAGCTAGAAAGAAGAGAGCTTTTATTTCATCTTTGGTTTGGAATCTTACGTATTAACTATTAAGCCATTTCAACTCTATTCTATATAATTTATGTTTTTAAAACCTGAAATATATGTAGTTATTTTACCCTTTGGTGAGTTTGAAAGCAAAAAAACAAGTGAAAAACACGAAAAATAAAAATCAAATGAAAGCGTAAAAAAAAATTACGCTGACGAACGGGAAAATAACAAACAAATTGTGCAATTTAAATGGTAACAGACGGACAGACTGACAGATACAAACGAAATGAAACACAAGGCCATAAATCAATTTGAGTTTGACATTTTAATTTTCAACTTAAACTCTCGAAACGCACCCAAAACAACAAAATGAAAGAAAATAAAAAAGGCTCAAAAAAATAAAATTCAAACAACTTGATCGAGTGGCGACTATTAAATGCCCTGCATATCAGCCCCCACCCCCCATCTTCTCTATATTCACAATGAGATTTAAGTTTTCTCGATTTGTTAACATAAATTTTAGTAATACTCTTGAAGTTACAGGGTATTCAAATATTGTTTGCAGGAAGCACCCAGGTGTTAAATCCGTTTTATAAACAGATTAAAGGATCTTGATTGGAAACAGGCAATGCACTCGAAATGCCTTTTTGCGTTATAAACAGACTCAATATAAACCAATTAAAATTATATAATGAGTGATGTAATAGAAATTACACATTTTTATAATAATAAAAATTAAATTCTTTTACTTTTTTTTTGTTTTTGTTGCTGTTGCGGTTTGTTTCCGTTATAAAATTGTGCTACTTCATCAGGGTCAGAACTCAAAATTTGTTTGCCAAACAATTGTGGCACGTGCGAAGCCAGCAGGATTGTTATTTGTACCTTCTGACAGCCCATCCTTTCTTCCATGCATCCCCTTTTAGACTCATCAACCGCCCCGTCTCAAAAACTTGTTATAAAGCCAGTTGAAAACTTTTTCGGTTGGTTGTTTTCGTTGTTGTTGTTGTTGTTGTTGTGAAACAAACATAGGAAACTTTTTGGACAAAGTAAAAGTCAAAGTCAAGTTATGTTTCAACTCGGTAACAAGAGGCGTATACGTAATAATTTCACATTTTACTTTCACATTTCTATATGTGCTGCTGTAAGTAAAAGTATAAGTATATAGAATTTTGTTTCGAAAGATTTTTTTTACAAGTAATTTGACCTTCAAACTTATTGAAGAGAATCGAGAGAATAAATATCGAAAAACTTGTTTAAGCCCAGACAAACTGCAGCTGCATTTCAGTTACACTTCATCCCCTTCTCGCTCCTCCCCACCACCGATTCTCTTTCTTCATTCCTCTTAGGTGCTCCTTGTCTCCTTCCTTCTTCCTTATTTATGTATGTGGTACTCTTCTACACGGATACTTCCTTTTTTTCACACATTCTTCAAGCCGCAAAACTGTCGCTATATAATTTATAACCTTGAAACCCTTTTTAGTTGGCCTTGATTGCAGATTGTTTCCCCTTTTTGTGTCTACCTGCCACACAGCTGCTGTTGCCTTTTCCTTTTTGGCATTTTTTGTTGTTGTTGCCCTACAAAGTTGTTTGGGCCACTTTTTTTTTGTTGTTGGAGTTGAAGGTGTTTTGTTTCGTTGTTGTTGGTTGGCCACTTGGCAGGCAATTTAGTTGTGGAATTTATGCAATATACATATGTATATATACATAAAAATACACATTATAAGATCTAAATGGGATTGGCTAAGAAAACAGGTATTGGTATTTGAGTAATGCAGAAATGAAATATCTTGTTGAAGGCTCGTTTATTGCAATTACTTCCTTAAAGTTTGAATGATAGAAGATTATGGTAAAACAAAACTATAATTAACATATCTAAAATATTGAAAAACATTTTAGTTTCCAAGACTTTTAATAAAAGTTGAAAATAAGCATAGATTGATCAGTTAACATTATAATAGATTGACGCCCACTCATACAATTTATTTGAGTGTCAATCTATCGTGTGAGTTTGTTAATTGAAATTTCAGGAGCGCCTCAAGTCTGGCTACTGGCTTCTGGCTTTTGTTCCGCCACAAAATAAAAACAAAGCCATAAAAAATACATTGATATATTTTGAACTGGCCAAGTTAACAATTTAGGTGGTAGTGGGAGCGATGCGAATTAAAATGTGATGTGTGAATATGTTTATAGAGGCTGACTGATATAGCGAACCGATAAAGATGACTGGCTATAAAGAATGCAGGGCACGTCGCACGATGATAATGTGGATAATGATAATAATGATGATGATAATGGAAATGGATGTGTGGGCGTTGGCTCCTCTAATCGCTGTCAATCCTTTTGGCCATTTTGTATTCCCACACACGCATACACACACACACACACTCATACATACACCTACACACAAACATATACATGACAGTAACTGTAAATAGCAGTTGACCCTGAAACGATGCACATAATAGCCCCTCATCAACACTGGCCCATAGAGAACGTGACCCCGCTTTGCACTCACCCTCTATCTTTCTCACTCTTTCACTCTATGCGTCTAAATAGCCACTAAATTGTATGGTGTGTGTGCTCCTTGTGTGTGCACCTCTATATATATGTGTGTGTTTGTGTGAGTGTGAGTGTGTCTAAAAGCGTTTCATGTTTGACTTTCACTTGCAGCTGGCGTTGCTATTGCTGTGACGCTGACGACCTGCAATGCTGTCAACGCCAGCACGATGACAACAGCAACAGAAATGGCAGCAATAACAACAACAACAACAACATCAGCAGCATTAACAATGACAACTACAACAACAGCAACAACAATAATAGCAAAAGCGAAACAACATGGCCATTTTGTTGCTGCTACTGTATGACATTGTTTTTCGGTTAGAAATTTGCATCCATTTCAAATTGAATTAAATTTATATTCTAGATTCTGATGCTAGAGATGATGTTCTCAATTCCAGCATAAATTATAAAAACGAATACAATTTTACAATATTTATGAAAAGTTATGTGCCATCTATGTACAGCCAAAATATAACTAGATGGATCCAATTGAATCAAATTAAATACTAAATATGTTATAAAGTTTATTCCAATTACAATAATTGTGAATTGAAGACAAGAAAATGATTCTTGGAATGCTTGTACAAACAGAACAACTTTCTCTTTAAAACTTTTTAACACTGGTGCTGGTCCAAAAGATTAATTATGTGCATAGAACCCATTTATGTATTTTAATAATGTATCATCTTGTTTCGATTTATTGAAAGTTATGTAGCATCTATGTATGTACACCAATATATAACTAGATGGATCCAATTGAATCAAATTAAATACTAAATATAGTATGAAGGATATTACAATTACAATAATTGTGCATTGAAGATATGAAATGATTCTTGGAATGCTTGCCTAACCAGAAAAACTTTCTCTTTAGAACTTTTCAACATTGGCATTATCCAAAAAAATCATCTATAACCAATTTATTTAAATAGATTTTGATTTTCCTTAATTAACACTATCTTATCCCTGCAAAAATATACATATATATCTTTGCTTTATTGGATGGATGTGTGATTTATAAAAAGTTATGTGTCGTTTATGTACAGCCAAAATATAACTAGTTTGATCCAATTGAATATTGTATATGTGTATGAAGTGTATTACAATTACAATAATTGTGAATTGAAGACACGAAAATGATTCTTGGAATGCTTGTCTAAACTGACTGAACTGTCTCTTTAGAACTTTCCAACACTGGCATAATCCAAAAAAGATCACGTAAACCCAATTTGTTTAAATAGATTTTCGTTATAATTATTTAACATTCTTAATGTTTCCTCTACTTTTGATCTTATCCCTATAAAAATATATATATGTACATATATACCTTGGCTGTATTGGATTGTGAGTTTTGTTCAGTTTTGCATAACGCATTTGAAATTCATATAATCGAAAAGCGAAAAACAGAAGCAATTTGTTAAATGTTCAATTGAGAGCCGCCTGCTTGATGCTGGTTGACTTGTTTCATATGGTAATTTATATGTATGTGGTATATATATATATATATATATATATATATGTAGGTACAGCATACATATATGAATTAATTGCTACAATTAATCGACATTATTGGGCATGCAAATTGTTGGGAGTGGAATTTGTTGTTATTAAGTGTTTTCCTGGTTTCAATTGAACTTTACAGTTTTACAATCACTTTCATACATTAATAATGTTATCTATATGATATTATTTAATCAAGATTTAGTCATGATGATTACAATTTTATCTATTGGCATTATATAACTATAAATCAATCGGAAACTCATTGGTTTTTAGTTAAAGCGTGAAGCTCGTGGCATTATAATCGCACCTGAAATCCAATAAGCATTAATCCGTACAATGACAGTTGAAATATATAGCCATATAATAACAAACTATAGTAAATGCTTTGACAAAACGGATCTAAAAACAAAAACACTGACTATAACCTATATAATTAAAATTATAATTAGCTATTTCAACATTTTTCTTATATTGTGAAAATTGTTTTCGCTTTCACATATATTTTGTTTTTTTTTGTCTAACTTTGGTCTAGACATAAATATATACATATTTTAGAATATGTATATATGTATATATGTTTCTCTTGTATTATATATACGCTTATGTATTATACAGTATGTATGTACATATACATATAGCGAGACTGTGCGAATTTACTGAAAATTAATTTTGCTGTTGTTGTTGCGGCTGTCTCTGACATTTGGCTTGACATTTTGTAAACAATAAAAATAAATTAATTCTTTTTTTTTGTATTCTTTTCGTTCGTTTAATAAATGCGACGAAAAATTTGTCTACCTTATCTAAGCACAAGGCATACGTATGTACATATATATATATACTTTGTGAATATATTTTTGTGTATATATCATCAACATATATATACATATGTATGTTTATTAAGTGCACTCTACCTAGATAAATTTGGCAAAAGATTTCCAAATTAAAAAGTAAATTCCATTTCTTTAGCGAAACGTCTTGAAATAGCAATAAATTCAAATATATATTTTTAAAACGATTTAAATTCAGTTGGATTTTCAATTTCAATAAAATTTAGAAAAAAAATGAAAATATATAATTTTCTGAATTCATGAATCAATGTTTTATTATTCATTTCTAGAATCAAATTATCTGACATTCAATCTATAATATTGTATATAAATCATGATAATTATCTATCATTAAAAGTTATTACTAAAACTAGTGACAGATTTAAACAAAAACAAAATGTTGCTGTTGTTGTCCTTGCAATGAGTAACATTATTAATGATTTGTTTTACAAATTTATTGCTTTTAGTAGAACAATTCGAACAAGGATATAGGCAAACAACTGACCCGGGGGATTGACACATAAACCAAAACATTAAATACATACATACGCATTTATATTAGCCACCGATATCTATACTGTATCTAAAATGTGTATTTTCCTATTTATGGCCTAAACGGCTCAATTAGTTCAAATATCGAGCGACCTTTCACATGAATTGCAACTAAAACGCATTAAATCCAGTTTGATCCCATTTTTCTTTGTCTTTTTTTTTTTTTGCTATAAGCTAATCAAACAATTTCTTATATTGAAAAATGGATAACAACACGTGATCAATTTCATAGTCTTTATACTTAATCTCTATGCAAATAGAACCTTAACTTTATTTAATTAGATAAATATAAATATATTCATATAAATATATAGCGCATTCTTATCGCCGACTACCTGATATTTACCCATAAAAGGCGTAGTGAAAGGCAAAGGCAAGCCGCCGATAAGGGCGAAACGTAGTAAAATTTTTCAATCAGAAATAAATATACATATATATGTATTAAAAAATTTTCAAAAAGAAAAACCCGAAAATGTCATAAAAATTTTCCTATACGTTTTGGCAAATAAACAGCGACATATATTTTATGACTTTACTTTCGACGATGCCCAACGGTAGTCACGTGCCAGCACAAAAGATTGATAAATCAGAGATTACATTATATATGTATGTACAATACATATACATATATGAGTCATTGAGAGATTCTTGTTATTGTTATTGTCATTGCATTACATACTCAATCCAATTTATAGCAATGGAAAAATTATAAAATTATTTATATTAATGGAAAATAACAAGACGATTTGTCTTTGCTTTCAATTCGCATTAGAGATAGAGAATTAGGTAGAGCTAAGCTAATTCTATAGATTATGTATATATGTACATACATACATACTTGTCTTACATCACGTAGACCGATAGAATTCGAGTTCTCAATTCAAGTTTCTATAAGTAGTGGTTGTTGTTTTTGTTTATAAAACTTGAAAAATAAATATTTTGAGCATTGTTTTGATACGACATCATTTGGAAAATTTGTCAAATTTCTTGCAAAATATTTACCCAATTTCATTGAAATTTAAATAAATAGACATTTACTCTTGGTTAAAGTGTTCTTTCAAACTAAGGAGAAAGTTAACTATATAAGTACATATAGACTCAATCGTAACAAATGGAATATTTTGAATTTAAGGGAAAGTTGAAAAAAGAAAGAAAGTGAATTCTTTTATAGACATAATTGGATTTAAAAATATACTCCAAGGATCAAATTGGCATTAGTTTAAGCATTTATGTTTATTGATGTTACAGATATTAAAATTTTAAAACTAACTCTTTTAAAACTAGTAAAGAAGCTAAGAATTTAGATAATTACTTTTCCATCATATCGGCCCCAAGGTTTTGTAAACATTGTAAATAAAAAATTTAAAATGTCGGTATATATTATCCGATCTGATTTAAATTTAATGGTATGGTGTAAAGGTAGAATTATCATCTGTATACCAAATTTGTTTGAGATAACTCAAAAAACTAAAAAGTTTATCTCACAAGAATTATTTGAACAAGACAAATTTTGCCGGAAGTAAACTTTTAGTTGTCCGATCCGACCACTTCATAAGCTTGATTTGGATAAATGATCAATGAACAGAATGATATAACTCTTATTCGCGTAGCTCAAAATTGAAGTTCGAAAAGTGCAAAGAAACAGACAGACATGGTCATATCGACTCGGCTTTTAATACTGATCCAGAATATATATACTTTATGGGATCGGAAACGATTATTTCTATGCGTTACAAACATCTGACCAAGTTTATTATAGCCTCTGTAATGGTATAAAAATAGCATAAAGTTTGGACTTTAATAGATTAAATTTTATTCAATTTTTTTTTTATTATTTTTACTTCCATAAGTCCAAATAAAATGATTTATTAATCAAATAATCCTAACAATCGATTAATCAATTAAATTCTAATTTCATTTGGTTTAATCAACAAGCTGTCAATATTCTAATGTCATCTTTCAAATATTAATAAAATTTTAGCTTTAATTCGAACATTTTATCATCTGCTCAATTATTTGAACTCGAACACAAATGCACCCAATGGCTGTTTGTCTCCTACTAACACTCAAACAAAAAAAAAAAAAAACAAAAGAAAAGTAAAAACTTTGGAAAACCCAAAAACATTGTTTTATAGCTGACTTATGATCAATGGGGCATATATCTTTTAAGTCTTGTGATACCATGATGGGCCATTTATAATAATTCTATTGCGAATTCTACAAACAATTTGTAAATATAATGTATAATTGATGTGTTGCCTGAAATGAAATATGTATTGTATATTTTGTTAAATAAACAATTGGATAGGTGTATAATAAATATGAACATTTATTTCAGCCTTTGTCGCATATCAACATTGACATTGACCCCAATAATTGGGCCTCCAGTTCTCTCACCAATCGCCATTCCACCGCATGTGGCAAATGCGCAAAATGTTGATAAATATTTTATTTGTTGTGTATTGTAAATAAATTATAAATCACAAAAAAAAAAAACCAAAAACAAAACTTAAACTTAAACAGAATGGGGGAATAACTAGAGTTGCATAGAGCAAAATTGATTGACTCTATTATTGATAGGTGGAGAGGGGGGAATGGAAAATTGAAATAGATGAATATTTAAATCGATTATGACAAATGTTTTAGCACTTGCCGAATGACCCCACCCTCTTAAAAAAAAAAAAAACAAAATTGTCAACTGTCAAATGGATTGTCACCTATTCTTTATTCAAATATATATTTGAATACGAATACGAATACAAATACAAATGAATGAAATTTTATGAGATCTGAGACAGTGGCGAATTCTGGGTGTGAATAACGAGCTTAACGACAGCTCCGAATGAACAAATAAAAGTAAAGATAATAAATCATTTTCTTTTTAGTAATAAACTTATGCATATTCAAATATAGGATCTTGTAACTGATTTCGAATACCCTAAAAAGTAAAGATGAAGATTTTAGCCATTAATATTTCGATCGATAATCAGACTGTTATTAAATTACTATCTATATTCTATTAGCATTTTGTGAATTTTAAATTATTTACTAACTCAAAGGGCTTTTAATTTTTATATATATGTACTTGTAATATGTAATTAAGTCAATTCGATTTGATTTCCTTTCGATATCGCAGGGTATACATTGAGGCATAGGCATAGCATTCCCTCACGTTTTCATTTCAATTTATGGCTTATTTATTTATTTCGTTCAGCAATTTGCGCGATAACAAAAATACAAAACAACAAATAAATAAAAATCGCATTAAAAATTGAATTCTCAGTCGATCGGGCAGATGCAATATAAAAATTCAATTTAATAGGCAAAGAGAATGAATAGCCGAGACACCAACCAACTTGGCGTTCACCTTCTAACGGCTTAGTTGGTATTGCAACCAATCTTTGGGGTTAGTAGAGAGAGAAGTGGTTAAATACAATTGTCCAAAGCCAAAATCAAACTTAAAAAAAAAAAAACAAAACTTAAAATTTTCAGACTGTATTTTGAATTTTAGGCACTTCCATGTCGTTTGCATTTTTTCCTTATTTATAAACCGAAAAACTGCAACGGCAACGGCAAAAATTGTTCACTGTTTTCCTGTCAAGCCGGTTTTTCCTTTTTGTTTTTTTGTCCATTATTTGTTGTTGCATTTTTCATTATTGGACCACACCATTTGGCCATTTGGCTGGTGTTGCTGCTGCTGCTGTCATTTGCCAAAGCAAACAACTTGCAATCAATGCTGATTGTTGTTGTTGTTTTTGGCGCTTTTGCTATTTTTAGCCAGGCCAAAATTGCTGATGAAACCATGCATATATGTACATAAAAGCTGACTCTGCCACCTTCCGTCATGTGATGAAAAAATGAAAATAACAGTATTGCCTAGAGGCATGCGATAAGAAAGGGGGAGGGAAAATTGCATGTTCCAGTTAAATATTAATCAATTAAAACTGAGATTGTATTTGGTTTTTTGTTTCATAAACTTTTCTTCAAAAATTAAATAGTAATGCTCTGATATATATATATATATGTTGGAGATAAAATGCAGAATGTAGAGTAATTTGAAATTTCACGCCAACTTTCATAGTGTTATAACCAGTATTGCTCTATGTAATATCAGAATACAGTAATACAGTACTAAAAGAGTATGAGGTCAGGATATACTGACTTCGAGTGTGGCTCAATGTTGGGTATAGTCTTGGTAGACGATGAGTGTCTATGACAGCGTCCATTTGGATGTCAGCACATGGAGACTCGCAGCACAATTTTAGTAGTATAATGGCGAAAAATATTCAAGACCATCCCCATCCGACTGAAAATCTAACCACCTCGCCGATATATATATATATATATACATATGTACATATATACATATATAATCCTAAAGAGTCAGTCAGAGAAATGATTTCAAAATTCTATGAATGAATGGAAACCAAACAATTCAATGTACTTCGAGACTTTCAAATAGAAACGTCTATAAAAATACAAACATAAATACATACATATGTATGTATGTATTTATCTCTTTTATGAGTTTTTTTGTTTATGCTTTTGTCTAAACCAATTTATAAATTTTCAATTGATTTCAAGTTAATTGCAATTAGCTTTCAACTCTTTGGTATTTTTATTATATTATGGCCAAACATTAGATCGTTGATTTTGTTTATATGTATCCGTCTCCACAGATTATAAATTTGTGAACTGATAGATATCTAAGTCTAATCTAATTAGAAAATTTGTTAATACATTTGTTGGTTACTAGACTTGAATATTTAAGATAATTGAATTTAGCTGGAATTTATTAATCTGCTATTTCGAGACTTTGGTAGCTATTGCAACGACTGAAATAAAATTATTATAAATAAATAAAATTTAAATTCGTTCTATCATAACCGATAACCATAAAATACAGTCAGTGGCAATAGCCATATGGAATTGCCACTGGCCGCCTCAAGGCACATTCCAAAATCCATTTACATTTTGTGTATGTGTTTTTCAGACATTTTAACGATTGTGTAATAATAATATTATTTTTTTTTTGCTTGAAGGTTACCACAAATGATTATTACTTGGCAGAACGGGAGGCGTCGGCGTTGCCGTCGGATTTGGTGGCAACAATGAAATGATGTTGCACTTTTCTGATTTGGTCAAAGTCGAAGAAGAAGCATAAAAAAATAAAAATATCGAACAAAGAAACAAACCAAAAGCGAAGAGAAAAAAAAACACTCGTAAGCCATTTTAAAATTTGCATAATTCGCAATTTGAGTCAAGTCATGCGTTTTAAATGAGGCAAGACCGGGAGAAAAAGGCATAGAAAAGGAAAAGGAGAAACCGTTACGAGCCAAAAAAAAAAAAGAATTCTCATGCCACAAATGATATAAACTGAACTGAAATCTCAAGGTTACGGGAGTCTGAAATTGCCGGTGAACACATAAAAAAATGCAGTTCACCTTAAAGGGGTAAAAGCGAGGGAAGGAGGTTAAAATTAAATTTGCTAACCTTGTCGTTAATTTCCTTATATTGGTTAGAAATGTTGAGAATGATGGCATACAGATTGATGAGGAGAAGGGTGATATGACTGGTTGTGATAATTGCACCATTACTTTCACTTAACCTTCTTAACAATTGACCCACATTAAAGCTAAGGAAACGATTTTAAGTCTTAGAAAATGATGCAGAGAGATTGAGACTGAGGAGCGAGAGAGAGAGAGAGAGAGAGAGGGAGAGCAAATGCGAGTGACAGAATGATATATATGTAGTTAGATAGAGAGGCATACAGAGAAGTTAAACTAGGTAATAATTATAGTGCGGCATCGTCTCCGCCACATGCGGCGTATGAGTAATTTAAATGAAATTACAAAGTCGCCGCATTTGAGTAACCTCCAAAAAAGCCACGACAGCAACAACAAAACCACAACAACAAATCCAAATACAACCAAAAAAAAAACTGAACAATAAAAGCAACAACAATAATAATAATTGTATCGCAATTGCAATTCAAAACAAGTTCATTGCACATGCGCGCATTAGAAGCAACAGCTACACACATGATTAAAGCAACATTTAAGCACAGTGGGACAAGTTAGAACTTGTGAGCTGAAAAAACAAAAACGAATTTACAGATTACTTTCAAAATTTTCGGCTTGAATATGCAGTCCAGCGAAAATAATGTTTTTTATACCCTTACTTTAGTCAGTAATTAACCTTTTAGTTTGTAATACAATCATTTTCGAACGGCACATACATTAAATTTTCATCATCCGCGGCAATCTTCTAAGGAATATCTTTAAACCACAGTGCCTAAGCAACATGTACCTATTTAATATATCAAACCTGAACAGGTTTTGCTTTGCAACAAAAAAGAAAACAAGTTTATTGCAGCACATGTTGTTGGCAGCAAAGAGAGTTAAATATAGTAAGCAGCTACCTTTTCCCCCTCTGTTTAACTAAAATCAGAGAGCACAATTAATAGCATAATTTACACAAGCAGGCTCACACACAGTCAAATAAACGAACACACACACATGCGCACCTACACCTGTGTTTATTTGTGTGGGCTGTGTGACGTTCATTTATGAGTCTGCTAACTAACATATATATATACCTCTTTATTGACTCTGTTAATAACAGAATTCTCTCTCAGAGACCTGAAATCAAGTGATCGCAACATGAAGGAGAGAATTGCATATGCTATCAACATGCTGCTGAGATACCATGGGCGTGGAAATCGATCCGTGTTCGATCAGTTTAAGTTTTTCATTTGCAACGAACACAACGCAAAGTTTGATACTCCCTGAAAATAAGTAAAATTTAATAAACAAACAAGAAGAAAAATAATGATAAATTACAGAGTCTCGCGCCAAATGAAAATGAAAACGCGCGCGCCTTAATATATGTACATATCTAAAACAAGAAAAAGAAAAATAAGTGTGAATTTGCAGCCACCGCTAAAATATTGTAAAAAATAAATAAAATTTGTGTTAAAAAAAGATTTTGTAGGTTGTTTGTGTCAGAGCGTGCTTTTGTGTGTGCCCATTTCTTGGTTAGTTATGATTATTGTTTTTGTCGTTTTTCTTCATTTTTCGATATAATTGCATATTTGTCTGGGCCACCATTTTGTGTTTCTTTCGTTTTTTTGACTAAGTGCCGTTAGGTCAGGAACCTAATAAAAACTTTAGTCGAAATACTTTGCAGTTATTTCAAAATTTTAAAATTTGCAGAGTCGAGTTAAATAAAAATTGTGTGTGAGAAAAAAAATAAAAGTAGAAAGCAAATAATTGAAAAATCTATACAAAAAGTGTTATTGTTTATAATCAATTAGAAATGTGACTAATAACAACTAAATACGAAATAAAGTTATAAATTTAAACCAAATTAACAACCTTTAAGCAACGAAGCAAAAGGTCAAACAGCAAAAACCGTAAATCACGAAAAGAAAAAGGTAAAACTAAATGGGAAATTCATAAATGATGTAAGAAATAAAGTAAAATAGCCAATTGACTGCGCTTGCAATTGTTGTTTTTGTGCAAGAAAAAAACCGCCAAGAGCTGGGAGATGTTAGAGAAGTTGCTCTCAAACTCCTACTTCTGGCCCACTCTTTCACATGTGCTGTCACTCTCTCGCTCTCTCTCTCTTTCTTTATGCTTTTCCTAATCTGTCTTTGGTGATTATTGTCTTAGGCTTAGCTTTAGCTTTGGCTTCTTTATGAAGTGAACGGTTTTCAGTTTTTCGTTTTAACAGTTGAAGTTATTGAGGTCTACACGGGAAAAAATTACTCTATTTTACAAAAATAAAATATATTTAAATACATACTTATTTGGAAACAATCCAAATAATGAAACATGGTACATAAAATATTTTATAAGAAATAATATAACCACATCTTTGAATCATGCTTGAATTTAGCTTTCTAATAGATATGATAAAGCCACAGATTAATTAAGTCCACCATTAATCTTGTCTCACACTTATTAAAGGCAAAAACAGAATTCTCTTTTTAATTTTAAATGTAATTCTTGATAGCAATCCCAAGAAATATCATTGAACTAGAAAATATGTCAAGTGTATAATAATAAGAATTTCAGAGCAGCCAAAGTTTACCTCGACCCTCTGTTGTGTTTGTCTCCTCCACATGTGCTCCAAACTAAACTCAACTTGTGTTAGACCCTGGGGACTGACTCAAGCGAAGCATGTAATATGTTATTTCTCCCCATCTTCTGTCTTTTTTTCGTCTTTTGTTTGTTATTTATTACATCTTGAGGCCAAAAAACAGCTGACCAGCGAAAAAGGCATAGTAACAACGTTGGAGACCTACGCCTAATTTAAGGTCATCAGCACAATAAAACAAAAAAAAAAAAGAAACAAAAAACGAAAAAAAAAACAACGAAAACTTTAGCTTCAGTTTCACTGTCAAAGTTTGTCGTTGTTGCCGTCGTTGACGTTGGCTATGTTTGAGAGCCATTTTTGTGTAGAGAACGAAAAAAAAGACAAGCAACGGTATTTCATATAGACAGTTTACAGTTGTTTTTCTCACTCTTCTTCTAGTTCTCCTCCCACTTCTTCGCGTATCCAAAAAACGCTCATTTCACTTTATGGCTTAACCTGGTCATACGATAAAATTTATAATTTTCTTGTTGTTTTTTTGCCATTTGAATTTTCACAAAATATTTATGCAAATCCGGAACAACCTGTATATATTTATGTATATATGTATGTATATACATACGTATTCATATATGTATGTATGAACTGAGATTTTCTTTATGACAAATAGACATACATACATATAAAGAAATCTACATACATTTCTCTACATATTCATATCTACATATGTACACATATACATTTTGCAGACAGTTTGGCGTCTGCGGTTGATGCTGCTGATCTTCGTCGGAGGAGAGCCAAAGAGCCGTTTGAGAGGCTGTCAAAGAGCAAGATTCCCACCCAAATGATCATTAATACTACTCTCTAAAAGTAGGGCATTTGCGACTACGAACTGTTAATACTTAACTAGCATTCACGATCTTTTATGTATATTTACATACATACATATATATATGTTTACATATAATGATGCATACATATTTAACAAGTTTTATAGAAACACTTGAAAGGTAATTAATAAGTTCGCAACTAATCAGTATCAATATCAATAGGTCAATAACCTTTAGTGTAATGATTCTGGTGAATTTGTTATATATCTATAAACTATATCAAAATGCAAGCAGTTATTGTTTATTATCAGTTTTAATATTAATTCATTGAAATCGGATGATTATAACATACTTTGCTTGACAGGGCGTAGGGATCACGGCAGAGTCGGTACTAGCCGATCCATTTGTTTGTTATTCCTTTGTTCATAATTTCTCAGGTTTAGACATTATTTTGTTTATGTTGTTTTCCTTCATTCCTTTTTTTTGTTGTTCTTAAAAATAGCAACTTGAAATGCGTAATATAATTAAGCAAAACAAATAGAAAAATCAATTTAAATAAAATTAGTTGAACAAATGTGTCTGCCCGTCATAAATATAAAACAATTTCAATCATTTTTCTACATTAAAAATTTAACTAAAAAAATCATTCATTCCATTATCGAAATTCGATTTAGGCAAATATTTGTTTTTCTATTTCATTATTGAAATTTTATCATATGGTCAAATGAAATAAATAAATCGTAATTGAATGTTGTATGAATGTATTTCCATTTATTTGAAAATGATATTTAATCTATAGCAGTGGAAAATTTGTTTATTACAAAATTCCTCGTGTAGTTATGTATTTCCGTTTAATGCAATTAAATCTAAACAAAGTATGTAGTGCTCCTCCATATGTTGTTGCCATAGTTTAATACAATTTTTTCCCCAACAAAATATATTTGTCAATATGTTAATGTTAAATTTATAATTCTTATATAAATAAAAGTTTATTTTTCGTTCTGATTTCCATCAATTTTTTTTTTAACTAATTAAGTTATTTTCATTAAACTGACAAATTTATCAGTTTTGAATGTCTGCAAAGTTTATGCATAAATTTTAAGCCTCATTGATAAGACAAGAAGCCAAAAAAAGGGTCATTCTGAAATAAGCAAACATATAAATAAATCAAGAACTTGTGTGTAAAATAATTTCATAACACAGCCACTTAATGTTTTAATGGAAAAATTTAAATTTATTATGACATTTATGAAAATAATATAGCCAATATGCACAAGGGTATCAAAATATGAACACGGAAATGTAAAATATTATTTCTCGTATCTAGGCATAAATGTTTAATATTACATTTTTTATCTCCTGTTTTCTGCCACAAATTTTCACTGAATTTATTTTTATTGATTTTGAGTGACAAGCGGAATCACAGACACATACACGTTTATATATATATATGTATACTAAATGCTATATGTATATATATATATATGTATGTATATATATGCGTTTTTGTGTCATGATTGGGTTTACTTGCATCATTTAAATGAATCTCCATAAGGAAGTGCCAGTTGTCTCATAGTCTTTCACCTCCTCCTCCCTCTTTCCATCTCCGTCTCCATCTCCTCTGCTTTTCTCTTGTCGTTTCTCTGCTTTTGACCCTCCGCAATGTTCTTGTTGTTTCCTCTTATTTTTTATGCAAATAGGCTGTCACTGAGGTAAAGAACTGTAGGAGGCTTGTCCCCAGGATCCAAAATGAGAATGAATAAAGTATAATAATTAAATTTATACATTTTTTATACACATTTATTTCATGTTCATGTTGTTGTCTTTTGTTGTTTCTGTTGTTGTCGTTTCATGGGATTTATTTATGGATAGTCATGGGGCAAGTCGAAGGGGGGGAGGGAGTCTTTTGTTCATTCTGGCAGACAAAGAGGCTTTACTTACTGTTATTTGTTTGCTTAACTTGGCGTGAACGCCAGAAAAAAACGTACGAAAAAATGTCATAATTACATAAATAAATATATCTACAAATAAAAATATTTAAAAAAAAATATAAATAAAATCCGAATATGTTTAAACACAAAGACACTTCATCTACGATGAGTCTCTCAGTCTGAGTGTGAGTACTCAAGTATTCAGAGTGTTTCATTCGTTACTTGTTTTTTTTTTCGATTTTTTTCGATAAGTTGATCAATTTTTAGGCATTCAAGCAGAAATTACATCTATAAATAATTTTATTAATTTTTGCTAATGCAAAAAAAAAACCAATGCAGCTGCCAAAAATTTGTTTGCTAATTGCCCAAAAAATATCCAAATATATATTCCAATTTAAATAAAATGCGCATTTAGTAATCTAAAACAAAATATGGATACTTTTTAAAGAAATTCTTATTCTCACTCTCTATCTATGACAAATAAATAGATAAATTTATCACAGCAATAAAATTTTAAAATTTAATTACTTCAATAGCAAAAAAGTTAGGTGCTTGCCGTGTTTGCTAAACTAAGTATTTTTTTTCTTTGATACATACCAAACAGATTTTCTAGAATAAGAAGTTTTTTTTTGTAACTCGAACTTTTTTTTACAATTTTAAAAATTCAATATTATTTTGCACGTTTCAGATAACTTTTAGTTAGAAAATTTATAATTCGTGTAATATTACAGTTAAATGTAATTCTAATATTTGTAATATGTTCTAACAAAGTTTTCAATATTGATTTCTATTCGTAAACCTAAATTATTAAAGTTGTCTTTTAGAATTCACAACCGGTTCTAGCATAATTTTGACTGACACATGAACTCGATTTCCATGCAATATGAAAACTTTCTTTGAAATGCGTATAAGCATGTGACCAGTCAAAGAAGTATTTTTATTTTGTTTTTATCGAAATCTATATTCTATATCCGTATTCAATCAAGAGACAAGTCATTAATCAATTTTATGTTAGCTGCAATCATCAAATGAAATAATAATTTATATAATTTATTATTAGAATTGTTTCCGTTTTGCATATCAATTGCGTCTAAGGAAATCATATCAACCTCTCCCCCCACCTATGTATGTACGTATGTATATACATATATCATCCGATTCTGGTTAGGTGTTTGGTTCCGTCTTTCATTTCATTCTCTTGGGTGTTGTTGTGCCGGGGGTACTTGTAAGCAATAATGTTGATTTATTTGTATTTTTTTTTTTTTTTTTGTTTAGTTTTTTCTACACTAAATTGAAACTATTCACAATTTGTGATTTTTTTTTTTGCGGAAAACAAAGTTGACGATTGATTGGGTTTGATTGGTCTGAACTGGTTTGCCGACTTCCGCCATAGTAAAACATATATTTTACAACAAAAAAAAAAAAAAAATAAATAACACAACAGCAACATACACTATATACATATAGGATTCGACTGTTGTTATTGTTATTAAATTGGTTGGTATTAGTGAGTGAGAACACGCCTTAATTGTTTAAAGATACTTTATAATATATATTCACATTCTTGCGGTTCACCTGAAAAGAAATCGCCTCAAGTGTCACGGTTACGTAGATTATGTCATATTGCTGCGTCAACAAGCACCCCCTCCCTGCTTTCCGTTGCTTCACTCTTCTGTCATCAGTTGTTAGCCAGCTTATGACTGTCTGCCGTTCTATCATATGTTTTGATTCTAAGGCGGATTTATATATACTTATTGCCATTTCGTTTTGTTTTTTTTTCTTTTGTGTTCTGGCTTACACATTTTTTGGCATTTTGTTGCTTTTTCGAACGCTTTTTGCATAACCAATGAGTTGTGTTTTGTTCCATCTATATATGTATATACAATACATACATATGTATATACAATATGTATGGAGGGTAAATGGGACAATCAGCGGGGCAGGGGGAGCTCTAAAAATGTTGATAAGTTTTCTATGGCATCGTATAATGTTTTCCCTTAATTGTTTGCTAGAGTTTTTCTGCTGGTTTTCGGTCTTGTATGGAACTAACTTTATAGAAAAGAATGTGCAATAATTGTCTTCTGTGTGGGTTTGGATGTGTATGTGTTTATTGGGTGTGCCTTTAAGCAAGAAGAATTCTTATCGCTTTTATACACATTTTTGTGAATTTGGCAAATGAATTTCATGCGAATTGTGGCAAAATGTTTAAAGAAGTTTCTGAAATCTTCCGGTTATAATATTAATGGCTTTTATCTTAAACGGTTCATTTTTTACAAACCGGATGTGACTTCTATATCTTTATCTTAACCATAGAATAAATAGAGTAGGCAAGTCGCCCTGCCGACTTTGAGTATAGTCTGTACCAAGTAGAGCTATTTATCTTCCATTTGGTAACAAAAATTTAAGTAAAATTCTTAACTTGCTGCAGCAAGAAAGTGAGATGCTTTTATATATATGAGAAGAAGATTTCTTTTATACTCCTATACTTTTATAGGCTTACAAAAATGTTCATTTAGATCAGATGTGCTTATAGATTTAATATTATTTGATTTTTTTTAATCATATCCGACTGGGTTCAGTTCAATGAGTTGCAAATGCACAAACACGCCCACTTTCGCAACATTTTTAAACTGGACTAGGCCATGTGTGAAACAGGTTAGTTTATGATTGAATAGACAGAGAGAGGCCTGAGCCTGGGCTTGGGCATATTTATACATAGATTAAATCAACTTATTGGTGTTATGTATCCAGAATCTATTAATATATAGAATTAAATGCTGATGTAATGCCAAAATGGAATTTCGCTGCAATATGTTGAATAACCAAGTTAACATTTTTACTCTTTGCTAATGACAATGCCCGATAAAAAAAAATATATAAAAAACAAACGGTAGCCAGCACGTGTAGATACATTTTGTATCTGTATCTTTTTGTACTAACCACAAAAAAAAAAACGAACAAACAAACAAACAAAACAGTTCATCGACTCGACTTGTGACCAGTTTCAGTTTTCGAGAGCATATATATACATACATACATACAAATTGTACAGGGCAGATATACCTACATATGTACATCCATATACATAAGTGGCAGCAAACAGCGAAATTAATTATTCCAATTTCATGATTTATGATATCAAATTGTTGTGACGATTTGACAACCCTACGCACTACTGAGGGAGCTGATTTTACCGATTGCCTTTGATGGCGAATTTCGACTGACATTTGCCCGGTTTGCCTGATAATGTGAAATTTATGAATTTAAGGCGCTTATTAGCGAATTGCTTTTCAACCGACCGGTTTACAGAAAACAAAGAAAGAAAAAATTCAACCTAAAGAGATTTTTGGAACTCGGGTTTGATTGTGCCGAGAGTTCAAAAAAAAAATAATCCTATGACAACATCCACAATTGTCAATTTTGTAATCTTTAATGACAATTGTGATCAATTCTCATTTGTATGTAGTTACAAATGTTTACATATAAATGCCTAAATGGCTATAAAAATGTGTTCATTCATTACGAAGTCAGACATATCGTTTACATATTGTTCAAATGCACGCGATGGTTTGGATATATCCAACAATTGTTAATGTGTTTGAGTACATACCAAACATACATACATATATTTATATATAAATGTATATACAATCATATACATATATATATATACATACATATATGTATATACATTCATTTGCTGTCTGGGGCCTTTTTTATTTATATCATTTCGCATTTCATTTCATTTGGCCCCATAACGTGTATTTGTTTCTTCTTTTTTTGTGTTGTTGCCCCACTCTTTGATGCGAAAGCGAAAGTGCAACAGCTATTATTTTGTCTCTCTCTCTCTTTCTGTGCACCTTATTTTGTTTTATCAGCTGTTTTGTGACCAGAGCCAACAGCTGATTGTTGTCCCACAGGTGGGACAAGTGCTACTGGGTTTATCCCGTCTATAAAATATTCTTCAACTGTATGAGATTGCAATAAAATGTTTTAATGTAGTCATAAATAATTGCACAAATCAAATGGATTATAAATGAAAGACCAAAGTGCAATAACTTTTTATTTTATTATCCTTAAAATAGAATAGAAAGTCTACACTAGTAGATAAGCCAAATCCAATATTCTTTATATATAATTAGATTCAATAAATTAAAATATGCCAATAAATATGACAATACATTTTTTAAAAATAATTCTTTTTCATAATTTACATAAGCCGGAATTCTTAATGACTTTAACCATTGGAATTTATGTATATATTTTTCTTAGGTTCTACTTAAACATAAAAATACATAGTTTTCTTGATTAATTTTAAATATCGATCTTTTACCAGACACATGGCAGTTAACTTTTTGATTAGGCGAAATGTTAAATTTTCTTAGCAGAAATGTTAATTTTCTTCCAACTGTTACTGTTAAATGTCCTGTTCCGCTTACATTAATAAGCTGTTTAATTACCGCCATCTTTTCGTCTAAAATTCTCACTTGAGAACTTCCTTTTAGATATAATTTATTCATCCCCTCGTTTCTATATTTAGCATTATTGATTTCGACTTCAAACGGCGATAATGATGGAAAGTTTTTGCAACTTGCCCCATTCCTATTTCTATTCCAACTAAGTTTATCAGCTTTAAATGCAGCAACTGCAACTGCAGCAGCGCCTTTTCCTCTGGAAGAAATACTTCTACTTATTTGCTTGCTTTTTTTTAATAGACTCCGAGTTTGTTGCTTTGGCATTTGGGCGTGAAAGCTACCCCCACTGAGATGTATTTATATTGAAAACAAATGCATATAGTGTATGTATATTTATTTATAAGATTCAAACAAATTGAAGCATGGCCAAGGAGTGAACATGGAAAGAAGCTCTCGTGCTGGCACTACCACTTCTACTGGAGTGAGGTCTTATCGGCGGAAAGCCTCATAAAAAGGCTGCTTATCACGTGCTGTAGTTTTCCATTCTTTATCCCGTTTTCAAATGGAAAATTTTTCTTTTTCTTGTCTAGAGAAAAAGATTAATTGGTTCCATTAGCCAGTTCCATTAGTGACTTTTGGACTATGTGAAGAGGCGACAACCACATGATCTGGTTTAGGCCATGGCATTGACCTAGTAAGAGGCATTTTGGATTTTTTTTTGGCTCAATCACTAATGCGTGCATATTGCACAATTGATAGACAAATAAATAAAAAAATTTAAAGAAAAAAAATACTAATAAATATGCTAAAAATAAAGTGAGGGAATGGATTTTTAAATACCCTCTAAAAGTTATTATGACTACGAAAATAGACGACATTCAAAAAAAAATAAAGCTACAATGAATACAAAAATGAGCAACTGATCTAAATAGAAATGATCTTCATAACTTTGTTTTATCTTATCAAATGTTTAAGTCAATTTTATGACTTACATTTTGTTTATCTTCTTGTATCGATTAGTTTGATTCGATTTGTACATAGATAGGTATTTATATATTTGTAAACACTTGACATTGGCTGTCGCACACCTTTTGAGTGAGGAGTGTAATATACTCTGTCTACTTCCTCTATATATATATACAGGGTATTCAAAAGTGTGACTCTACCAATAAGGGTAAAAGACAAAAATGAATGACCGTTGGATTGGATTTCTTTCTTTTACAATGCAAAACAGACCTAGACCCAGACCGAGACCCAGACTGAAACTGAGACAATGTCTATGTCCCCGACCCCGACCCCACTCTATCTACGTGATTTTCGCTTCACTTCAATTTCACAGTGTAAAACGCCTTGAGAGCCACCGACTGACTGACCGGTTGTGGTCAGTTTTGTGTTTGTTTGTGAATTAAGTTCCAGTTGTGCATTTATTGCTATGGACAAGGTTACATGCGGAGTATATATTTAAATTACTTGCTTCCTATATAAGTATGTATATATATTTATAAATGTACATTGTAAGTACCCATGTACATACATATACATACATATAAATGGTAAGATAAGGCTCCCCACCGGAATCACTCATTTATTCAGACAATCACGAGCATGTTTTCCAGCCTTGCGTCAAGTATTTTCCGAGCTAGATAATGCCAAGAGTTTGTTCTGGGACGCACCTACCCCCCTCTTCTCCTCCTCCTCCTATAATTCTCTATATCTCTAATCATCCACATATCAAGTAATTTTTCTCCTTCTCAATTACACGCAAGGCGTGAGAATTGTTTAAGCGAAACTTTTAATTTGGCGTTAAATTGTCACAACTGACAGCAGTAACAACGCCCCTTAAATTACTTTCAAGTTTCCATTGTTCTGTCAGTTTTATCTTTGTGTTTTGATATCTACTTACCTATATATATATATACACATATGTATGTTCTCTGTATATATGAATCTATATGTATGTATATGTGTGTGTCTGTTTTGTAAGCCGGTACTTTCGATTTCGTCGATTCTCTGTAACTTGTTCCCGTTTTCAAACTAAACTCATCGTCATCGTCATCGTCATTCATCATTGCCGTTGTTCAGTATCATAATCACCATTATCATCAACACCATCATCAGCGTCATCGTCATCATCATCATTATCATCTTCATGATTTGTTGTCGTAGGTTGTGTTATTGTCTATTGTTATGATGTCATGAAGTTTTCAGTTAATTTGCATTATTAGCAGTTGTATTGTTGTTTCGCCTTCTCTATAACCATCCAACTAAATAGGTAATAGAGTTAAGTTGATAATAACCTGTTGGTATATGTATATACATACATACATACATACATACATACATACATACATCCATACATATGTATATAAACACTTAACTAACTGCTATGGATGGTTAGTCTCTTAAATGCTTTTAAAGGTATTAAGATTCTAATTAAAGAAGTTGTTATTTTTGGTTGAACTTTTGAAAAGTATTTTCGATTTTAAAGAAGTCTTTCATATGTATTATAATAAAAATTTTAATCGATAAGTCCCAGTTCTTGAAAAATGGTATAGTTAAGTTTCATTTTATTAATTTCTCAGAATTTACTTAGAACAGGTGTTTTGTCAAAAGAAGCATTTATTAATTTTAGATTTGAAATATTTTACTCAACTTTAAAAAAAGTCGAAGTCAGCGAATAATTTAGAAACTATTTCAATTTTAAAATAGATCTTTGAATTATCTTAAAATATGTATCTTATTTATTGAAATAAATATGTATGTATGTATTTTATATATTCCACAAATTTTTAACAGACTTATAGACTCCCAGACTATTTTAATAGTTTCATTCTGGATTCTATAATTTAATGAATTGAACCATCTCAAAGCAATTGCAATTCATTCTCATAATGAAAATTGATGGGCGCTTATATTACCATTTCATTCCCATTTCAAGTGATAATTGTGTAAGTTGGCTTATACGATATAGTAATATATATACATATATATACGTATGCACTTAGATATTCAAGTGGCGATATCGTGTCAACGGCGACGAGTTCGCCAATGATAATAATCATTATGATCATGATGATGATGACTCGACGTTGTTCCACGTTCCAGCCGACCGGCAACGGCCTGCTAATTACCACGCTAATGTTTAGGTTCAATGGAGTTCATTGAAAGTAAAAGTTTAGTTTCGTTTTATTTATTTTTTTTTTTTTTTTTTGCCAACAATTGAACGAGTGAGTGTGTGTGAGAGTGAGAGAGAGAAAGAGAGGGCCCCGCCTTTGGCCAGCAATTGGAGCGCAGCAATTAGCAATGCAATAGAGTTGAGTTGTATTGTTTGTTTTTCCCCCCCACCCTCTCTCAAATATGTATAACAATTTTTATTAACTAAAACAAAAATTAATTTTTACAGCCCTTAACGATAGATAAACGGTTAATTACAAAACTGAAACAGAACTTGTCATTATCAATATCAAAATGAGCATCATTGATAACGGTAAATATCGATTGCGTAAAGATTGGGCCAGCGCCTCCATACCATCATTGGTCGATATCGATGAGCATGGAGATGGCGGCGAAGAGCAGAGTGCCATGAATATAACAGCTCCATTACCGCCACAAAAGCCACCACGTCGCAGTTCCCTAGCATTGGGCCTATTCTCGAGCAAATCGGATAAAAGCCAAAAGAGACGCAGTTCCATAGCGGTGTCATTTCTACGACGTGATAGTAATAAAGTAAGTAAATTGCTTAATATTATTAAGTAAACGAATGCCAGACTAAAATTGATATCCATATAAGATACAGATTTTAAATACAATTTTACAAAAAAATATGTAGATATCGAATCGATCCTGGCACTACGAAAATCAATTTATTTATTGATTAAATTTTACCTTTTTTTTTCTTTTCTTCTCTTTTAGAACTCTACCAAAGACTCATATGAATCGGCTGTGCGCAGTGAAAAATCTGATGGCTCAGCCACACCCACAAATAGTCCAGATAATGTCTATAGCTCTGAAGAGAATATACGCGCCTCATCACCAAATGAGCCAGGCAAATTGACATATTTTGAAGATGGCTCCCAGTCGCGTCCAGTGGTCCAGGGCATGAATACCTCATATGAGATGCCACCCACTGGTGATCGTCAGCGACGTCGTCGCAGTTCGTTGCAAACCAAACTCGATCGTCATAGACGCAAGAAAATGGATTATCTATATCAACGTAGCCTCGATTCATCGTCTATAACATATAGTGAATCGCAAACCGATCTGACCAATGATAGTATGATGATGGCGAATGGCCCCCAATCTAGAAGCAGCATTAGTTATGCCAATGATAATGATAATGATAATGATGCTGATGACTATGATGTCATCGATCCAAATCATGCTGAATATTTTCCGCGTGAGAAACGACACTCTTGGTGGAATATATTTGTGCCAGATAACTTTAAGAACAGGTTGGTCATTCACAACCATTTCTCTTTTTGTCTTCGTCATTAACAAACGCCCATGTCATGTGACTAAAACCATATGACAATGTTTTTATTCAATGCAGGAAGAACTAACTAACAGTTCGTGATTAATTTACATTTTAGCATGACATACCCACACCCATTCCAACAGTCCCAGTTCCAGTCCCAGTTCCAGTCTCTTCCTAAATGTTATATGTATGTTCCATACAATTTCCTGTTTCCTTGTCAAATGTTCTCCTTCTTTTGGCTGGTTTATTTCTGGCTTTACAACTCAATTGGCAATTAACCATAATGATTAACAGCCATGCTAAAGAATCATTCATCTTGCCATTGGGTATTATTTATTTTTTTTTTTTTTTTTGCAAAATATGAAAGAAGTTCCAAGGATCAGGGAAATTATATATCATTATTTAAACATTTATCATCATTAAGATATTTAAAAGATATTCGACGACATGTTGTAATTAATCAAAGCTTTCATTTTGTTAAATTTAACGGTAATATTGTTAAATCAATAAAAGAGAACTCTCTTTTTTTGTGGAAAAATTTGAAAAGAATTTGAATTATTTAAATGATTTAACTGATAAAAATACTTAATTACATTTTATTGTAATACTAATTAATAATTGTTTGGTAGATATACAGACATCTTACACAATGTGAAGATCATTTTCAACATTATTTTCAAAAGATTTGACATTCCTTTAACTCTTTCACCATCTCCCATTGTGAGGGGGGGCCTTCATAGTTCATTTATTGTGACGACCCTGACCTAAACCGAAAGTCATTGCCTCTTAGACAACCCACAGAGTTATTATTATTACTATTAATATATACCCTATAATCAAAGTTCAAAAGAGTATATATAAAAGAGAGCAATATTAGGCAGACAATAAAAGAAAATACAATAAATAAGTCAAATCAAAACGTTTAGATTACCGGTAAATATAAAAATTTATAAATTGACAACAAATCTGTTTTGTTCGGTTTTTTTCTTCTTTTATATACAATTTTCCTCTTTGTACTGCCTGCTTATAGGGTATATTGAAAGTCGTCTTTTAAACACAAAGTAAACATTTAATCATTATTTTTTTTTTTGTGGAAGCTTTCTCAACCTTCAATTCAGTTTGGGGTATCTCTCCTTGTCTTCAACGTATAAACGTAAACGCCTCTTGCCATTTTGCCATTTCGGTAAGCCATTAGCAAAAAAAAAAAAGTGATAATAAAGGAAAAAAATATATTAAAAAATATAAAAAATAAGCCTCATTATGATTATTATGACTTTTTAATTCCTGGCCTACGGGCAAAGCAATTAGAGACTGTCTTCAATCTGGCTGGGTCTTTGGTTGTCCGCTCTTATACAGATACAAACATGTATTTTGTGTACTTATTTCTCACTCCTCAGATAGTATAATATCTTTACACCCCATCTCTCCACCCCCCTCTCATTAACAACCGAAACATTTTGCATGTTCTTTCTTATATGTATGTATGTATATTTTGTTGTATTCTTATTTATATCCATATCAATAATTGTTGTGTTTGTTTGTAATTTTTGCTTCCTTTAAAATCAATTTTTTTTTATATGTTTGTATGTACATATTTTCTTTAATTACCAGAGCATTTCTTGATTTGCATTTTGCTTTGTTCGTTTGTTTCTTTTTGATTTTGTTTCATTTGTTTTTTTTTTTGTTTTTTGCATTCTTAATTACTTTTGATTGAAACACACCATGAAAATTGCCGGCAATTTGTTTTGGATAGAGAAATAAGCCTAGAGATTGGTTTACATTCTCAATTCTTATATACCATATTTGTAGGTATATATTATATAGGTGTAATTAAGATCATTTTCCACAAACAAAGAGAAATTTCCCATTGTTTAAAGTTCATTTCAAATCACGTTTCGATAAAAAAACAAATCAAAGCCTTTGATTCTACCCCTTTGGCATATTTCAACTTCAAATTTTGCAATATTAACACAATGCTAATGCATGTCAACCGATATAGATAACGGGGGGATATCTATAACTTAATCAAAAAGCATTTTAACACATTTTTTTGCACTTACATAAGAAAAAACATTTGCTGTGTCGCAACTTGCAACAATTCCAATGTCAATTGAACAAAAAGGAATTTAATAGATCGCACATATACATATTGCAAAAGCAATAATACAAATTGACCGATCGATCGCATTGCATTGTCACATTATATATTAAAAACAAATGGAAATGGATAGACAGTGACACGTTCCTTAACATGCGACCATGTTGAAATGAAGTAAGCAAGTCGTCCCTGCCGACTTGGAGTATACCCGGTACCAAAAAAGGATATTTCATTTAAACAGACTCCTTCGCAATCCTCATTAATTGAATAAAATTTTCATAAAATTCTCTTAACAAGCCCAAACACTAAATTCATGCTTCCTCGCTCACTCCTAACAGTGAACGAAACTAATGCGTCATTCGGTACAAAGCAACATGCATGCGCATGCTATCTCGCTACACATTTCAGTTGCTGCTGCCCAAAGCATTTCAGTACAAAACATATATACGTATTATCTCCGATATTTATTGACCGATTTCGGTCAAATTCGGTCAGATGGTACATATTGGCTATATAATTGAGTCTGCAATGAGTCTGAAATGCTGTAGCTTTGATAGAACTCTAGTTATAGTTTTTTCTAATTTGCGGGGGCGGAAGTGGGCGTGGCAAAAATTTGAAACAAACTTGATCTGCGTATGGACTAGACGGATGTTGACACCAAGTTTGGTTGCTCTAGCTCTTATAGTCTCTGAGATCTCGATGTTCATACGGACGGACAGACGGACAGACGGACAGACGGACATGGTCATATCGACTCGGCTGTTGATGCTGATCAAGAATATATATACTTTATGGGGTCGGAAAATTTTCCTTCTGGTTGTTACATACATTTTAGTGACTTTAATATACCTTGTACCCTATGGGTACAGGGTATAAAAATGTTGAAAAAGTCCTTGAAATATTTTAGAAAGTTGCCAGATTTTACATCTTACGCTATTGCATTACTTTTCAACCATAAAAAAGTAATTAGATATGTATGTATATAATTTAGTATTTTCATTAGATTTCAATAGATTGCTTTAATTTTATCATTGCCTGATATTGTGAAAATCGTATATTGGAAAATACAGCCAGATTGTTTTCATAAATATTGATAATTCCCTTGCTTGCCTAACTTGCATAGTTTTAACCCTGTTGTTTGGATTTACGATACGGTTCGATTATGGGTCTTTTCCCCAACGTTTGGCGGTTAGGCAAAAGTGTCAAAAACCCCAAAAGCCACACACACAAAGCAGTCTCTTGAAATTCTTAATTAAGCTTTGCCTTATGCCAATTCACACCTCCCCCAACCAAACCCCTTCTACCAGACTCTCACGTGCCTATTTGCACAGTTTGGCGACTTGACGTCTTCTCCATCTCAGTCTTTTATTCTCTTTCTCTATCTCTATCTCTCTATCGCTGTTTCTATCTATCTCTTGACTTTGGGTTATATTTCTGTTTTGTTGTCATGGGGTTCTCGTAATTTGTGTTATTCGCAGCCAGTCGATTCGCCATTGTGTCTATATCTACATATGTATGTATGTATGTGAATGTGTGCGTACGTGTGTGTGTGTCAACATCAGAAGATGCTTAGACACAGGCCAAGCTATATGGTACATAGATTCAGACATAGAGAGAATCCACACAGTAGTTAGTTAAATACCAAAACAATTTGTGCAAACATTTGCCACATGCAAATACATATCAGAAATAGTCACTTAGTCAATCTAACAATCACTCAGTCAGTCAGTCAGTCAGAGAGTCAGTTCAGTTAGCGGAGCCTGATTGAAGGTAAAATGCCTACACTGCAACACACTTGAGTAAAGTCTTTTAAATGCATTCGAAAATGGTACAAAGGTGCACGAAGGCTTCCATGTGCAAATGCAGCTGAGCAAAGAGTTCAAATTAATTAAAGGTAAATAATTGAATTTGGCATTCAAATTGATTTGTTTATCACAAATAGAAATAAGTAGTATGTATGTATAGAGAGACTAACTTTAAGGCAATGCATATAAACTTTTTATATAAAGCTAAAATAAATTATTACAAACTACTTATTAAATAGTTTTTGATGAATCTTGAACCAGCATTCACAGCGCTTCACAATAACACTGGTTGATCTAAAATATAGTGTTGGAAGAAACAAAAGAAACGCCATGCATATTTCCCACCTGTTTCCAAATTTTTTTTGGTGTTTCTTTTGCTGTTGTTTCCATTGTATCTTTACAGGAAATCTGTTTTTATAAAGGAAATAGTCCAAATATTTTAATTTAAAAGATTAAGCTTTATCAAATTATGTTTAATTTAAAACGAACACGTTCCTTACTCTGCCCTAGAAATAGAAACGATTATCTTAGAACTAAAGTAATGTTCTAGACTTTTGAAGAGCTTTAATTTAAAATCATAAAAATATTTTGTTGTTCCAACCTTGTTTTAATATATTTGGTTACAGCAGAGTTCCATCGAACCTACAAAATTGTCACAAATATAAGAATCTTTGGTGTACCTTTTAGCCTTCATTTTCCTCCGCAAATGTCGTTAATTTTTTGCTTCTAAGCCAAAGCAAGCCTCTTCTTAAGTATTCCCAGGGGTCCTTCAATGAAATTTAATGATCAAAAATAATTGTACTGTAAAGGTACTCGAAATAATTTGCAAAATTAAAATTCAAATCAGCTCAGTCTGATAGATTTGAAAATTACACCATAAAAAGGAAATATGTATTTTCCGCTTGATAGTCTGTGATGAATTTTCATCTGCGTCACACTAAACCAATGAGTAGTCGATTAATAGTTTATAGCTCCGACAAGTTTTGATGGAAGAAGCGAAGTAAAAGTTTGCATAAAGCAGAAAAACATAAAATTACTCATTAAAATATGCGAATTACACGATTTTTACAATATAGCAATTTTTTCCAATTAAATTTAACAATTTAAAATTGACACGGAAGAACAACTCAAAATTAAGATAAACGTAAATCCAAGTAAGTATAAAATAAATATATACTATACTATAAATGAAAATCAAATCTTTTTTTATACCCTTGCGAGGGTATATTAATTTTGGTCGAAGTTTGCACGCACGGGAAGCATCTCCGACTATATAAAGTATATATATTCTTGATCAGCATGAATAGCCGAGTCGATATGACCATGTCCGTCTGTCCGTCTGTCCGTCTGTCCGTCTGTCCGTCTGTCCGTCTGTCTGGATCAACAGCTTTCCTCCGAGACCATAAGAGCTACAGAGCTGAAATTTCAGCATAGGCTCTTTTTGCTGCAGGCATTGTATATCTCGAATCATCCCGATCGGACGACTATATCATATAGCTCCCATAGGAACGATCGGTCAGGAATAAGGTTTATCCTCAATATCTCTGTTGTTTTTCAACCGAATGCCACGAAATTTGATATTTATGAGTTTAATATGCTTCTTGATACTTCAACTAAGTTTGATCTGAATCGGACGACTATATCATATAGCTCCCATAGGAACAATCGGTCATAAATAAGGATTATCCTCAATAACTGTTGTTTTTCAACCGAATGCCACGAAATTTGATATTTATGAGTTTAATATGCTTCTTGATACTTCAACTAAGTTTGATCTGAATCGGACGACTATATCATATAGCTCCCATAGGAACAATCGGTCATAAATAAGGATTATCCTCAATAACTGTTGTTTTTCAACCGAATGCCACGAAATTTGATATTTATGAGTTTAATATGCTTCTTGATACTTCAACTAAGTTTGATCTGAATCGGACGACTATATCATATAGCTCCCATAGGACCGATCGGTCTGAATAAGGCTTAGCCTTAAAACTCTGTTGTTTTTCAACCGAATGCCACGAAATTTGATATTTGTGAGTTTAATAAACTTCTTAATACTAATCAAGTTTTATCAGAATCGGTTGGCTATATCATAGTTAAATCGGTACAAAAAAAAAATTTTGTATGAAAAATTTTTTTCCTTAAGCTCAAAATTTTGAATTTGTAAATTTGGTATGTTTAATTTACAATAACGTTTCTGATGAATTATATAGGGGAAATTTGCAAGGGGAAACAAACCCCCCCCCCGGCCAATTAATCCCCCCTTTCTTTTTTTTTAGCGGTATTCAGTAAATAGGGATTAATAGTTTTTTTTTTCTTAAGCACTTAAACAATTGACTCATTAAAAAAAGCAACTATTTCTGATTACATACCCCTCTAAATGAGTCATACGTAGATCAATGAGGTAGTGATTCTAATGCTTCTGTTTTCCCCATAAATCAATATGCATATCATGCTTTAATCGATTTGTTACCCGCCACCTCCCTGCCCATCTTAATGTCAATCTACACTTGTGAATGTCTCAATATCGATATGAAAAGTTTCTTTTTTTTTCTTTTACGTATTAGTATTTGAGTATTTGTTATGTGGTGTTTTTTTCGCACACTTGAACTTATCAAATTAGCACAAGAAACCCACAAGAACAACAATAGCAACAACAACACGCACGCTATTCAGACCCTTCAAGTACGTAGTACGTAGAAACGAGAGTACACGGTGCATAACCAAAAGGCATTCGGCTAACGGCTAACGCCCCCCTTTTTTTTGAGTCGAATATAAGTAAGTAATACCATATTTGTGACAGCCACTTGAGAGAAAGAGAGAGAGAGCGAGATAGAGAGAATATTAATGCCTAGAAGTACCTACTATTCTTATTTATAATCGATACGTAACAAATCGAACGATTTATGAGGCCTTCGCGAGTTTAGTTAAGTTTAGTTTAGGTTCACCTTCCATTTCCTAATTGGTTTTCTCGGTTTTTTTTACCGTTAGGTAATCCAAATGGCACACGGCCCATTGTTTTGTTGGTTTTTCTTTCTTTCCAATTTTTAAGTATCAACAACGTCCATCTCTTTATGGTCGTACGACCAATACCAATATAATAATATTGCCTGCCATATATCATTTTTGTTAGATTGGGCGATCAGACGGAGGTTGTATTCCAAATTTGATTTCAAATGTTGCTTTATATAGGTCCCAAACAAGTTTTGATTATTGTAAATACTAGCATACGAATATACGAATATATATAAATATATATGCATATATCTATAGATTCAAGTCTTTTATTATGCACTTATATCATACATCAACTGTATGAAAAAATTTTCTGAATATTCTCAATATAATTAATTAAACTGCTGAACTAGGTAATCAATTTTCGAGTCGTTTAGAAATTATTTAATAACAAATGTATGCAGCTGAAAGCTGTCAAATGACTTAACCATAAAATTGAAACGATTAAACATTACGAAAGATGTTAATCAAGTTTTTTTGTTACCACAACAATGTATTAATATTATCTAGAGTTTGCTTGAAAGCGATTTGATAGAAAATAATCCAATTTATTAGCCTGAATTAGACAAGAATCATATAGAATTCATATGCTTATAAATTGTATAACTTTGTTAATTTGAAGAGTTTGTCACCTTATTTACAATCTAAGTGTTGATGAGACCTTCTAATCTTATAGTTTTGTAGAAAAACTTTGGAAATAAATCAAATAACTCTTGGCATTATTTCTGCTCTGTCCATAAGTTCCGTTTTTCTGCTAAGTTGTCTTTCTTTATGAGCACCTGTCTCTGGTTTCTCATAGGAATTGGCATTAATAAAGCAATAATTAAAAGGAATGCTGTTAACAGTATGTAAAGGCGCAACTTAAGGAATGCAGTTAACAGAATGTTACTTTGACAGCATTTAATGTTTGCGTCACCTTAACAATATATGTAACAGTTATTGTTCCAAGTATGAAATAAAAATAAATTGCAATGCAATTGATCGAAAAATAAATAAGTATATGCATTTGCACGTAGTTCTTTTAAAATAAGAATTTAATTGGATCTCATTTGTAATTCCAAACAGTGTAAAGTAATTATTTACGATAATATGCATCTTCTAAAATGATAAAAGTTTTCACCTTTGTTTATTTTAACCAAAAAATTTTCATAAAGATTTATACATAAGTAATTTGTGCCATTCGTACATCAGATATTTTTAATGCCATTATCTTTTGTTTAAACTTTTTGCAAGCAAACAAACAGAAGAAAAAGAATAGCTACTGGAATTGCAATTTGTTGGTCTATGTTAAATAAGCTTAGCAAATATTTGAGAACGGACATAAAATGTGATAACTTTTCATATGCAGAAGTATCTAATATACATATATATCCATATACATATGTATACATACAAAGATACGACTAAACCTGAGAAAGAATTTTGCAGTTTGCAGCTTAACTCAATAGAAGAAATCCACACGCAATCCACATATCACGAATCTACTATCTCTCTCTCTCCTATCTCTATCTCACTACCCTTCTCTTTCTATCTCTATGGCTTTACTCATTCCCACTGAAGAATTAAATTGGATAGTGAGAAGTGTGTGGATGGATGGGTCATTGGGTACAAATTGTTCTGCTCTACGTGCGTGTACAGACAAAGTCCACATTACGACCATTGCTCGCTTGACTGCCTGTTTATTTGATAAATATATGTATTCATATACTACACATATATATACATATATATATATATATATATATATATATGTATGATAACATCCAATTCCATTAACAATAATCGCAGACTCTCTTTATGCTCTCCAATTGTCGCTTTTCCTGTCAGTTGAAAACGGGAAGACGAGAAGCTCGTCACACTTAGATCTGCTTCGCATTCACTCGATCGGTCAAAAATACTATATATATACATATATAATTACATATGTATATAATTTATGCAAATCCAAAAATTTTCAATTAACAGTGTGTGTGTGTGTATATATTACAAATTGCTTCAATATTTATGGCAAATGCAATTAGCTTGTTAAATTAAAATTTACAAAAATCCAAAAGCAAAAAAAAACAAAGCAAAGGGAACCGAAACCCCATTTCAAAGAGCAAAAAGTTTTATCTGAATTTAATTTACATTTTTGCTGTATTTTTTTGTTTGTTTTATCGTTTCAATTATTTGTCTGCTCTTTCTCTCTCTCTCTCTCTCTGTGATAAGACAAACAGTAGAAACCAACAAAAATAAGAAAAAGAAAAAGGTTTTTCTTATCTTAATTTACGTAAAGCAAGTTTCAATTTAAATAAAAGATAACAATTTCGCTGGTGTTGTTATTGTTGATTGTTTGCTGTGGCGATTCTGCGGCAGTTTTTGTAAATATTTTGGAATATTTTTTTTTCGGGAATAACTGGTTTTTGAATTTTATTTTACATGCGGATTGAAGGCCAAACTTTAATGTGCCAAAATATCTACGAGGGTTATTTAAATAATAATTATAAATCTATATTTGTTAGGATTTTAATAATTAAATATTATTCGAAGTATTAAAAAAACAGACTCATTACGCAATTCTAATTTAACAAAAATGAAAGAAAAGTATGTTATCTCTCTACTTAGAATTGAAAATCATGTGAACATGGTCAATAAATGAACGTCAGTCCTCTTTAAAACAACAAGTTTATCATAAGCCATGTTGTCAGTCCGTATATTAGGTCACCTCATTCAAAATTCGTCACTAGAAAAATAAACTTTCAATGCTTCACAAACTGTAAATTTCAGAGTGAAAAGTAAAAGTTTAACCTTATAGTAAAATATTATAAATTTAAATTTTAAAAAACTTTACATTTAACCCTCTTCTTTTTATAAGAGGGGCTCGACTTCTACACAAGTTTTTAAAAAATTTAACCAACTTGTTGACCACCTGTTCCAATAATCAGAACCAACTGAAAAGTTGACAATTTCTCACACCCAAGAAACCAAATTACAATTCAGATGCTAAATGATCTGGTAAATAAGAAAAAGAGAAGAAAAACACTCAAACTAGATTTTATGTAAATATCATTTAGCAACTCATTTTATTAATGATTTCTTGTTGTTTTTGTTTTTTTTTTTTTTGTTATTGTTGCTCTTGATATGAATTTTATTAAACTGGTTAACCGCCTGCCGCCTTTAAACATGATGATTATGATGTTTCCATCTCATTGGCGCCAATTTGAACATATAAATAAATATTTTAAATAATTTCAACTGACCGCATAATAAAATTCAATTAATTTTAAGGCCCACAATTATTTTTCACCATCAATTTTGTTATGGCTGTTGTATATTATACATACAAATTTTTCTGTCTGACTAATTGAGTTGACATTTTGTATAAACATTTAACCAAAAAAAAAAAAAAAATTAAATGATTCAACAACTTCCTCTCTCTTCCCTTCTCACTTTAAAATAAAAGACAGCCACTGAAAAAGATAAACATATTTACTTTCTTTTCGGCCAGAAAGTGAGGACAACTAACCTTAACCCACATTCGTTTTAATTATCGGGATTAGTTTCAAGTGTAGATTACTTAAACAAATGACCGTGAGAAGAAATTTTGCATTGAACCCAGAAAAGTTCACGAAAATAAAAAAAAGAGAGAATGCCTTTAAATAGTGGTTAATAGAAAGCAAAGAAAGAAAAAGTTAACTATTAATAAACATTTAATTAAATAGTTTAGGCAGATAGTAAAACTTTTACGAAATACAATTTAAAGAAAAATAAAGATGTGGCTGCATATTCGTTTAGTTTAAATACCAAATACTTCTATATTGTCCTTTCAAATGTGGCACGTTCAATGTGACAAATTCAATTAACCTTTTCAACCTAGGGCAGAGGCAGGCAGGTGGTTAGGCTAAAAGGTAAACAAAGCAACAACTTTTTTAAACTAATCAAACAGAGAACTCACTGCAAATAAGATAACAATGCGGCATTAAAACCAACTATACAACGCCAACGAATTCTAATTATAAAGAAGAAAACCAACAGCAAAATATGAAATATGATTATCAAAAACAAAATAACATAAAGAAGAAAAGTGACAAAAATACGACGCAGCGATGACGAAAAACAAAAAAAGAAAAGAAACAGAAAATATGTGGCTAAGCTTTAATATCAAACGAAAATTGCCGACAGGTTTTTCTGTTTTATTTTGGTAGCTGCTACTACTTCTTTCTCAATTTTTTTTATTATTGCTTTTGCTGTTGCATTTTTTGATAAGACCTATAAGAAAACACATGATATTAACTCTGCTTCTTCTACTACAACAGTCTTCTGTTCTTTTTATTCTGACAAGCTAATTAATTTTGCCATCCAAATAAACTAAATAAATGACAACGAAAATTGAATCATTAAAAGTCAACAAAGTGTCAAATATTTTGTGGATATTGTCTTTGCTATATTTTTTTTCCCTTCCAACATGGCGTATGATTGATAGGCAAAAGTTTTCCACCCCACCTCTTTCCATAAACAGGAAAATATATGGAACAATTTACTAGGTTAAACGAAAAAGAAAACGAAAGCGAATAACAAAAGAAAAGACGTTAAATAAATATGCAAAATATATTAGTCACTTCACAATGTTATTGGTAAGCAATTTTCAGCTTCAGCATTTAGCCATCTATTTTCTCTTTTTTTTTTGGGTAACTTGACAACAAATTGCCAAAGTCACACGATATCTTTATAATACCTTGCAAATATTTGTTGATAAGCGCCTTAAACGTTTTTAGTCGGACGACTTGACTTTTTTTTTATTATTTTAATCTGTCCATTGGTCTCTTTTTGTGTACATTTCATCAGAGAAAGAAATTGTTTGGAAAGAAAAGAAATTTACATCAACTCATTATCCATAACATACAGATTAATATATAGCTGACAGAAAGCACGTAGGCACTTTCCCCCTCCTCCCGCCTTAACAATCATATGACAATGAGAGGAAGTTAAAGCCCACACACTTCCCTTTATTGTGATGATGATGATGATGATGATGATGATGATGATGATTGTGCTGTGTGCTCAATTGAAGCTGAATCCCTTACCATCCATTGTGGGTCAATGTTAAACAAAAAAAAAGCGTCACCAAAACCAAGAAACAAAAACTAGATAATTAGACTGCCAGATACCCTGTAGTAAATGACTTGGGGAAACTGTGAATTTGTATTATTTTAAAGTTCTTAATTTATTCTTTATGATCATCTCAGTATGACATATATAAATTTAAAGTTAATATATAGAATTCCATGGTAATTAGAACAGAAAAAGTTGGAATATAAATTATATTTTATTTAGTTAATATATATATATACAATAATCTTCAGTATTGTACCAATTATATAGATATGATAGTCAGCCAAAGAAATTTTTAATTGCTTTTACTTGGCTAATCTTGATATACCTTTTTATCAAAAGCTGCTCATAGGGTATAAACAATTTACACAAAGTTAAACAAAAAGAAAGAAAGAAATAAGAGCCAGCAGTAACACGTGACACACACAATTGATATCCATTAACATTAAATATTTGTCAATTGATTGTTTATTTTTATATAAACAAAAATAAAAATGTGTTAAACAATAATTTGATTTGATTTGCAAGTCTTCAAAATTAAATGAATGCATATTCATTCATCATACATCATATGTACATACATAGGTAAAGGAACATTTTCAATCACTTGCCTTCTACATGCATATAAATATAGAAATAACTATATTATGCCATATTATGAAATACATTATTCTTTTTACGATTTCTGTTAATTGAAGTAATTTAGATATCAAAATGTTTGACCACATCCCCAGACAAAACTTCGGGTACTTTTTTATTTACTTTAGAATTGGTCTAATCAAAATGATGTCGATATTTGTTTATTGTTATAATCGATGTATGTATGTACTTTATATTAAGTGTGTGTGTTTATTCAGATATTTACCCTTGACAAGTTGAAGTATGGCAACGACATGGATTTAAAGTGGCCCACAGGCTAAAAGCAAGTCAAGTGCGTTTAGGCTGATTTTTAAGTGGGCGGACAACTCTTCTTTATATAAAATATACTTAAAAATTATAGACCGAGTTGTGAGTCGTCTGACATTGAAATCGATATACCTATATTATATAAATCATATATTGGATTTACTTGTTTGTTTAATTATTGACATAATGTTAATTCCTGTTAAGGAAATCAAAGTGCAATAACAATATCTGGGCAAAGACCATGTGATTTGCGATAAGAATAACGAAAAACAAACTATCTAAATTGAAGATTAGTTTATAATTAAATTTCTTTACCTTTTCAAATAATTAATACTATTAACTACATTTTGTTTTTGATCTTTGAAGAGGAGATAGTGAAGGGAGTATCTGAAACCTTTTGCTATATATTTGTTTTAGATATTTTAGATAATTTTTGGATCTAAATCATATTGCAGTATGCTTCAAAATTTTGTCAAATTATTGAAATAAATGATTCCATTAAAAAAACAATTGATTGAAACTAAGATTAAATTAATAAAAACAGAGTTAGTTAAAGATTTAAAACTAATTTCGAGCTTCTGAAAAAGAGTTGGTTAACTTAATTTGCTAGTTCTTTAAAACATTTTTAAATGATGTTAAGCAAAACTTATTTTTATAGTTTTCCAAAATGATTAACTAAGTTTCAAAGGTAATTCAGTTCAGATCTTATCATATTGAGGCCAAAAAGATAAGGTGGAAGTTATAAAAAAAAAAATAGCCAATAATTACGCATTAATTAATGTTTGTTTTTAGTGGGAAATGTACATATCCAAAGTATATGTATCACAGAACTTGTGTTTATATTGTTAACTATTTCTGCAGTTTGGCAATCTTTAACTGTGTCTATATAAACATTAATCCCAACCAATTGGTTGACAGCATTTGGAAACCAGTTCAAATACATTTCTACAAAAAAATATCAGTTAAAGCATATAACCTTCACCTTCAATCTCGACTTTTGGGAACGTGACTTTTCTCATGACAATTTGATGAACTTTCAAAGTCAGCTGGCGCTTTACTATATACATGCATATATCTCATATATTCTACATATTCGTCGTATTCATATTTATACACGTGCTCTCTACATGATCATAAATTTGTATTTTAAAGTCAAGTATAATTAAGGAACAAATTACCAATATTTAGCCAAAATCTACGTGTGCATTCAACAAAATGGAACAAAATGTGTCCTTTTGTCACCCCCCCTCTCTCTCTCTCTCTCTCGCTCTCAGTATCTATTAATTTTGTATCAATTTTAATTGGCGTTTGTTAATCGACTTAAAATATTATTGTTTATCGTTTTTGTTAATTTATTCATATATGTATGTATTAATAATATTTTTTGTTAATTTATTTGAATTTGATTTTTTTCCTCCCCCTTTTTTTATGTTATGGCTCATTTCCTTTATTTAAAAACTCATTTGCTGTGCTCTCCTAACAAAATCCTACGACCCATTTTGAAAAAAAAAAAAATACAAAATATAAAAAAATGAAAATCAAAACGTGACAGGTCACGTAGGGCTAGTCAAGATGTTTCCAGTTTGTCACGAAGCGTTGACAATTTGGCGATACCCGTGCGCAGGTAAGTGAAAAACTAACACAGTAAAATATCACTGACAAAAACACACACAATCCACTTAGATATAGTGCACCCTGTGCATGCACTATTTATACCTATATATAGCTATATAAATATTTATATATGTAATATCTAGAACTTTGTTATATGTTGCATGGCTCGATCTGTTGTACTTAACTATTTCTTACTATATACATAAATACATACGCACGAGTATATATATATATATAAATATTTGCTTGCGAAAAATGCCATTTTATAAGAAATTATTATAATATTTTCTTAGCCAAAAATTTTCAGCCCAAAATATTGTGAGCCATAACCGAGAACTAAAACTCTATAAATTTCTAAATAACCCAATTAAAAAATTTATGATCTTCAAAACATATTTTATAACGTTAGACACTTGTTTTACCAATACCATATATATATCATGGAATCAAGAATTGATAATTTATTTACACGACCTCTTTAGAGATAATCTTAATGTGCTCTGTCGTCTTTATTAACGAAAATTTTTGATAATTTATAATTCTCGACAAATGTTAACAATCAATAAATAGCATTTAATTGATAAATATATTTCAAAGCAACAAAAAAAAACATAAAGTGGAAGTTAGTGAGATAAAGGAACTGCAAAAAAAAAAATATATATAAAAATTAAAGAGTACTTGTAAAATCAATAAAAATTTATTGTAAAATATTTTTAATTGCATACTCGTGTTGAATGAGAACTATTTTTAATTACAATGTGAAAAACAATTTAAAAATATAAGAATATAAAGTAAAATTAACTTAAAACATTAACTAGTAAATTATACTTTTTCAATAATTTTAAAATATTTATTGCGGCATTAGAATTTAGTTTACTTACCAACAATTTATAGGCCTATGAATCATATTTATATAAAGCTGAATGGTGCAATTTTTTTTTTGACTTGTAGAAAATTTGAAACCTACCTCAATGGCCTATGATTCATCACATTAATCTCGGGTAATAGCCTTAGAAAGTTCCTCAATCTCGTCTCTCTTATCAATTTCACAATTATAAAAGTTCAATATTTGTACATTTAAGTAATATATCAGAAGTGAGTCACAATTATAATGTCAAGCGGACTCGTCGAGTGCAACAACTCAATAGTCAATATCACAAAAACCAAAAACAAAACAAAAATGTCACAAAAACCAAAAAACCACTTAAAAACTCGTAATAAAAAAAGGCCACCTGCCTCCCCTTCGTCTCCTCCCCATTCGTATTGAATCCAACACAAAATGGGTTATTGACATGACTTTGTTGCCGGTTAAATCTCTTATACGCTTTTCACAAGACTTAACACCTTGTTTTTCTGTTTTTGTTCCGGCTACTGCGTTGCTAGAAAACCACACACCCCCAATATACCGACCCCCCAATATACCAACACCCCCAACCTCGCCGAACCCTTCTTAAGAAACAACAAATATCTATAAGCAAATAAACAAATGTAAGCGATAAGATAAAACAAAAAAATTATATACCAAAAGAAACAACTACTCTTTCTACTACCAAAAAAAAAAAAAGTTAAAAAATAATAAAATATGCTGAACTGTAAGTCAGTTTAAGTGCCCCCCAAGAGCCATTTATAAGCTAGCCATTTCAGTGTTTCTTTTCAACACCACCTACCCCCTTTAAACCCCCCCTTATTTTTATTATTTAATAAACATTATATTGTGGCACTTGAAATGCGTGCCAATTGAAACTATTGGGGAATTTCCTACAAATTGAAATACCCATAAAAATATAAAGACAAACAAATTTATAACAATATTTCTCAACTGAAATGTAAACCAACAATCGATGCTATTTAGTCATGGACTTTTAGACAAAACAAAGCAGTTAATATTTGAATAGTCAAAGGATATTACCAATTAAATTGAAATTTTTAAATGACATCAGTCAGCAGCATAGCAAAATTTTCAAATATATATGAATAAAATAATTGGAAAGAGAAATCCATTCGATTAGGTAAAACTCTTTGTTTTCCCATTAAAGGTAGATGATTTTAATATACTTTTAAGCTTTTTATAATCATTGAAATATTATTAGTATTAACAATTAACTAATAGAATTAAGAACAGTGATTTGAATTGTATTTATTAATAATGTAAACCAGTCTTTACGATTCCAAGTCCACTATCAAAATAAGTACTTTTTTCCCTTCAAAAATACCAAAAAGAAATAAGATTAATACCAGATTTAGCAGATAAATTGATGATATATGCTAAAACTTATACAAAAGAATGCCTTATGCACTTCCTTTACGAGTATTTTGAGGTGATTGATAAGAAGTCAACTTTTCTATAATGAGGAATAATGCTAACTGTTGAGTTAATTATGTGTTGCATACTTTTAGGGAAATGTGCAAAAATGAGAAGAAATTGTTTAGTTAATATATTTATTTATATACTATGTACAATACTTATGCATTCAGTGCACTATATATTATCTAAATTTCAGAATAGTAAAATTTCAAAATATTTTCTTTAATAGCAAAAAATAAATTCAAGGCATTTTGCGCGTAATATTTAACGCTTGATGTATGACCTTCTCAGTGAAATATGCGAAAAATAAATATATACATACATAGCCTGCCCTGCCCCCCTCCCCATGACTAAACACCCCTCAGTGGCATTTAAAAAAGAATATTTATGCCATATACAATTATTTATGTTTATTTGGCAAGCTTAAAAACAAAAAGAAAAGCAATAAAACTTTTCCACGTAACCGAAACAACTGTGCAAATGAAATTTTGCCTGCTCGTTGGCTGCGCTCTGTTAACTGAACTCAATAATACATATAATGTGTATATATATATATACATATACCTAAATTAATATAGATATGTACACAATTTAATAATTAAACAACAAATAAATTCAAGTCGGAATGTGGAATGTCAATCCTCTTTCCAAAAGTCATAACTTTCAAATCAAATACAGTTGTTCTCTTTCGCCCTTTTTTATAAAAACAAAAACAAAATTGTTTTCTAACATTAAGTTAAGGTAACAAAATAGGAAAGGGTAGAACTTGGGGGGGCGAGCGATTGATCAATTAATTAAAAATTCAAGAGAAATTGCAATATAAAAAAGCACAAAGACAAATAGAAAAAATATGCCTTGAATAATTATTATCAACAAAAGACAGAAGAAAAAAAAAACTATAGAATAAATATTGAATTTTTATCCATTTTTATCATTTGATATTCAATTATGGTTATCGCAGTTTGTTGCCTAATTGGCCCACGCGCAATTTATTTTCGATTCAAGTCTATCTATTTGTTTTATTTATATTTCTTCTCTTTTTTCTCTGTATCTTTCAATCTGAATAGAAAACCTTTTCTCCATAAGCAGAAAATGCGAAATGTCTACCATTTCCCTCCTATGTCAATCCGTTCAGACAATTTCTTTTCCTTCGACTGACTTCTTCGCAAACGGAAATTAGTTTTTGTCAATCAGTGTAAGTTGAATAAAATTCAATATTCGTTGACAAACGGAATGGCTGGCATATACAACAATTTTTTGAATGTAATACATTTAAATAGTTATCAAATGCAGGGAGCCCCAGCAGAATGGAGATGAATCAGATTGCCAGAATCAGATCTAAATTGTAAAAATAGAAATTCCAGTAAATTGACATTGATTTGTTTGTTGTACATATTATTAGAGGGTTTATCAGATTCTAAAGCGAATGTTCGAAGTAAGCCAAATTCAACCAAAATGATTTCTTAAAAAAAAAAGAAAATATTTAGCTCATAAATTTTTAAGAAAAAGGAAGCTTACCTCGGCCGCTTTTAATTGGCTAAGATGGCTCCAAAAACAAAGGGTTTTTCCCACAAGAACTGGTTTGAACAAAACAAATTTAGACCGAGGAGGCTTAGTTAATATATATTTAATAATACTTATGTATTGGGTAAGCTATAATATTTAAACTCATGATGGCGATTCAACTTAAAGCGTGCCAATAATAAAAGAGGGTAATAAGGAAATTTCTAGATAGGAATTCCATACAATTGAAATATTGTCTTTATCGAATCATAAATCAAACCGGTAGACAAATAATCCACGTTCCTTCTTACATACAAATATAGTATATATATATGTGTATATATAATATATATACAGGTACGCGTACATCGGGGCATATTACAAAAATGGCGCTAGGAAGCGCACACGCGCCTTTGATATATACATATATATATATATACATTTATAAATATACAATATATATTATATGAAAAGAAAAAACAAAACAATACCAAATAAAAACTTAAGAAATTCTAAACTTTTAAATGTACGAGTAATGAATTTAAATGAAAAAAAAATTCAAATCGAAATACCTCCGCCTAATCCCCACCGTTTCGTGCTTCGACGAACGTAAAAGAATGAGATATATGGTAAATCGGATTTCAACAACATTTGTATGCAACTCATGTATATAGACAATTTGATTGTGATGACGCAGCAAAATTTGAATATCATAGTTACTAAGCTGGCGAAGAATTGCACTGCAAAGAAACAAAAACAACAACAACAACAACAAATACATATTATAAACAAATTAACAATACAATATAAAAGAAACAATAATCAAAACGCTTACCTCAGGTGATTCGCCATAGAAATTGGACAATATCGGTGACTGTTGTTGCTTCTGTTGATCCAAAAATAACTGATGGCGTTCCACCAAGGATACTGGTCGATAATTATCGGCAGAGAAACGGGACACTGCTATGCCCACACCCTCGATTAAGGCCAATAAAATGCCACCAATTAAAGCACTGCTCAGAACCGCTGTGGCACCTACCAACAAACAACAATCAACAATCAATTAAACAAAAATCGAATTGGATAATTTACTTACCACCACGTGCCGCCAATATGCCACCAGTGGCTGCTCCGCTGACAATTGAATTCCATGGATCTTCCTTATTGCGTACATATACCAAAGTGCAATCCATGACACTAAATGTGGCACCCCAAATGGCAAAATTACCGCCAAGAATGGCGGAACGTGTACGGACAGCGGCAAAACTGCCAGCCAGTCGTCGATGTAGTCCACTGGGTGCATTACGAAATCCTTTAATCGACTGAACGAGAGCACCACCCAAACTGCCCATGGCAAAGGCTCCACCACAATCCTCAACTATGCGAACCGGGCATGGTTCACGTGTATATTCCTCCATTCCGCCAGCGTATTGTATAACTGCTATAACTGTTGTTTCTGATATGTCCAACAATTGTATATAAACAGAGCTGAGAATATTTAAGATTATAATATCAATGCCTACTTAATCAATGTCACTAAATCAATAAGTTTTCGTTAAAATATAAATATATATATATAATTATAATTTAATTTATAAAATTATAAAAGATAAATGTATTTATTTTAATATATATTCAATAGTAAAAACATTTTAAGTAAGGACAAATGAAAATCAATATATATTAGAAACAATAATTTAAAGGCTAAGCAAAAACGTTTAAAAACTCATTTAAACAAAAGGCAACAAAACAGCTTTTTGCATCGTCTTACCAATTTTGGTCACTCACTCGTCATCGACGATCAGAGTGAAAGATCATCAGTGCACAATTGAGATAAGCAATCGATCAATAAAATAAATTGTTTATTAGCTCCGGTTATGGCCACAATTTGAGCTTGATAAAACAACAGCAACAACAGCGATATATAAAAATTTGTAAATGATAAAGATCAGACACAGACTGATCAATTCGAACAATCAATTTTTCATTTAATAACATCTTTTTTTTATGATCTCTTCATTGTTTTACAGGAGCAAATCGCGTAGCGTTGATCATGGCCTTGCGGCACCATTCGATTTGGATTCATTGCGTTCAAAAGTTGAACAACGGTTCGAGAGTGTCGACAAATTGTCAAGTAAGTGCTGAAAATTAATTAATCAATTAGTGAATTAAATTTTTTTTTAAGGTTTACAAAAGAAAATTGTAAATGCATATGTATAAACTAAAGGTTTTAACAAAGAAGTTAAAAAAATGTTTAAAATAAAATATAGAAATATGTTTGTTGAGTTGTAATCAAATTCGTTGACTATATATTGTATATTATATATTCCCAAAATATACATATGTAGCAACCCCCGCATTCTCCTCAATGGTTCTGGTAAATCGTATAGAGACAATTTACAAGGGTATACGAACTCCGGCGCGGCCGAAGTTAGCTCACACCCTTCTAGCAATATGAATTTAATTTTTTTTGAACAACTTTCCGCAACATTGTGGTCAAGTGTGCATATTTTGAAATTAATGTAAAATATTATTTCAACTTTCATTTAAATTTATAATATTTTTTTTTTTTTTTATGCTTTTCATAAAACTGCATGTAAGCGTTTATAAATCTTTCTTTAATGTTTTATGAAATTGAAGCTTTTTTCAAAGAAAATAAATAATGTACATTGTTTAATCAATTTAAATTGAAAACTAAGTATGTATAGTGAGACTTCTATTAAAGAACTTGCGTTGTGTATGAGAGCGGTTCCTTTTCAAATGGCATATGTGCTTGTACTGATCTCTCATGAGACTTATGTATGTACATATGTATGTATATTGGGGATTTAGAGAGTTGCAGAATACCGTTATCGTTTCTTTTTCGATGACTTTTTTTGTGTTGGCGCTCTCAATGCTAGTATGCTAGCTTGCGGTTTTAGGATACCCATACATACTTATTTATGCATATATGTATACATTTTTTTTTGCATTTATGTGTACGTATGTATTTATCTACGTATGAGTGTATGTATGTATATTTTGCCAGTTTGCATATTTCAATTGGTGCAAGCGACAAATGTATACATATATGTATGTCATTTATCCATACATACACATATGTACATACGTCGCAATTTATCGACAAAAGAATATGATTACAAAATATCAAGATCGAATTTGTTTTTACATATTATTCAATAATTAAATATTTTCCATATAACAATGGCAACAAATTATATAATATGAAGCTCAAATTTAAGAAATAATAACCGCAATTCAATTGTAAAATTTGCGGTAGGTTGCGAAAATTTATATTCTAAAAGATTACGATTAGTTCACACTTGAAGAAATTGAATTTTTTTTTTCAAATAAATGTAGTAAAGAATACTTTGATACCCTGTAGTGACAGTTACTAAGAATTAAACTGATTATCATGTAAGGATTTTTTAGTTTATATGGTTAAAATATCATTTTAATTCATTTGTAGTTTTATGTGCTTTAACAATTATTATGTATAGCTTTTACATTTAAAATTTTGTTTAATTATATTAGATCAGCTTAGTTAAAGACTACTGCTAATCATGTAGAAATAGTAACGACTGCCAGTGCATAAGATATTTTATAGTATTTTCTTTAAATATTATGGAACAATTATAATCGAGTAACATTGAAAACTTTTGCTCATTCCTTTTTTGTTTTTATTTGTTGATAAGCATTTGGTTTTATCAGTGCCACATTACATACATAATATATATACAGATATACATATATATATATATATATATATATATATACACTTAAGCATACACAAGTTAAATTATATCATTTATTCGAGCAATGTTGATTAGTTGATTTCGGGAACCAAAACCGTTTTGACACAGAATTGAATCAATGCCAATGGTTTTGACAGAAAATTCCAAATTATCGGAAAAATATATTAAAAATAAGGTGACCAATTAGCGATTGGTCCCTTTTCGATAACGGCGAGATAGAAAAGCATATCAACAAAAAAGCAGTGAAAAAAAAAACTTCAAAGTATCCCTTAATTGCTCTCAATTATAAAAAGGATTATTAATATGCAGGAATTTGTTGAGATATACTGGCAAACGAATCCCTTAAGGGAATTTATTGTGATCTATTTGTGCCCACATATCGACTTGGATACGAATTTTATATATTCTCGCTTGCGCCCGGACAGCGCCAAATTTGTGGCATTCGAACAGTTACCCAAACCAATCGTCCAGCCAAGTAATAAACACAACACATGTTGACAAAACATTAATTTATTATTTTAAATTCTTTTTAGCAACATATTCTTACTCCAACATTTATCTATCGTTATTATTTTGTTTCCTTTTCCGCAGAGCAAAAGTCTTCATTGCCCACCATACCCACCATTTCCTACACCGTGGGAAATCGCGATACACTCACATCGGTTGCAGCTCGTTTTGATACCACGCCATCGGAATTGACGCATTTGAACCGCTTGAATAGCTCTTTCATCTATCCGGGACAGCAGTTGCTGGTGCCCGATAAAAGTGCCAAAGACGATGCCTCCAGTAGCTCCACAAATGAGGCCGGTGAAGGTGGCGGCAGTGTATCTGGGAAGTCCAGTCCCGAGCGAAAATTGTCTAGTGATGAGAGCAAAGGTATGTAAGATCAGCAAGCCACACAACCAACAATATTCTCACATTAACGCGTTCGCTTGGAAATGGTGTGCAATTTGGTGCGAAGCAAAAAATCTGCATTTTATTTTAAGTTTTCATTATTTTTTTTCTTGCATGGCTTTTAGAAATTAACGTCTCATTTGAAAAGCAACAACTGCTGATGCTGCCAGACTGTTGTATGAAATATTCATTAACATCCAAATGTTGTGTGCTAACAGCACACTGTTAGCATTGAAATTGTCTGCCTTATCGATAACAGACAGCTGATTGGCATAGGCTACTAGCACATCTCTAACAAACACGTTAACTTAGCTGTTGGCCCATAAACTTGTTTTGCTTTGATATTAATGTGTTTACAAACCGTGCTCTAGTTATACATTACTATCAAAAAAGTATTATTTAATTGATCTGCAAGCGCAGAACTTTGGGAAACTATTACTCAAAAACGAAGGCGGCAGCGGCAGCGGCGGCGTCAGCATGCACACGGCTGTTTTTTGGCGCAATGGAGGTGAATTTGTTTATTCTACTTGTTATAGTTTGTCATATTTACCAACAAATCGTGCTAATTTGCGGCATAAATTACAGTCAGTAGAGTGGTTTAACACTCTAACTACATTTCCTCCTTAATAGTCAATTCATTTAACAAATTATTTCAACACGTCAGAAAGAAGTTTTGAATCTGGTTACGTTAAGGGGTTGGGTCAGTTATGGTAAGGCGTGTTGGGGCAGTGAAAGGGAGGAGTTTTTAAACTATCAAATAAATCAAATTTCGCCACACAGAATTATATATTGTGTATTATCTTATCGGTGCTACCTTCTTCAAATTTGATATAAATCACAAAAGCTACGAAAACAAAAAAACAAAACGAATACGTTGAAAAAATAAATCAGAGTCACCTGCTTTGCATTGGTTTATAATTAATCCTTTTTTTTATGATTTCTTCATTATTAGATATACTCGAGGGCCTGCGCCCGGGTTCACCCAAGCCTGGCCATATTGAGCGTGTATCATCCAATAGCCAGGCCGAGGAGGAGGCCAATAAGAGCGATGATCCTGTGATTACGCAACGTTTCCTTAAGATCAATGTACGTCACATTACCGATGGGCAGGGTGTTGTGGGCGGTGTGCTATTGGTCACACCCAATGCTGTTATGTTCGATCCCAATGTCAGCGACCCTCTGGTCATTGAGCATGGCCCTGAAAGTTATGGTGTGATTGCACCCATGGATTTGGTTGTAAATGCAGCCATTTTCCACGACATTGCCCATATGCGTGTGGCTGGTGGAGCTGTAGGCAATACTACGGAAACGGAAAAACCAGAGATCTATTATCCCAAACCAGTATTAGTCGAAGAGGACTCCAAGGAATTGTCGGAACAGCAAGCAGGACCAGGACAGGGTAAGCTTATTTTATATAAACCATTAATTAACTCAAATAACTGATTTCACATTTTGTTTGCACTTATTTTCAGCTGAGAGTGGCTCCCTGGAGATAGCCGATGATCAGGAATCGCTGTGCTCCAGCACAGGACGTGATGGTGATGCTTTTCCCAAGGCATTTGATCGTGAACGTATAGGGGTAAGTTTACAATTAATTAATACATATTTATTATTCTATCTATTTTATTTGCTATTTCTGTTTGGTAGGATGCATTAACAGAAGCCAAAGATAGCGCTAAGACTGACGCTCTAAGGGGAGATTTGAATGAGGAGCAGCAGCAAGACGATGACAAGAAAGAGTTGGGCTTGGGCCTCGGTAATACACGCTCCACGCTCGAGGAGCGACGCAAAAGTCTATTGGATCATCACTGGGCCATTCCGAGCAAAGATCGGTTAGTCTTTTATATCTAAAAAAGAAAATAAAATGGTTTTTAAAACCATTTCTATTTGCTTTGCTATGTATGTTTAACTTTGTTTGTTAAGCTGGAAAATTGTTTATAATGTTCCGATGAAACAATATTAGATTTTTTTAAGTTAATAATTTTTGTTTTCATTCATTTGTTTTATTGTTTTGACAAGTGAAATAGCCAGCGATTAGGTAATGAACCTCTTCTAGTCATTCTACATCGATATATTAATGTTCTTGCATCCGTTAAAGATATTTAAACCTTAGTCAATAAGAAATATTGGTCCGATATGACTTTATAACGTTGAACTTCTTCCATTATTTCAAAAGAATCGGAATAGTATTGGTATATAGTATATAATAGGAACTTCGGCATGTCGAAGATCATGTTCAATTTTTAATTGTTGCTAATATTTAATTATTTGTTTGTTTTTCCAATTATTATTATTATTCTGTTTTTTTTTTGTTTTATTTTCATATATGTATGTGTAATTGACATTGTGCATCGACGATCAAATCCAAAAATCGATCCTATCATACGCAATTTGGTTATATGTGTTATCATAATGCTTCACACACAATCCACCAATCCACTTATATGTTATTCTTTTATACCTCTTATATATACATTTAAACCTCCATTCACATACTGCAAATCGCGAAATCTTCATATGTGTGTTTGTGTGTGTTTTATGTGAATTTACTTAGCTATTATTTGTCTAATTCCCGAAGATCATCGGAAGACGAGGCCGACAATGAGTCGAACATAACTGTGGATAGTGGACCACGTCTGCAGGAAGCACTCTCGGCCACCAGTTCAGTGAGCCAACATAGTGGTACAACGGGTACTTCTGGTGGTAGTACCGTTACAGCAACTATTGGTCAATTGCCACCACTACCACCGCTACCACCACCAGCTGGCATTGATCTAGAGCATTTGGAGCAATTATCAAAGCAATCTTGCTATGATTCGGGCATCGATATACGTGAACCCATACCCAACATACAACCGATACCAAAGAAAACCGTTTACAGTGATGCTGATATTGTTCTTAGCTCCGACTGGGTACCACCGAAAACCATAGTGCCGACGCACTTTAGCGAATCGCCACCGCGTAGCACCATATTAGGGCAGAGTTTGGATGCTGGCGTTGGTGTAGGTGGTGCACGCAAGAAAACCTCCAGCGTTAGTTTCAGTGTTGATGATGAGGCTGCTCAGCAGGCACAGGCGGCCGCAGCAGCAGCGGCAGCCACGGATAAGCAAGCAGATAAAAAGAATAAGGTAAAGCAACTTAACTTCCAACTGTTTGCTCTTTCCATCATTTAAATAATGTTGTTCTTTTCAGATGTTGAAGCGCCTCTCATATCCATTGACCTGGGTGGAGGGACTCACTGGCGAGGGATCTACCAGCGGCGGTGCAGTTCCGTCCTCCAGCGGCAGCCTGAATAAATCAGGTGACACAGATTCGGCACCCAATACTGGTGATTCCAATCAGAGTGTATTTTCAAAAGTATTCTCAAGGTGAGGGCATGCAAAAAAGATTATATTATTCTGCCATACAAATATAGATATATATATCTCTTTAAATCGAATATATAAATTGGTTTACAACAAAAAATCTGTTTATTTCGTTAAAAACTAAAAATGCTTACCTTCGTTTTTGCGGATCGGCTGCTTTGCAAACATTTTCTTCAAATAACATAATTTTCTTTTTACACTATAAACACACACACGCAACACATCACAACACAACACAACATAAAATTTATCCAATCAATCTATGTATATATATATATATATATGAATATATACTATATATATATATATATATATATAGCTCGCCAATAACTCTGGTCTCAGAGCTGGGCGGTAATCTATTTTCAAAAACACCATCCGAAGACTCTGGTGGCTCCCCAGTGCCGCCATTGACTCCGCATTCAACACATTCTGAGGGTCACATGACCTATGGGTAAGGCTACTAACTAACGATTCGATTTGTATCGTTCAGTACCTAAAATAATTGCTGTTGTTGTTGTTATACCATATTGATGATGTTGATGTTGTTGTAGTTTATCGCTGATCAAATCAACGAAATTATCGATCAGTGATATCTTTACCTTGTGTTATTTCATCCAGCTGAACTTTTGTAAATTATTGAAAAAAAAATCATCCATCCATTAAGCAAAATCGAATTATAAATTTCTTTTTAATAATCATATTGATTATTCTTCATTAGACGTTCCTCAATTGGTACCTTTATACGTCCACACTCGTCGGAGGGGACCTCATCAAGCACTAAACTGAAGGAGGTAAAACAACAACCAAAATTGGATTATCGTTCCATGGTCTCGATGGATGACAAGCCGGAATTGTTTATAAGTGTGGACAGTAAGTTTAAAAACCATATATAAATTGTTATAATTCATTAAACTTAAAATATTTGTTTTTCATTTTAGAACTCATACCACGTCCAGCACGAGCCTGTCTTGACCCACCATTATATTTGCGCCTACGCATGGGTAAACCCATTGGCAAGGCCATACCGCTACCAACCTCTGTTATGTCCTATGGCAAAAACAAGTTGCGCGCTGAATATTGGTTCAGTGTGCCCAAAAATCGGTAATTATAGAAAAGATCAACTCTTTATGTATTATAACAATTAAATTCTTTATATATTAGAATATAAAAAATATCATAATTTATATTTTTTAGCGTTGATGAGCTCTATCGCTTTATAAACACCTGGGTGAAACACCTGTACGGTGAGCTGGATGAAGAGCAAATCAAGGCGCGTGGCTTTGAATTAATCCAAGAGGATACCGAATGGACCAAGAGCGGCACAACTAAAGCTGGCCTTGGCGGTGGCAGTCAAGATGGCGAAGAGATTAGCGATCTAACCCGTGAATCTTGGGAGGTGAGTCTCATACCATTTAAACATACAAATGAATCTTCAATTCTTCCTTCTTCCCGAGCCTCTCTTTTTTCCTATCTATCATCATTTTTAACTCTTTTGAACTCTATATTTTTATGCGAAAACAAATATGAAATATTAAATTTACTTTTAGGAAAATAATTTACTAAAAAAAAAGAATAATTTTTATATATACATATTTATATTTTTTTCAATTGAAAAGAAACTAAAAGATAAATCAATACAAATTTAATGTAAAAAAAATTCTCTTGTATTGTCAATGCGTTCTTCTTCTTGTTTTTTTCCTTTTCTTTCAATTTGATTTGCATTCTTCTTCTTTTTCTATATTCCAAACGTAAAATGAAAAAAAAAACAAAATAACAAAAAAAAACATCAAAATGGGCATCAAACAACCAAAAACTCTTTATGATCCTAAATATATACCATATATATTTATATGTAACTCCTATATATATCTATATATATAAACAGCTTATAAAGGCTCCATTTGCCAAGACCTACAAGATCATAAAAACGGCATCGCATGCCGCATCGCATGATTTGGAATTGTTGGGCGGCGAGGTTAGGAAAAACTAAAAAAATTTTTCAATCTTTATGATTTTTATTTCGTTTTGTACCACCAAAAACCAAAAACCAAAAAAATCTCTTCACCTAAGCAACAGAAAACCTAAATGTGTTGTTGTCCGCACAAACAAACAAAAAAAGAAAAATTAAAAAACAACCAAAAAAAAGAAAATTAAAAAATAAAAACAAGAAAAAATTATCTGAAAGAAAATATTTGATGAAAATCTTTTCTTTTTCGAACTTGTGTGAAACATTTTTGTTTGTTATTTGATAATTCAAATTGATTTGATGCTCGCTTTAGTTTTAGTTTTGTAGTATCCAAAAAAAAACCAAATCCACCCACCACTCAACCACTCCACCACCACCTGTTGTGTTGCACCTATATAACCGGCACTTTTGTTCTCCTGATCGTTGTGGCACGTGGCACACGCACACACAAATTTTGTAAATTTTTTTAAAATAAAATTTACCTTTTTATATTTTTATTTATCAACCTCTCATCATTTTACATCATTTTCTCCATATCATATTGGCTTCAGACTCTTTCTATTTTAAGTCTCCCCCTCCCCCCAAAAAAAAAGCGAGCGATTCATTGACTTTGTTACAAAAGAAATTTATTTATATAAAATATTTATTTACAAACCAATTGGCAAAGTTATATAAAATTATTTAATTAAAAGCATTCACACATTTTCATTAACTATTATTGGAAAATCTCAAAAACAAAATAAAAGGACAACTAAAATACAAAAGATAGGTATATTTAAGGAATCTATCATTTAGCTATTAAGTAATTTTACATCTAGTAATAAAGAGGTGAAGTTCTGGAGAAAAACTTTAATTATTTTAGACGTTAAATCTTTTTTAAAATTTAGAAAAGTTCAGTTGGACCAAATAACACAAGGTAAAAGATTACTGAATGATCGTTCCTTGATTTGATAGGCGAAAAACTACAATAATATTGAAATATGAAAGATAGATTTATTTAAGAAACTTACCATTTAGGGAAAGGATTTCAACAGGGTAAAGCAAATAAGTTGTGAGGTCCTGCAGGAAAACTTTACATTTTTTTGAATTTTTTAATCCTTCAAAGTTTTTTTTTTTTAAATTTACAAAAATTTATCTAGACGAAATAATAAGTCAAGTTCACTGATTAATCATTCTTTGATTTGTTTGATAGGCAAAAAACTGGAAAAATATACAAATAACAAATTAAATAATGAAAGATAGAGATATTTGGTGAAAGGTTTTCCAAATGGAAAACAACAACTTTTTCCATCAAAAGATTTTTTAAAATTAGTTTTAAATTTTAGTTATTTCCTTTGAATTTCAAATATTATTTGTAAATATTTTGTGTTCCACTAAAATTTATAAATTAGTTTTAATTATTGTGTTTTGGATGTTTGGGCCAGAGTTAATTACTATTTAATTAGACCTTTGTGTAAATAGACCAATTGAAAAGGGCATTTTTCATAATTTTGTCAAATGTCTCTAACTTTTCTAAAACAAGCAAAATTTGTATAAGAGATTATTTTTCTACATACCAATCCATTTTCATTTCATTTTCTATTTTATAATGTCAAGTAATTAAGTATTACGCAAGCTAGCTCTGAATATTAAGAAATTATGGACTAAGGGTAAAGATTCTTACAGTTGAAAATCAATTTTAAGAATCTTTGATAATATTGATCATTTAATAATGGTTAAATGGGTTCTGAATTTGTCCCAAAATGTTTTGCCATGGCCCAAATTAAACGCTCTTAATGACCATATGAAAGAACAACTTAATAATATGTTTTTCTGATACAATCAATTGCTTTTAATTGCTGTTCAATAACCTCTCCCCACAACTTACAAACACTTTTTTGGCTTTAATGTTAACCTAAATTTTTAACCGCAATCGCTTCAGTTAGTTGTTGAGGTTTACAAGAGTTACGCAAAGTAAACAAAGTTAACCCATATGCATAGATATCGGTTGTTTAATGGCAATTGAATGGAACCTTGCCTTGGCTCCTCATATTGTCAGTTGCTCATTCTATATACATACATATGTATGTGTTCTATATATATATATAGGCAAACAAGCCAAATTGATATGCTAATTGGCTAAGCAATGGATGAGGAGAGACTCTGACATTTGCCTTCATTCCAATTAAGCAATGTCAAACAGAGTTTTTTCTTTTTATTGATAAATATATGATATGTTATGTATACATATATATATAGAGAAGTCGAAAAAAAGTTTTAAGCATTAAAAGCCAATACAATTATTACAATAATTAGCACCATTTACAGATTTTACGAATATTTACTTGCGCAATTTGGAATGGACACGTTTTTTCGATAAATCATCGATAAGCGTGCCTTTTAAATTTAGTGCACGATTCGACAGTAATATAATTATAATATGTTTCTCTCTCTCACTCTCTACAGAAGTCATAGATTTTTTGTTAGCACTGTCATTTAAGCATTTTCATTTAAAATTTTCTTATCTCTGATGTGAACATTTTCCAATCATTATCAGTAGTACATACATATAATGAAACGAAGACATCAACAAATTGTTTCCTCATTAGTAGCCTAGCTAAACGCATTTAATTTCTAATAATTTTTTACATTGATAACCCTTTTTACCCCCTTAAAACAGATCGCATAGATTCAATAGGTTACCAGCCTTAGAAATCAATTGGGGAAAAACATTAAAAATCAATATAACTAAAAATAACCTTTAAAATTGTCTAACTTCCGTTTCTATATACATATGTAAAAACGATCTCTTGTCTCTGGTTAGATACTTCGGTGGCGTTACTCAACTCGATATAACAATAAAGACTTCAAAATGCAAAAAAAATAAATAAATTCAAATAAATAAAACAAAAGACAGCAAATCAGAATGATGTGTGTGCTTCTTGTTTTTTAATAAATAAAATTGATGGATTTCTCTTTGTTTCGAAATCGCAAATCCCAGCAAAGATAATTCAATATAATTACGCAATTTGCTTGTTTTTCTTTTTTTTTTAATCTTGTTCAAGTGTGCCGAAAATAAATTTTTTGTAATGCAATGATTATTGAAAGGAATTTGCTATATATTATTTTTGATTTCAATTTAATTGTGCGAGGGCTAACTTAAAAGTTTCATTTTTCTATTTCTCTTTCAATCTTTTAACCATCTTGATAACTTTAAGACTTACCCTCGCTGTACAAATTATTCAATATTTCGTAACTTAGTTGAACTAGTTTCAACAGAGAAAAAAAAACATACAAAACCAGTTAAATGATTTAAATATATTGATTACAGCATGCATAGACCAAATCCTATTAAGAATATGCCATATCCATTCAAATCGGCTTAAATTTGGAACACATCGATGAAATAACTTAACTAGCTAGTTTGAACAATTCTAGCCAATTCTCACATCATAATCATCACCAGGATTAACCGGTTATGGCATATACATATATATACATACATACATTTCTCTATATCATTTGATCATTCAATCTGTTTATCAATTGAGCCTTCAACTAAATACGATATTTCAGAGTTCAACTTAAATTTAATCCCATTCCATTTCATTTCATTTTGCGGCCTGCCATTTAATCGAATCTAACTAAGTTCTAATTAAATATAAATTAAAAACTCAAACCAAAAAAAAAATAATCTACAGCGATTGTCATTTAGCCGGTTTTGGATGATGTTGTTGTTGTTTTGGATGTACCCACAGCTGTAGATTGGTGGGGGGTAAAAAGGCTATCATCATTATTTATTTTCAATCCCAAATCCGGTTTTATATAGAAACATACAAAAAGAAGAAAAAAAGCAATGGGCTTTATTTTTTTTCTGCTTCTTTTGTTGCGCTTAAATGCTCAATTAGCTAAAAAGGAAGATCTACCGACCTACTGTTCAGCCTCCCAAAACCCACTGCCCCTTTTCCTCTAATAAACACTTTGGTAGTCGAATGAACGATCCCCTGTGACGTCAGCAATTGCGTTTGGTGTCATTTTAAGTATTGTTATATATACTTGGACAATCAATTAGTTTCAATGAATTTGTAGCTACAGCTGAAGAGTTGAAAGCAATTGAGAAGAATACACACAGAAAACACCAAAAAGAATGGAAGAAGGAAAAAAAAAATAAGCACTGATCATAAAATGAGAGAGAGAAATAAATTTAAAAGAATAAACGAAAAGAAAAAATTGCAATGCTTTATAAACTTTAATTATGTGCATTTTAACAATTTACACTTATTTCTCTCTTTAATAATGATGGCAATTAAATTTACAACATTCTTGTCAGATTCGAGTCAACGAAATGGGCGTGGCTGAACTGGTAATTTGCATTTTGTTTATGGTTAAACAGTCATATTGGATCAACAACAGAATGGGAAAGGGGAGAGAGAGGGTTTGAATATGCCCCCCTCTCCAGTCGATTATTAAATTACGTATTATGGCTAGGAAGTTATTTTTAACACTCAAGAAATGCAAATATCTTGTAAAAAAATCTATAATTTTATGCAATGGCAATCAGGTGTAGAATATCTAACTGAACTGTAAATAATTATAGATAATGTTATATCAAAATACCAATTAGAAATGTAACTAAGATTCATTTAGTTCTAAAACAAAACAAAAACGAAATAATGTAAAGAAAAATAATCATTCATTTGAATTTAGCTTTAACCAGTAAAAATTCTTCGATTACAATACATACTTGTTGGCATTATACATATATGTATGTAGATCGCTCAATCTAAAATATTTTCAATTTATTGGAAATATACATTCAATTAACAGAATTTCAAGCATTAACCGATCTGCACTTGTTTGCGAAACCAGATGTGGCGGGTTTAACTTTCAGTTTAGTTAAGTTTGGATGATGGATTTATTTACCAAATTTCTAAATTGTTCAGTTAACTAAATGAAATATATATGTATGTAGTTACATACTTGTAAACTGATTTTTATCGTATTGCATTCCATTGAAATTGAAATGCAATTTGTGTTTTAATCAATTGATTGACTTGGCATTGTGTTTGTATTTGTTTTTTGTTTATAAAGCTGTAAACTAAAGCAAAAGAAAAACAAGAAATAGCAAAAATTACAACAAGGAGTCGACGTATGTGATACCCTCTAAATGGGAAGATCTAAATTTCTAATGGATGAAAGATGTTTTTTTTTATTCTGCATTGCATTGCTTCCCAAAATGTTTAGCGCATACCACCCAACTAACAGACAGAGACAGACTAATGTCACTTACAGTTATATACATACCTACATACATATGTATGTTAGTTACCCCTTTTAGCCCTTCGTCTGTCAATCATTGAACAAGAGCGAGACTGCGAGTTATCAGTAAAGCGTCGCGTCTCTGCTGCAGTAGCAGCAACAGCTGCTGCTGCTGCTGCTTTGCCTGAGCCATGTTTGTTGCTGTGCCAACTGCTGCGCCACTTGCTGCTACGATTGGGTGGGCAGAGCTGACAGCAGAGCGGAGCTTTGACTTTTGTTTCTTCTTGTTGTATTTTTTTAGTTTTCGTAATACATTCAAGCCGCACAGTCGCGTCTTCGTTGTTGTTCCGCTTCTTGATAGCCATTGCTGTTGAGTTTTGTATCTGTGTTAGTTGCTCCCAAAAATGTGACAATTTAAATACTTACATATATGTATATATATAAATAAATACATTTATAATTTGTGGCAGTTGTGCAAATAAAGGAAACCAAAAGAAACCAAAAAGAAAAAATCATTTTAAGGCAAAAAAAACAAAAGAAAAAGAGCGTGTCCAAAATTAGCAACGCTTGAAACAAAATCAAATAACAAGACTAAAAGAAAAGAAAACAGAGAAGCAGAAGCAGAAGAAATAGCCAACTAAGAGAGAGAGAGAGAGAGGAGAATCAGCACATAGCCAAAATGAGTGCCAAAGCCATGAAACTATCCAAAATAGCCAAATATATTAAGAAAAAGGTAATTTGCCGCATTATAAACAAATTCTTAAAATACAATTTAGTTGTGAACGAATTTCAAATCAAAGCAGCAGGTGAAAGTTTTCATTTTTGTTTTTTTGGTTTCTTCATCAACAAAAAGGAAAAACCAAAAGTCAAAAGACAGATAAATAAAACCAATATCCCAAAATTGTTGAGAAATTATTATTATTTTTGTAATCAACTCGTGTGCCAATTGCGAATTGCGATAAATATATATAAAAAAAAGTATTCAATGCCTTGGCCATATATGTAGATCGATTTAATCGATCAGCCAATTGAGTGAGGTCGTATGCTAATTCTCCTCCATAGTGTCCAGCCATGTCGTCCACTAACAACAATAACTGCAACAACAACAACAACAACAACAGTAACAATCAGCATGTAAATGTCATAAAAAAACAACAAATTACAAATTTTAAATTCAAATTCTCTTCTTCGTATGTATATTGTATACGCAGTTATTTATAAATTTTTATATATATACATATAAGTATAGTATAAGATATTGGCCCACAAAGTTTTGTTTCGTGCCTTGGAATAATATGCAACAAATTATATATCAAACAAATTAAGCAAATTGCATTTGATTTTTTACATTATATATGTACATACATATTTATAATGTAAGTCAATTATTGCCCTAGGACTTTGAAATTTCACAATGTTATTAAATCCCTTTCATTAGAACTAAATTTAAGTAATTTCCAATAATAAATCAGAAAGTTTAAACTATTTCATATGATCATATGAATCTTTGGCATTCACTTAAACATTTCAACTCATTTTAGTTTGACATTAATTAGTAGCTTCAACTAATCGGTGTAAATCTTTAACTGTGGCAATAACTAAAGTTACAATTTCATTAGTTAATAATAGACAGTTAACAATAAATAACATTAATGTTTCTTTTAAAATCCCTGAATATAATATATAGTCTGACTTCACATTTTAAGTCTGTGAATGTAAAGATTTATGTTCTTTGTCACATAAATAAAATAGTTTAAAAAAAAAGTTCTCTATTCGTGGGAAATATTTGTTGGTTCTTTAATTGTTTATTTAGCCCAATTCAAAAAGATATTCAGACAAAGGTGGCAATTATGTTACGGAAATGTTGGTTATTTTTATGCAAATCGATTGAGAGATCATAAAGAATATGTAAATTTCATTAGTCAAAGAATTAGATCGGGTTAAATCATCATTCAATATATATATACCAATATAACTAATACATTTATATTTGTAAAAACGTAAATGCGTTCACTTTGAATTTTCAATTAAAGCAAACAAATACCTTGAAAATCGCTTAAAAAGTTCTTATTTGTCTTATATACCCTTGATTTTTATATATATTCAGTTGCATGTCTATATCTTTTAGAGTCTAAAAGAATTTGGAGATTTTGAAAGAGTTCTGTGAGATGAAATGATTTAATAATAGATCAGTAAAAGTTAATCTACTTTTTGACAAAATTACTTCTACTTAAATTTGACATAAAAATTTATATATATATATATAAGTTATTAAGTTGGTTTAATAATCTTTTGTTAGCGACCTTCTGGTCGACTCGAAATATATCTAGAAACTAAACTCAGAATATTCTTAAAGTACCCAAATGGCCGATTTTTGCAACCGCATCTGGTTTTATATTGGACTTGGCTGGTGATAACTTATATTTATGTACATATTCATCTGTAATAGATCACAACGGACTACTATATACAATTTGCAATTTTAAACAAATTTTAAGCAATTATATATAATCATTTTTCAAAATTAGAAAACTTTTCAGAAGAATTTCATCTTTTTTAAACATATGTTTTTCTTTCTTTCATATTGTTTGAAATGTAATAGCTGAGGAAATTACTCACTAATACTTTTATTTTTTTTAAATTTCTAGCAATATTTAAATAAACACAGACATTTTTTTCTTCATATGCTTTGCTATATGTGGCATGTATGTATATATTTACTTTGTCTGTCTTGAATTTTTACTAGACTTTTGGTACAGTTGTTTATATATGTATATACATACATATGTACATATGTATGTATGTATGTTAACCAATATGATATATATAGTTAAAAGTCAATCATTTGGTTTTTTTCTTCATTTGTTACCTTCAACACAATCTTTACTATCAATCACTTTGTTTCCTCTTCTTTTTTTATTGTCTTTATTTTACTTTTTTTTTATCTGTCGATCTTCACATTGAAAGTTTTGTACATTTTTTGGGTGAAATTAAATTTGAAAATTGACAACTCTATTGACTGGTATTTGATACCCTTTCCTCAATAAGAAAGAATTTCTCATTAGCATAAAGCCGTCGTATATTATTTAATTTTATGTGAAACTTGTGACTTGGCTAGAAATTTCCAGCGTCGGTCTAAACTTAGATTTAAGCCGGTTTCTATATGGTATACTTATTTTCAGATTCCATTTCAATTTGGTAATTTTTGTTGCATATTTTAACATATTTTGTCATCAGTTTTTGACATTTCTTTCACCTTTCAGTTGAATGAAGTGATGAGGTTTTACTATATACACTTATATATACTTACATACATATATATACATATACAGATATTATGCGGCATGATCTCTTTAATTATCTTATTTAAATTGAAACCTTTTTTGACTGTAATTAAATTTTCGAATAGTAAACCCACTGGACAATTTCTATATTTATAAGCAGGAAAAACAACAAAAACAAGAACAGCAAACACAACAACAACAACAACGGGTCGAAATTCAATGCGATAAACAAACAAAAACTCAACCAATTGTAAAAAGTTGAGACTGAATTATACTATATAGGTTGTGGGGAGTGAGAGAGGTATACATATATACCTGCTTATGTCCACAATATAAACTATATATAGTATATTTAAATATGTTTTTTGTTTAGATTGTATGAGGGGGTTTAGATTTCAAATGCTTGACTGCCATTTCATTTATATAGAAGGTGTGGCACACCACCAGCAACCAGCAACAACAGCATCAGCAGCAGCAGCATTGAGATATACTTCTACATATATATATATACATATACTATATACTACATACTATATATATATCGTATGGGTATATATATAGCTATAGTTTATTCTAGAAATTTGTAAAATCAAACAAAACCTTACACAGGAAATGTACAAAACTTTAACTTTTTCTTCCAATACTCAAATATCAAGTTACAGCTTCAAAAGGCATTACACGTGTTCTACTATTATTAATTTTATTGTTGAAATCTCCGACTTTTGTTTTCTATTTACAATGCAACAGTTTCAATATAGACGAAAACCTAAATATAACTAAACATTTTTCTTTCATCTAATTTTCAATTGAGTCATTATTAAACTGAAATTTAAATATATTTTAAAGTTTAATCTTTTCTTTGACTTTATAATAAAGATTTTTAAAAGTTTAATGTTTTTTTTGACTATACTAAATACATTTTAAAGTTTAATGTTTTCTTTAATTTTACTATAAATTAATGAATCAGTTTCATTTTAATCTTGCACTATTTTCAATAGGAATTTTTAGTTTTAGGTATAGAAAATTTAAAAAATCTTAACTTAACTTTATTTAAAGCTGATTAAAAGAAAAATAATTAAATTAAAATGAATCAAAAAAAAAAACATCTGAACAAATAATACAATGCTTTGAAAAAAAGCCAATTTGGGTAGATTTGCTAGACAATATTCCATTTAAAATAACTTGGTGTAAACCAATGTGTATAAATATTTCAATTATATATAAATACGAAGGATATACTAAACTAATATAAAACATGAACTCTTTCCAATTAAGATATACATATCTCTTTATATTTCTGCCCAGATCTTCACTTTTTGAATTGAGTTTGCCTCAATGTCATTCGATTGGAATATGGATAAACCTTTGGGATTCCGATAGCTTCACTTAAACATTCAAACTTTGATGGACATTATGTCATTATTTATGTCATAGTTGGGTTATATAATATTCTATAGATGGACGATTGTAATATTGTTGGACACATTTGCTTAAATTTCACGCTAAAGTTTCTATCTCTCATTCGGTATTATATAGGTTTCATTCCTTTCACCAAAACTACTTAATATTAGATTACCAATTACATTTAGTGGCAATTGTTAGCATATTATGGAATATGTTTTTGGCTTATTTCTTTGGTAATACAATACGAAATAGCTTGTCACTCAGTCTCTTGTCATTTTGACAATATATCTCGGCTATATACTATACTATATACAACATCATCGTTAGTCGTCGTCAGCTTTGTTATTATAACCAAACCAACACAAACCGGTCAAAATTGTTGTTAGATAGATCATAAACACGTGATTGTATTTCATTTATTGAGGTCGTTGGTTGCCAAAATTGTCAAAACTAAAAAAAAAAAAAACCAGAAAACGGATAATTGCATGGCAAAAATGAAAAAAATAGATATTTCATTGAATTATGTTATAGTAGATGTCTTCCGTTTCATGGAAAGAGGTCAAATAACTGATGAAATATTGCAATTTGTGTTATGTTTGAGAAGAATCAATTAAAAAAAAAATAATAATAATTTCAACTACTGAATATGATTCAAGTTTACTCCGTGGCCCACTGTGTTTAGTTCCACAATTCTTAAATAAAGTTGTATTTGTTATTATTATTCATTTTGTTCGACTCGTCACACCCACAAATTTGTTTAGTTATGGTTATCGTTACTACTTATTGATAAAAACAACATGTTGATAGTGCTTTAGCAGAGACAACAACAACAACTAAAAACCAGTTTCAAACTGCAAACGCAAAAAAAAAGTAGCCTTGGCTCAAATGAAAGAGAAAAACTATAAAAAAATGGTAATAAAAATATTTGCCCTAGGTTAGTTTAGGCCTCTCTTCGACACCTTTCTCCATACAATTAGTAAAAATTAACACGAAAATTACGTATACGGTGTTTAGCAACTTATGGAAAGAATACTTGGCAACATGTTGCTTTCTGTTTGCCAGTTAACAGAGCAACATCAACAGCAACATGTATACAAACCTGTTGGCACCAAACCAAGCTTTTTTCTCTTTCTAGCAATCTAAACTGTTCACTTCTCTCCCTAACTAACAAACTTGCTCTCTTTCAACTTCTTTTTTTTTTGTCTTTCATTCCATTTCGTCAGTCAGTCAGTTCTTCAGTTAGGAAATGACGTTTAAACAGAGAACAACTAACCAAAAAGCAATAATAATAAAAAGGAATAATAAGAAATAACAAATAACAAATGAAAATTACAATTAGTTAGAAATACAAATAATAATGTTTGACAAGCCAATGTGCTTTCGTGTAACTGTGGAGAAATGAAGAGAAATGTTTGTTTTACATGTGTTCTTGGAAAACCGATAAAAGCATAGAGCGTGATAAAAACTGTGGCAACAACACAGAAGGCAAAACGAACCAAAAGACCCGACAATATAAAAAAAGCTACAAACATTAGCTATAGCGGGTCACAAGACTCAGCTGCCAACGAAGAGGAAAGCAAAGCAATACTGAGGGAGTGTGAGAGTGTGAGAGAGAGAAACAAAAGCTCTACCACCCACAAATGCCGCCGCTAAATGTCTAAAGCTTTGCCTTTACACTAACGGGCCATAAAAGTGTGCACTTTTCGCTCTTTCGATTTCGATTTCTATTCTAAAATAAATTATATTAGCAGCAGCAAAGAACATGTGGTTCATTGTTTTTGTATTTGTTGCTGTTGCTGCCTGTGGCGGCTTAGTCGGCCGCAAATGGGGCAGATATTTATATTTGCATTATGGCCGGCATATATTGCCACGTTCCATTCTAACAGCCAAAAATCGTGCACCTACACCACCTCTATCACCCACCAAGGATGATCAGAGTTTGGAAGCTCTGCTCGATGAGAGCGGCGAGATGCATGAAACGGTGAGTGAGTGTGAGGGAAACAGACCAGACTACAGACTAATGATGATGATGATGAAGATTATGATCATGATGGTGATAGATTAGTAGACTCCTTAGAGCTCCCCCCTCTCTTCCATGTGCTGCGATTTAACTTTCAAAAACTATTATCGCACACGTTTCAACAATTACAAATCACTTACAAACTCAAGTTAATTGCTTACATTGATTTATAACTATTATAGCATTATTAATAGCAATCTTGGCAACAAATGAACCTAATTTATCTGTCGACGTGTGAAAGTCTAGAGATCATTGTCAAAGGTTCAATGATCCGATCCTTCCTTTTCACATCTTAGTTTTAACGTTTGACTTTTGGAGTTCACTAAAAAAAAAGGTCTCTCAAGACAAAGGGCAAAACAACAAAACATAAGAAAAACACATTTAGCTTTAATAAACAAATTGAAAATACTAACCTAGACACTTTAAAAGTCAACAACACCAACAACAACATCAACAGCAACACTTTTACCCGTAACAACTAAATAATTATTTAGAAAATGGAAATGTGGTTAACATTTACCTACAATATGTATATGTACATATATATACATATTTTTTTATTATACAACTTTGAAATTTCACGCCCTCTTTCACAAGAAAATATAAAGACAAAATTAAATAAATGCTGATAAGCAAAAAAGTACAAAATGCAAAAAAAAAAAAACAAAATATTTAAGTAAGTTGCTAATAGTAGACTTTAATTTTTTACCTTATCTATAATATTTAAGATAGACCCAAATATATATGATGTAAAGGAAAACAGGAAGAGTTTAAAAAGAATGCAAATACTTTCAGTTTCTTAAGCGCAATTAAACTGAAAGACAAAACTCCAAAGCAAAAAATTGTTTCTAAATGTTATTAGTCATGGCTTAAATAATAGTCATACATGGTAAAAAAACATGTAATGTCTAAAGAATTACTTCATAAACTTAACTATTTAAATAGAATTAAAAAGTAGGTAAACTTTTGAATACATACCTATATAAACTTTACATGATTGATCTATCTATCGAGTCATCTTGCATAATATTCAAAGAAAATTGTTAAAAGGTTTAAGGCAATTTTTAATCCAGGAATACATTCCTCCAAGTGTAACCAGAAATTTTTAACGACTTTTCTTTTAACTAAAGAAAAACTTTTATACATGAAGAGAAAGGGAAAAACCGTAAAAGTAAAGCTTAACCCTTTTATATGGTCAACGTGTCTACATTTGTGTGGCATAAGAAGTCGGGGAATTTGGTTTTGTTTTTTTGCTTACCTTTTAAGCCACTTTGCTTTTGAAGCTACTTTCTGAGTTGCTTTAAAGAACGGGGCTATCAAATATCACACACACTATATATATACACACACACACACACACACACACAACGTTCCAATTGTCAATACCTGTTTTGTGCTCATCGTTCTTTTGGGCCGGTTCCTCCTCTGCTTAGTTTTTTGACTTCTTTGACTTGGCATTTCAAAAAACCAGTTGATGCAGAACCGTTGCGGAATATGTTTGCCGCAGTGCCGCCAACAAAGGTACAAACAAGCAAAAAAAAAAAAAAAAAAAAAAAAAAAAAAAGAAAAGAAAAACCTGTGCAAATCCATCCCCCACATCAATAATTATTGTGCAATCAAATCAAAAGTGTCAAGAAAGACTCATCATCAAGGGCATTAATCATTTAATTTATTGTTAACTAACCTTCGGCAAATTCCATTGGCCCCAAACTCTTATCTAGAGGAAAACAATTAGCCAAAAAGCCAACCTAAAAACGATTGGAACATCTTCAAGTGTTGGCAAATTAAAATAAATACTCCAATTTAATTTGATTTCACGATTTGATCATGAATGATGAATGATATTTAATTTTATAGTGGTAAATCACTTCTCAAGAATATATGTAAAATCAATTTTTTTTTCATATTGTGCTTATCAACTAAATTTTTGATTTGTCTTTTCTTTTTTTATAACTTTTATGGCCGATCATAAAGCAATTTATATAGTCGACTACTGTTTATGACTGACCTGAGCAATTTTGATTTTTACTTCTATTTTTATACTGAGGTAATCTTGTTTGTTTGCTTCAAAGTTAAATATATTCTTCTATAAAAAGTTTGTTTAACCTTTTATATAGAAGTCGGGGTTTTTTTCTTTTCTTTATTAATCAAACGAACTGTTAAGGGGGAGTGTATATGAGTATAATGACATCATGCTTCTCAAACTTTATTATGTTATTCATATACGTAAAGCATCATTATCATTTATCACTTCAGTTGGTCCAATCTTAATAAATATTTTACCTTTTACTCATAGAGCAAACCCTATAAAATAATTTGTCATGAATATTATTTTAAAGCAAGGGATAATGTACATAAGTCAGGTCAGTTAGAAAAGTTATATTTAATCAATTAATTGATTAATTTAATAATTAGAAAATTAATATTTAATCAAGAATACTATTGAAATATCAAAGAAGCTAACATCGGCCGTGCCAGTTTATAAAGTTTATAGTATACTCTTGCAGTTTAATTAATTACTTTCTCCATCATATCGGCCTTAAGATTTTTTAAACATTGTAAATAAAAAATGAATAAAAATTTGTATACCAAATTTGGTTGAAATAGATCAAAAAACAAAAAAAAAATTTTTACAAGAACTGCTTGAACAAACAAATTTTGCCCGAGGTACCCTTATTCTATACCTTATAGTTGTCCGATCCGACCAATTCTTAAACTTGATTTGAATAAATGATCAAAGAACGGAATGGTATGACTTTTATTTACGTAGCTCAATACTTAAGTTCGAAAAGCAAGATCAAGAATATATATACTTTAAGGGATCGGAAACGATTATTTCTAGGCGTTACAAGCAGCTGACCAATTTTATCTCCCTCTACCCTCTGCAAGGGTATAATTACACTGAAAGAAAGTCGAATATATAAATAACCATGTTTTTCTTAATCAAAAGGTGGAGAGGTAAAAACAAATTCAAATTGTAATTCTTTATGATTATTATAATTCATATGCATATCCAAGCAACCTTCACTATATGTATCTAGTTAGTTATATGTATATATATATAATACATTATGACTGCTCCGCCTTGCCAATTCACAAACAAACTCAAAACCAAATTGCGCTCCACCTGATGACTCTCTCCCTATCTCTCTCGCTGTCTGTCTGGGTCTCTGACTCTCGGAACGATCGGCGTAGCCATTCGAGTTGAGTTAATTTTTGGTTCTGCCAATAAAAACCGTTGAACTGAAACCTGCTGCCAGTTGGCATTTAAACGCGTTAACGGAAAGTTGGTGGTCAGTTTTTAGTAGGCGACAGAAACCTCACACGCCCACTTAACATATATATAGTAAAAGAGGGACGAGCTTTACAAATATATTATTTTGATTATTGTTTCGAATAGTAAAAAACACGTGCTCTAAGCACATACCATAGATATATATATATATATTTATATATCGGAGACATATAAAAGAACTGTGAATTTGCTTCAATCGGTTTAAATTAAAAGTGAAGATGTGCGAACTGTTGATCAATCATGAGGCGATCAATCGTGAGGTAAAAGAAGAAGATTTATACATATGTATAAAAAAAATCTACAATAATTTACGTATAAGTATATATATATGTATATATACATATGTATATGATTCATGTGAATTTCCAACAAGTAGCAGCAGCAGCTGCTGCTGGATTGTATTAATTTAATAGTTAATAACAATTATTATACGAGTTTAAACACAAGCTGCAAACAATTTAGAGTTTACAGTCTAACTTTTTAATATACAGAATGTATATATATATATATATATCCCAGTCAGACATATGAGACACAGACAACTGTCATTGACGTTTGACTCTCACTTCTCTTCGTGTGTGTTAAATGCTTTGAAATTGTTTATATATAATATATATATATCTATATATACATATGTATATATATTTTGTTGTTTTTTGACCGAAATTGCGTTTTGTCATTTTAATTGTTGAAAATTATTGTGAATATTATTCACAACTCTTGTCACGCTTCAATTCGTTAAACAAAAACAAAAAAAAAAGAAAAAGATAAAATATTCTTTTGTTGTCATCTTTTCTGGTCAAATTGCATATACTAGAATATTAACTTTATGCATGACAGACGGACAGACAGACAGACAGACAGACAGTTGTATGACCCATTTATCCCCTAGATCAATTATATACACATATCTACTCTTATGCATATAGTATGTATATCTGGCCTTCAAAGCCCGTTCAGCCTCGTCAAAGAGTATTTTGTTTTCTTTTCATTTTTCGATAATTTCAACATATAATTGATTTATTGATTTATTGATTTAATGCCAAATCAAAGTCAAGGCACCTACCTATCTACTACCTACCTATTCGATGCACTTCAAACTCAAGTGCCTATCTATTTATCTATTATTGTAAATCAATCAATCTTATCAATTTATATTTTACCCCCCACCAACTAAAATTTGAATCGCATATTCTTGACCAAAAGACAAAAACAATTCAAAAATAAATAAAACGCAATTGTAGTAGCATAGTAAATATATTTATTTAAAATTAAAATCTATTTACTATAGAACCCTCTTATCTCTTTCATTTCAATAATCATGATATTCATGATGAAAATTTTAATGATAATAAAAATGATGATTAGTTGATGGGTGGGGATATGTAAGGCTTTTTGTTTTTGCATTTGACATTTTGGTTAAACTTGCTAATAACTTAGACACGTTAAGACCAATGAGTTAATCAATATTTCGGTAACCACAAATCAACCTTACGATGAGTCTCTGACACTGTTGCAAAAAAAAAGCAACAAAATTTAACCTGAATTTATCTATTTGTTGTTGTTGTTGTTGTATACTATGAAACAAAGTGATATATATATCAACTAAATGAAGGGCAGCTTAAATTTGAGGGGATTGTCAATTGGAATTTAGAAAATTTGGCCTTACTTTTCAGTTCATGAATTTCGTTGGCATAGTTCATAGTAAATATTGTTAATAATTATAGTAAATAGCTAATTCTTTTTTATATGCACATATAGGGATTTTGAAAATACATAATATATATCTTTAAAAGGGAATATCAAAGCAATTAAAACTTGTGATTCAGGGGAAATTTTAACCACTGGTGCAAGGGTAGTTTCAAATGAATAACTATACTATAAAATACTTGTCTAAGCTTATTAAATTAAATAAGTTCGATTTAGTACGAAGAAACAGACAGACGGACAGACGGACATGCTCATATCGACTCGGCTATTGATGCTGATCAAGAATATATATACTTTATGGGGTCGAAAACGATTATTTCTATGAGTTACAAACATCTGACCAATTCTATTATACCCTCTGTAAGGGTATAAAAATAAATTTAAATAACTTCATATAAAATAAGTATTTTGTGCTTTGGTCTTTCTTTACACATTTTTTGGAACGTTTCTATAACTTTCAATTTTCTAATAATTAAAAAGTTTTCCATTTCGAAATAGGACATATTTATATTTATACGTTTGGGCAGGGATAGAATCTGCCAAGATTTGAAGAGTATCTTATCCCACTCTTCCACTAAAAGCACATTTCAGTTCTATGTTAAATAAATGTATAAAATGTACCACTTACTATCAAGAAAGTACTTTGCACATATAGTTATTTCTGTGATATCCTGATATCCAGATTCTTCATCGCACAGCAATAATTTTAATGAAATTTCATAATACAAAATTTCCATATATCATTATATTCTGATGCTAAAATCGTTATATTTACTATAATGTTAATAATTATAGTAAATAGTTAATTCTTATATGTATAATGCTTTAATAGGGAAAAATTGAAACAGAATTCAGGAACAGGATTTGAATGAGGTGCACTTTTAACCACTATATGACAATAATTTTAATTAAATTTCTTCATAGAATACAACGATTATATCAACATATTCTGATTATACAATATTTGTGTAAACGACTTTCCATTGTTAGACTTCTTCTGATCTTATTTAAATGAAACAACTTTTGTCATAACCCTCGGTATAATTAACACATTTTTTGTTGATCGACTTATGTAAATGTGTCACTTGATATGAATTTAGTTTTTGCTTTGTTTTGTTTTGTTTATCAGAGAGGAGGAGGCAGACAGACTATCCTAAGAAAAGAAAAAAACAACAACAACAATAATAAAAGTGAATAGTGTAGTATAAGTATTTAGAATAACAATACAAATCACTTAGCACTCACATTGACGTCACAAATGAAATGTGACACAAAGTTCACAGATTGAAAACGGCGCACGCCCACCGCCTACCCTTCATAATCATTACTAATATTAATAATATGTATTAGTCATCAAAAGACATGAAAATTGATTTCACAAAAATTGTTAAATAATCAGTAAGGCGGCGAATTGATATAGAAAGAGATTCATTTCTGATAAGATTTGGTAATGAAAAGAAATTAAAATTATTAATCTAGTTGTCCAGAGACTTTTGTCAGGCATGGGTCTACGTGAAAAATTGAGAAAATTGAGCTATCATGATCATTATAAAATTAATGTTAGCAAGGTAGGCGTTAAAATTTATTTCGATTTTTTCTTTCATATATTTCCTTGTTAGAGTCAGTTTCTTGTTTTATTTTCTTTCGTATAGACCAGAAAACTTTCTTACATTTTGTAACAATTTTAAGTTTTTCCATCAATCGGAAATTCCTATATCCTATTTAACTAAAGTTTCAAGTGTAAGATCAAAATTGTACAAGTAAAAATTTAAAATATCTACTATATATATATATATATATATATAATATATATATATATATTAATCTGGTTATCAGCTGAAAAAAAAGTAGAAGAAAACCAAGAACAAGAAATTTCACTGGGAGGAAGGAGAGGAGGAGCGTCGCATCATCAAAATGATTCGTAATCAAAAGACAAAATTTACAAAACTGGCCCAGCATGGGGCAAAGGTTCAATTGCAGTCACCTGCCAGCATTACGAGCACCATGAGACGTTTCTGTCAAGAGAGTAAATCGCGAACATCTCCTGCTGCTCCTACAGCTGCTGCTGTATCATCAATCTATCCAACAGATATTTACTCCCCCCATCTGTGCCAGGTAAATATCAGAGGAATTCGTATGGAAAAACCAAAGAAACTTATTGGTGTTAAGAAGACATTGATCAATCAAATGCAAGGATTGACAACTTCTCACATTGCCGCATCTCGTCCAACATCGGCGACCATCCCATTAAGGAAAACATATAAGATTTTTGGTGAGACAAGACATTTCTCATCCTCGAGCAGTATGCTGGCACGTTGTCCCAGCAGTATGGTGGCATTGCCAGTTCCCAGGCGCTGTCTATCGATTCAGGGCAATGTTAAAGGAGTCCATCAGATGGCCATTAAGGAACCGGATGTTTCAAACAATAGTACAATTGCCAAAATTTCGGCCACTCAGCGAGGATATAATCAGAATTTTTTACGTCAATCTGCATTAATTGGTCAAATGGCCAAGAATATAAGTGATTCCATAAAAGATGATCTGATGGTCATTGATGCCAATACAAAGAAAATGATTAAATATGATAAAAAACCAAAAACAATTGATCATAGTCGAGATGATTATCTATCTGGTAATCTAGATCAGCATTCAAATTTTACATATGATCCTTTACATGGTTGGAAACATCCACGACCAATGAAATCTCTGATGCGTAAAAAGGGGGTAGCTGATGCCTCTGAAAATCAAATGCTATCATCTCAACAAGAGATTGCCAGACGGACAAAACCACGACAACGTCGTCATTTATATTTAAATTTTAAGGATAATGTTGCGGAGCCTTTGTCATCCAGTCATTTGGCATCGACTGGTTTAACTAATAGTTTATCAAGACCAGTTAAAGGTCGGCTTAATCAAGTCTATATGTCGACAGCGAAGGAGCGACTTTCCGAAATTCGTTATAATAATAATCGTCATTTAGACGTACCATATGGCAATCTGTCCAATCAGCCCAAACAACGTCTGGAAGATAGTCTAATGGATATAAGTAAAATGGCTTCAAAATCGCCAAATCAAATCGATGGTGGTAAGAAGGGGATAAATCGTTATAAACAGCCAAAGGCCGAACGTCAATTCTTGGAAAAGAATATTATGCTTGGAGGCATGGATAAAGAAGAGATGGATGCAAAGAATCGTCTGGATGATGTTCATCACTATGCTGATGCAGTTCCAGTTTCAGGTGGCGAAAGTGCCGCCCAGCGTGTGATCAATAAACAATATAATAAATATCATCAGAAGGTATCCAAAATCCGTAATAAAACAAAGCAAGCCAAATTGACCAAACAGACAGTGGATACTGTGGATCCGGTGACACAGTTGAAGCCAATTCTTCGACGATTTGCTGTGGGCGGTGATTCCACCACAACATATCCACGTCGCCGTGTAACACGTAATCAAACAATTACTCGTCCCTTTACTGCTCATGTTGCCGATAAGAAAAGTGTTAAAACTAAAAAACCAAAAACCAATCGTGAACAGGAAACCAAAGTTGGCAAATTGGCAAAGTCTGGTAATAGGGATAAGGATGTCAAACAGACTCAATCTTCATATAATCTAGACAAAATTATGACCTCAACAACAAAGAAATCACGCTCGAAATCGGATATTCCGAAATCAATGAATGAACCGAATCATATCCCTGTTGTGACAACTGCGGAGGAACGTAGCTCCAAGAAGAAACAAGCTGGCAAAATTTCAAATTCAGCAAGTGTTACACAAATGATGGAATCGTGTGTTGAGGAGGATATGGATGATGGATATCTAGAGATGCCCGGGGAGTATGTTAAGGAATCGGCAGTACAGCGTCTCAAGACATCGCCAAGTGAAAGTCGCAGTAGCCATGCCCAATACATGATGAGGGGCAATAAAATTGTTTATTAATCCCCTTTATTCAAACAAAAAAGATGAAGGCTGATCCCAGAGTAGTGTATATTAAGTGGATCATATCAGATTATTTCTGTGTATTCTCCTTTAAGTGTAGATAATGAAGTGTACGTAGTTCTTGGCTTTAGCCAAAACTAAATTTCAAGTCTTAAATTATAATTGTATTTGGACAAATGAGTACTCCAAAGTGAGTATCTCAATCTATGGGGAGGGGATTACTCTATATATATGTATATATATATATCCCGTTCTATATTGGATGATCATGTTGATCGTGTGTGTGTATAAACCACAATCTGAAATTGATGTGTGAAAATGTTACAGAATAAAAAGAAAATTAAGAATGCCTTGTTAAAAAATCTCATTTGTATTTCATTGACATAGGACATGATTAGATAGTTTTATATAGATTAATTGGTATAGTACTTGTCTGTTCTGTATAGGACTTGAAAAGTTTATCGAGATTATCATGATGTCTCTTTTCAATTCGAATCTGGAGGGGAAGAAATTACAGGCATAAAATCTCCATTCAATTGTCATTTTCTTTCATCGTTTTTCCACGGCATTTGTAATATATAAAACCCATTACAAGAACTCATTTTCTTAAAAGTTCTCTAAGTGTATTTCTTTTTATACATCTTTTGTTTTTTTTTGTTAATTTTCTTTAAGCGAGCTATTTTTATTTGTAGAAATTTAAACCAAATAAAAATACACCAAAATCAAAAAACATATATATATATAGATTAAATTTTCTGCACAAGAATTTGAAAAGTATAAACAAAAACACGTACCCAGCCCCAACCACCCACCACAACCCCCTACCAAAACAGAAACGTATATATATATATATACACCTTATATACATATACATATACATACACATATATTTTGATGCAACATATTTTCCTATTTGTCAATGTTTTGGAATATTATGTACTTCTCAATACAATTTAAATATTTAATTAGTTGTCTGAAATTTAATGATTTTTTTTCAATTTAAAACTTATTACTAATTATTTGTGTATTCTTCAATCTCGATTTTAAAATCCAATTCCCAATAGGTGCTGTCCATGAGCACAGATGAATATCGTAAGACATCATTGTTTGCAACTGGTTCCTTTGATTTGGATTTCCCCATACCAGATCTAATTGGCAAAACCGAAATATTGACAGAGGAGCATCGGTAAGTATAAAGCAAAAAATTAATATTGGAAAAGAATTAAATTTAATATCTCTATATCTAAATATTTTTAGGGAAAAACTTTGCGCCCATCTGCCAGCCCGTGCCGAAGGCTACTCCTGGTCACTGATCTTTAGCACATCACAACATGGTTTCGCCCTGAATTCCCTTTATCGTAAAATGGCACGACTGGAAAGTCCAGTTTTAATTGTCATAGAGGATACAGAGCATAATGTAAGTAGTGAAAAGGATAAATTAATTAATCAATGATAATTGATTATTAATGATTGTTTTTTTTTGTTTTAGGTATTTGGTGCTTTGACCTCCTGCTCGCTACATGTGTCAGATCATTTCTATGGCACTGGTGAGTCCCTGCTCTACAAATTTAATCCCAGCTTTAAGGTATTCCATTGGACTGGTGAAAATATGTACTTCATTAAGGGCAACATGGAAAGCCTTTCAATTGGTGCTGGCGAGTAAGTATTTTTAAATATATGCACAGTTAGTTAATATCGCATTAATTACAACGATTTATATCTTCTTGTAGCGGTCGTTTTGGTCTCTGGCTGGATGGTGATCTAAATCAGGGCCGATCTCAGCACTGCAGCACTTATGGCAATGAACCATTGGCGCCACAAGAAGACTTTGTTATCAAAACACTCGAATGCTGGGCATTTGTTTAAACAATTGTATAAATGAATTTCTGTTCAAAACAAACAAAGAGAGAAAAACATATTTAAATTGAGGAGCAGCCGTTAACCGTGCTCGCGATCTCCTCGCTAAAACCCCCCCCCAAACCCCAAATTTTCCCCATACCTATTTAATTAATTAATTATTAATTATATGTAATACACAAACCAACCTGAGAATGATATCAAAAGGCGAAACCTATGTGCGCTGCTGACACGCAATAAGATGTGAAGCAATTGAAACACACAGCTACAATTTGCTTTGTGGCAAGAAAGAAAAACAAATAGCTAAGCGTTTCAACGTTATTAATTATTTAGTTTTTATATTATATATACTATATTGTTAAAACGAAAACAGAGAAACTAAAACAAAAGCAAAAGTAACGGCAACGGCAACAACAACAAATGCAAAAGAAAAGCGAAAAAGCAACTAAATTATGTGTTAGATTTAAATAATAATCATGTGAAATGGCAAAAAAAAAAAAAAAAACAAACAAAATATTATTAACAAACACGATACAATTGAAAGCACTTACGCGTGCCACGCCCCCCTGCACACATACACACCCACGCCTAAATGTAATATGCATCATCTCAGCATCGTTGTCATCGCCATCATTAAAACAAATTCATCAACATTTTTAGTTAAGACCTAAAATACGGCTGCAAAAAAAAAGAAAAAGATTAAAAAAAACCACACAAGACAAGAAGCAAAGAGGATTAGAGAACATCATTCACTTTTCCCTCCCCCCATTTTGAGTGAATTTAAACAATTTTAAAGCTTGAAAACTATAATTTTTAGTGCAAAGTGAATGAGAGAAACGTGTAAAAGCATTAATTACTGATTATCAGTCTTTGTTCTTCGTTTGCAAATGAAAGTGAAAATATTTTTTAATGATTTAATAACTTTTATATATATATATTATATCTAAACTAAATATGTGTTATCTGTAGGAGAAAGACAGACAGGCAAGAAGAAGTGTAAGCGAGAAGGAGCAACGTTTTTATGTTTAATTTTACTTATTTTAATGATAATTCTAATGATGTTGACTTTTATGCAATTATAAATATTTACTAAACAAAATGAAACAACAACAACAACAACTAAAAGAAACAACACAAGAATGAAATACACAATATTATACAACCAAACAAAAACTAAAAAAAAAACAAATTTTTATTTCATTTTTCGTTTGCCCTTATAAGTAGGCCACGTTTTTTTCACTTTTCTTTTGTGAATCAGTCCCAGAGCAGAACAAAATCCCCAAAACGATCAAGGAGCAAATTTGAATGATAACTTTGAATATGGAAATGGATGTGGTGTAGGAGGAGCAATACAAAGATGGCTGGGCTCTTGAAATGATTTTGAATTGAATTAAAAAAAGAAAAAAACAAACATAAATGGCTTTATATCCCTTTTGAGATACAATTAGAGATTATTATATATATATGTACATGTATGGGCGGCGGTTATAGGATTTCAATCCCTCACTGATGATGTATACACAAATTATTATATATATAAATGTACAATTAGTAGAACAACTGAAACAAAAAAAATATAAATGTAATTTTTGTAGTAAACTTCCTTTCCCCTAGCCAGCCCTTCCCATACCTCTAACCTCTACGAATCCTACATTTAATATATATATATATATATATATATTATAAATGTTACATTTATCAGAAGGAAGGAGAAAAACAACACAAAAGCAACATATTCTAAATATTCACATGGCATACATAACACATACATATATTTGAGAGAACACAAAACAAACGAAACAAAATTGCTGATATTTTACACTGAACAAAAATGGAAATAATTTCATTTTTAAATACTAAATAAAAAAACACCCAAAAGGACTAAATACAATTTCCGATACACAATTCCCCTCAAAAATTATTACATTTTGTCATTTCAAAAAACATGAAATTTGGATGATAAACGGCCAAAAAAGGATTGTTTCAAACGCAACAAATATTTCAATTTAAAAGGGGAATTATAAATCGGTATTGTTAGAATGATTCCAAAATAAATGTTTTTTTAGCCTGCAACAAAAACTTTAGAGAAATTTAGCTACAACTTTTTTGCACCCCACCCAAAAAAAAAAATTTAAGAATGAAATGATAATGTTTGTTGCTTTTCTAATTATATATATATATAAAAAAATATATAGATATGAAATGATAAATGTATTTATATGCATATTTCTGAAATATATATATATATATATATACATATATAAATATGACAATTGAAAGCAAAACAATTTTTGTGTAGTTGTGTGTAAAAATGATATAACCAAAACCCCAATCAAGAAACAAGAATCAAGTTGAATTCCTGTTAAATGTTGTGAAAATTGGAAGACTCTGGCCAACAAAAAGCAAATATGAAAAAAACTTAAAACAAAATAACTTAAATTCATTTTCATCAAAAAATCTCTGAGACCAAAAATGCGTTTACTAAGAAAACTACATATTAAACTGAAGGAATAAATAATCACAGATAATGTACCCTTAAAAAAAATATATCATATTAAACAAAGAATTCGTTTTTGAAGTACGCGCAAAGTGAATTTGTAGCGTCAATTATTAGGCGAGCCCTGCAAGTATCGCAGTTCTCCATATTGGATCATTTTTATTTTAAACCAACCCGATTTTAGCTTGTCCGATAAACGGTTTCAAAATTTAAATTTATTATTTAACCAAATAGTATCTCCAACTTTCCAAGCATCCTTTGTATTTATATTGAGATCCTATTTATTTTCTAAAACAACTCTTTTTAGATAGAAGAAGGGTAAGCCGCTTTAGATAGAGATTGAGAGAAATTTTCCTTAACAAAGGATAAATCTAAAATCTGTCCTGTCTTATCTATTTTAAAGTTTCTCGCTTAAGATTTGTCTGCCCATATCAACCAATCTGAATATCACAGTTTATTCCAATTAAAAAAATAATTACGCTTGGTAATATCATTACAGATGCAGATTCGACAAATAATTGAATGTTTGATTATAATCTGGATCTCTTTAAATCAAAAGTATAAATTTTTGTTATGTGTCTTAGAATCCAAGTTTTATTTGTAAGCACTTTTCACGCAATGATTTCGAATCTTGCAGGGCCTCATTTTCCAAACAAAGATAGATTATATATATACATACATACATATATGTAACAAATAATATATAAAATTCATATAAGAACGAGTATTAATTTTTGTCGTAGTAGCAAAATATGTTGTTAAATTACGTAGACATTTTGTTGTGCGTTAAAGCGAAAAAAAAAACAAAACAAAAAACAAGCTTAAAAGAAGGCGAAATATTTTTGAAATTGTAACTTCTGTCAATTAAATTGTAGACTGGTGCATAACCAAGTGAAAAACGCTAAAGGAGAAAATACGAAGAAGTATGGTAATAGAAAATATATACATACATATATATAAATTTAAAAAAAATTGGACATTGCTAATACGCTCCATACAGATTTTTTAGGCGTTCAATAAACGGCATGAGATGTGCTTAATTTATGTGAAGTATATATGTATGTATGTGTGTATATATACATATATACTATTAAGCAAGTTGTATATCAATATCAGGCCTAGAATATTCTTGAGCCATTATCCTATATACATATTTGTTTGCATATGTATATAAGATGAGTACTTTTTTAACTCAGTGTCTGCATTTTTGTCGGTGCTTTAAGCAAAACCCTAAATAGAAATACCAGAAATAGCCAGTGTTGAGTAGTCGTTTCTAGTTGTTGTGCACTAAACCAAGTATCAAAATACCAAATAACGAAATACCAAAATAAAAAACTCACAAACACACACATAATCGCACAATTTGAAACCGTTAAAAATTGATGTGTCATACAATTTTAAAGTTTGCTGAATTGAACCAAAAAAATGAACATTTCAAATACTTTATTTTGAGTTATTGCTTAATAAAAATTGTAAAAATGAATCCCTCAAATTATAGATGCCTATATATAGAATGAAGCCATAACTAGCTAAACGTCCCATAACTGAACCGTTGATAAACTATATAGAAAGAGGCTTTAACAAAAGCTCAGAGGCAAATCGGAGTGTTTATTTTTCTACCATCAAAGGCAATACAAATAGTTGACTCTACATAGAAAGACAGATCAGTCATGTATATATATACATACACAAGAAGATACAACACATACAAATATATATATGGATATATATTTTTAGAACAAGACAAGAAATTGCAAACTAAAATTGATAAAAACAAAAAATCAGTCAGTAGAACAAGAAAAAAGTGACGAATTTGTTGTTTTCCTTTGTTCCATTATCGTTATGTTAACCTGAAATCCATCTATCTATACATATATAGATTATATGTGCGAAAACTTGTATTAGAAATTGTAAAAAAAAACAATACGAAGGAACAACAAAAAACTCATAATTTGCAAGTCATATGAGATGGATATATATAAATAAATATAAATGATAAATATGCTGTATGTAAAGTCATTACACGAAAAAAATGAACAACTTTTCTGAAAAATAAAATGTATATTCAAATATTATTAACAGATTGTTTTTTTTTTTGGTCGTCGATAGCTTCTTTATCCTTGTAAAAAATTGAATTAAATATGACAATTTAAAGATTTAAATTTTCATTTACTCAGCGTTTTTCATTTAATAGAAAAATAGATACATACATATATATGCATTTTGAATATACATAATTTTAATGTGGTGTTTTCAGGCTTATTAAAAGGAGAACAGTTGGTTGTTTTTTACTTTGTCATTAAATATCGAATATCAATAAAAAAAAGTTTCTATCTATATGTATATAGTATGTGCATGAGAGTTGAGAAAGTGAGTTTTAAAGTTGGATATGAACTAAATTTTGAGATAGAAATCGTCTGTGTGCCAAGATCCAGGATTGTTAGTATAATTATTTAAATCGAATATAATTGCTGCTGCATTTTTACACATAATACTTTGGCAGCCAATATGAGAGTAGATGAATAAAACTAACCGAGGATCATATAAGTAAATAAAACAATCAACAGGATGCAAGAATATATATAACTAAACATACGACTTAGAGAGTACAACTAGAGAAAACCTTAGGAACTAAGGGGGGATAGATTTGATTTCATTTTACATTTGGATAGGGGCTTTTTGATAAATAGTTTAGTTTTTAACTAGCTTTTTACATTAAAACATATAATAAGGAGTAGGGGAAATTAATTAACCCTTTTTTTTTTTTGGTTGCCCTTTCTGTTCGCTTAGATGGTAGATGGTTTTAGCATCCTTAAGGGTTACGTGCAAATCTCGCTGCTAGCAGCAGCTGAACAGGAACTATTGCTCGACACACTCCCATTGCTCAATGCCCCAGTACCAGTGGACATGGTGGCTGGCAATGATGATGATGATGATACTGCAGCTGCTGCTAAAGCTGCTACTGCTGCTGCTGATGAGGATGATGATGATGGGGGTATTGGTGCTGGCGATCTGGTTGTTGAATCTGGCTCTGGATGTTGCTGTTCCATTGTCCCACTATTTATGGCATTATTGGTTTTGCAATTTTCCAATTTAGCCCGATTAAGAGCTTCTTCGCGCTCCTTGGCATCGAAATACCAAACGGTAATAGCATAGCGGGTACGATGTGCGGGCTGGACTTCATGAGGATTTCGTTTATCCGACCAGAAAAATATCAGACGATCGAATTTTGGTTCTATGTCTGCTACAGTGGTTCCTGGCGTTGGTCGAATTCTGTAGAAAAGATACAAATATAGTTTTATCTAAGTCTCCTTATTAAAATCCAAGTTAATAAGTAGACATACCGCAATATACCACCACTTTCTCGTGCATCCCAATTGATATTCAGGTAGTAAATGGCTGTTATAACACGTCCATCCTTTTTAGGATTATCCACATGCATAACATAGTGTGTGCCTGAGCCAGGATAACAAGCAACCATGGCCTATAGTAAAACAAAATGAAAATTAATCCTGAGATTAAGTCTAATCAAAGAATTTTAACTCACTCTTGTTCGCTCTCTGATATCATAGTTCCCCAATATGCCATTATCTTTCATGGTATTAACACGATATACAACCGAATCGATCTGAAATTGAGTTAATTATTAAAATAAATTCATTGGAAACCAACTAAGGCCAATGGTTACTCACTTGATTGGTCAAATATCTAACATTACTGCATCCCGATTCATTGCCAACGACCCATTTGATTTTATCACCACGAACTGTTGATGCCGCCGATGTTGATGCATCTGTCTGAACCAGTTGACCATCCTGAAAGGCACCGGCATTATACATGCTGCGCACCTCATTTAATATTTTCAGTCCTGTTTCCGTGCCCAGAAAGTCATCCACCACGGATAATCCATATTGATTCATATCATTAATAATATTGCGACATAGATCTTCATAGCGACGTTCACTATGGATAAAATAGAAATAGAGATAGATAGAGAAAGAATAAAGATTATTCAAGGACGAGTTATTGGATGAGGTCACCTTGGGAAATCCCCTTCCCAAACTAAATTGCAGTCTAGACATTGCATTATTTCTAAATAAATTATTGAACTGATCTCTATTTTTAGCACCTGGCGGGAATTCAAATGATATGCAAAAGTTTTATAACATTTTATTGCCTGCTGTAGGTTTAGTATATATTATAATTATGATACAAACACAAAAAATATATATATGTACATATGTATGTATAAACGAACAAAATTTTACGATTTTTTTATGACCAGTTGGCATATTGGACTGTGGAGAGATGATGGCAATGAAGGAAGTCAGGGGGTGTTGGTTATATACCATAAAACCATTGCAATTTATTAGGCATGTTTCAGTCACGTAGGCCACCACCCAGGAGGCAAAAACTCTCTAAATTCGCAACAATTTAAGTTTAATAGAAATATACATATATACGTATATAGGGAAAATGATTTCTCACGATTTGACAAGAATCTCGCAATGCCAAGATCGAAGAATTCACAGACTGACTTTCAGAAGAAATCAAGTTTTGATAATAAAACAAAATTAGTTTTACATTTATTTATAAAACGATTGCAAATTAGATAGACAAGATGGAGACATCATTAAAATATTAGCAACCGGTTTTTTTTACTCATCTCATATTTGTTGAATATACTTATTTGAAAGATATTTTGCAGAAGCACAAAGAAATATTAAAAAGAAAGAATGAAATAATATTTTAGAATACGTTGCTTTGTTATTATTAATTCAATTATATTTTAATTTCTTATTTAGAGAAAATAAGATTATTTACCGCTGATCCACAAGTTCGCGAAAATATTGTTCAGCATTGGCAGGATGTGCTGTATGCTTGAAAAAATTATTATAGTCTGTCGTTGGATTAGATGTAATCATTTTTTCAATTTTCTTTTAACAAAACCTTTTTTTCCGCTTATATATATAAGCCATTAAAAAAAATAATTTTTTTTTAGTTCAGTAGTGCACACGATTTTCATAACAATTCACGCACAACTGAAGAAAGTTTCAATATGCCTCCCGGTTTTATGTGGCTCAACGAGAAGTGTGAGATTGAGAGAGCCGTCAGCTGGAGAGCAAAAGACTGACTCAGGTAAATATCGACTGAGCGAGAGAGAGTATCAGTGAGAGAGCAGAGTACACCGGTCGCAGGTATGATTAATTGCAGTTTGCATTTGTTATATTTGTTGTTATTGTTCTTCTTCTTCTACTTTGTTTGCTGTTTTTAATTGCACTTTTATTACTATTATTCCTATTCACACATTTGGTTTTAGTTATTCACTTTTTCTTTTGATTTGGTCTTTGTTGCTCCGTAAATGTACCGTACGCCACGAGAAGCGATTCGTGAATGCGTCGTCGTCTTTCAGCAGGTTAACAAACATAGTAACAACAACAGCGCAGCAGCAGCGAGGGAGAGGGAGCGCAGATAGAGGCAGCTGCTTATATGTATGTATGTGAATATGTACATATGTATGCTGAGTATGCATTAGTGTGTATTTGGGGGGGCTAAGGTGATAAGCAATATATAGTATGTCTAAAATGTATTAAAATAAAAGCCAAACAGATAAGAAAACTTATGCAAAATACACTTACACATACGGGGCAAATATATATGTATGTACATACGTATTACTTTTCTTTCCCATTTCATTTTTTGTCTTATCAAATTGAATCAACGTTTTGTAGGTTGAAACCTGGCCAACGATTTTACGCTTCCGTATGTGCCCTTCACACGATAACGACGCCCACAATTCAAACATTCAAATTAAAACAAATCCAAACGAAAGCGAAGAAGAAGAATAACGCAAAGGCACAAAAAAGGCAAGCGCAACAATCGTCACGTAGCCCAAGCACTCACACAGTCAAATACAAACGCACACATACGAGTACACGTACACACAGAGGCATAGATACATACATACACATACCCATAGTTACGCATTGGCGTTAGAAAGAGATGCACTTATGCCGAAGGGAGAGGCCAAACTGAATGTTGTTATTTGAATATGTTTGAAACTAAAGCATTACCCAAATTTTTTTTTTTTTTAGCAACTTTGCCTCCTCTCATCATTCTCCGCCAATAAAATTGGGTCAACGGCCCAGTTCAAAGTCAGCGACGGCGATAGCTCGTGTACACGACTATAGGTAAACGTGTACTCAGTCAGTTGCTGCTTAGGGCTCCCCCGCTCCATTTTTTTGTATGTATGTTGTAAATACATAAATATGTATGTATGTATGTGTTTGTGTGTATGTATTATTGATTTAGGCCCTTCGGGTTTGATGTATTACGTGCGACTACTAGCAAGTCGGCACGTGCACCACACGAACAGCACTTAAAGCTGGTTTGGATGAATGAATGGACGATTGGGATGGGATGTACATACATACATACATACATACACATGTATGCTTGAAGAAGGAAGAGAGGGGCGCAACGTCCCAAGGCAAACGACCTTCACATGACGTGCGTTCGTTGTGCGTAAACGTTGAGAAAAATCTATCAAACCTGCTAAATTGCACGCAATTAATGATTTTTGTATGGCGGAAGTACATAAGTTTAATATGTGTATATATATTTTCATACATTCATAACTTCTTAAGAGATTATTTTTAACTGTGGCGAAGTTTTTATACCCTTGAAAAATTTTACATTTAACAGTGCAAAGTAAAGGAAAAAAGGAGTAAGAGTTACAGTTATTTGTTGGTCTTGTAATTTCAATTTAAGAGCTGCGGCAAATATACATGCAATTTTATTACATGTAAGAATTTTTTTAGTCAAACGATTTTATTTCAGACAGAATGATTAAGATATACCTAATATAAACTAGTAATGATTCTAATTTAGTAAATCCTCCATGTAGACTTTGAACAGACCCTGTACCAAATGGAGATACTCCCTGAAAATCGTTGGTCAAATGGTACATGGTAGCTATATAGTTCAGTGTAGTGGGCGGAAGTGGGCGTGGCAAAAATTTGCAGAATTCTCCCTTAGGCACTACACGAATGTTGATACCAAATTTGGTTGCTCTAGATTTTATAGTCTCCGAGATATAGAAATATATGTACATATGTAGGTGTTCATACGGACATCAACTTGGCTGTTGATGCTGATCAAGAATATACACATGTGGTGGAATATGGTTCCTTTTCCGTGTTACTTAAATACATCTTAGCGACTTTAATATACCCGTACAGGGTATACAAATTATGTTTAATACTTTTTTAGCTTAAAGAAAGCACAAATATTTTAAATTACGACAGTCGTCAACGAATTCTGATCAAACTCATAGTCAATAAATATGTATTAATGTACATTTGTACATATATGGAACTGGTAAAATCCAAATTTATTGACTTTCCTGCAAAAAAAAAACAAAGTGCGTCTCACACTCTGTTCATGGCAGATCTGTTCTATAGAACCAATATAAGCGCCTCTCTGGTCAGTTCTAATACATACATATGTATGTACATATGTATGTATGTACATACATATCTAAAGCGTGTGCAAAATTTCAACATGATAGCTTGAAAACATATAAAGCAGTTTCCGAAGATCCAGACAGATAAATGCTAATGGAGAATATATTAGAATACAATTGCAGACGTTTCCTTTTATGCATGGCAAACTTTTGGCCCAAATTAATATATGTACATATATACATGTATATACATACATACATACAAAGTTACATACATACATACATACGCTTTCTATAAGGGCGTAGAAATCTACCTAGACGTTTATCGGCTTACTAAACACGCAATAAAGACTTTCTTTGTTTTTATAAATAAACCGATATTAATAAATAAAGATGACTAAGGGGATTTAGGGTAAAAATAAAAATGTACATACATATGTACATAAGTCTTTATGTACATATGTGAATTTTTATAGAAAAAATATGTTTTGCGATGAGAATCAGAACTTATTACTAATCACTCAAAACTAAAATCACATCTCTTCAAAACTAGGTAACCTTTAAACAGACTATATGTATGTGTGTATGTACATATGTATAAATAAAAGTATTGAGAATTCCATAGTTATTGTATTTTTAAAGTTTTTCAATTGTTTAAAATCTTTCTATTATATTATTATAATTTTAATCTTTAATATTTTTAGTAATTAATATGCTTATTATACTAAAATCGACATAATATTTTTATTTTATTATTATATTTATTTTTGCGGATAAATTTATTAACCATTCTTAAGTGGAGACCTTCTACAATAATTGTATTAAGATTCTGGAGTTCGCGACCCTCCTTCCTTTGTGCTTTGACCTTGATAAAGCAACACCTCTTAAAAATAGTTCCTCCCCCAGAGAAGAAAGTTTTTTCTTTTTTATGATACTGCAAACTGGATATTGACCTTCCTTATCTGAACTGACAATGATGCACACACACACATCCATACACGTTGTTTAGCAAGTTTTTTGCGCAACAAATATGTTTATATACATACATACATATGTATTTGCCTAGGCCGGAATGTTGCCTGACAAGCGACACGGAAATTCTAACTTTTTTTAACACATTTATAAACAAAAAAAAAAAAAAAATAAACCAAAAATTGCAATAAGAAACAAGAAAAATGAGCATGAGATCATGCGTCAAAAGATACATTGCTAATTGTTTGATCAAGAAGACAAATTAAGGATTTAATCTATATATCAACAAATGCATACATACATACATATATTGAAATCACAGTCGAGATACGATTTATAATACATACAACAATGATAACAAAATACTACAAATTGTTTAGCAACGTAGGTACACACACATACAATACATACATACATATATACAACACATACATTCGTAGGTACGCTAGGCACGTACGCAAAATCATTTAAACGACCACCCAGAAGAATAGCGATGACCACCCAACTTGATAAAGATCCGCATAAAAACAAAAAGAGAAGAAAACAAAATAATCAAAATAAAGAACAAAAACTTGCCAACTTATCGATGAATCAGCAAAGAAAAGCACGATAGAGAGAATGATCGCTGAAGTCATCGACTCGTTAAATTAGTAAAAATTTATAAATTTTAGCACAATGCAAAATGTAATTACAAAGTCGTAGTCTAGCCAAAAGTAGAATGAAGCAAGCCGACTTGGACTATACCCTGTACCAATGTAAGAAATATGTATGTATTTACTTCATCCCTTAGTCTCCGAGATCTCTGTAGGTATTCATACGGACAGACGCGAATGGCTATATCGACACGGTTATTGATACTGATCGAGAATATATATGTAAACTTTATGGGGTCGGAAAGTTTCATTCTGTCTGTTACAAACATTTTGGCGACTTTAATATACCCCTCTTTTACCCAATGGGTAGAGGGTATAAAAAAGAATAAAATGCGATTGCAATAATTTCGCAAGGTGTAAAGTGAATATTTTTGTCTACGTAATCATAACGGTACAGATACAACGTCCGCCATATGCATTCGATTGCCGGTCACGTAACACGTTAAAATAACAACAAAAGGTAAACACACAACTACAGTTATACATACACCAGAATTCTAAAGGGACGCGTAATTTGTAGTGCTTCTATAATCCAAGAAAGCAAATCTAATCGTAGTGCACACTAGAGGTGGGCATGGGCCGAATTTTTGAACCCAACCCGACCCGATCCATACCCGCACCCGAAAGCTAAAAAAAGTACTTACATACATATATCTATACATACATACATATATACAAACATACATACATATTTGTTTAGAATGGCAAAAATGTGTGCAAAATAAAATAGAATTTATAATAATTAACCGTGCGACCGGCACAAGCAAGTTTAGCGATAGAAATAATAGATATAAAAGATAATTGAATATTATAGGCTGCTGCATCAGTATATCGCCCACACACACACACACACAATACACATTCCTTATACAACATCTTAATTTTTAGCACGTAATTCTTATCGTTAATTGCGCCGATATGCAAGTTTAAACGCATGTACGTGCAGGAAAGTATGTATATATGTATGAATGTATGTGTGAATGAGTGATTGACTTTACACACCACATGTCGTTCGCTATGGCTAATCTATAAACGATATTCTTGAGTACAATGTGAGCCTTATAACAAGATTTCTATTGCTAATTAACAAAAAAATAAAAATAAAATTGATACCAATTTGTCTTACACGACCATGACTGACGTCTTTTACTTTACTTTACTTTACTTTATATAGCGTATTATCAAGACATGTAAAATACAATACTATTATTTAGTTCATTTGAACGCCAATACATGTACATAATTTGGATACTCTACTCTTATACAGTGTGTGTGTGTGGGGGGGTGTGGGAGGGGGTTGCTTGGTTAGCATCTCGATGTATCTTAAGAGATTTAGAAAAAATTTGCCTGTTTCACTAGCTCTAGAAGGGAACAGGATTGCGACCGCAATTGTGATCCGTTATGGCCTTCACTCATCTTAAATGGCTGATAATTTGTATCTGGTCGTTTAGTATTGAATATTGGGATATTTACGGAATTATGGGGACGACATTTATATAGAACACGTTCAAAATCCGTCCAATCCCGGTGTTCTTCATGTTTATCCGTTTGTTTTTCCATTGGTTCCACTAACCCGCCGATATCTGCATCATTTTTAGCCAATTCCCATTGGGGACGCTGATCAATTTGCTGTGCATTTGATCTAACGGCTGATTCGGATGATGGCTCTTCGGCATAAATGGTGGCCACCGCTGCGCCGGCACCCTCGATCATTGCTAAAACAAGACCACCAACAATTGCACTATTCGCCATTGCCTTGAGTCCATTACGGGCGGCAAGAATGCCACCCGTTGCAGCGCCACTCACAATCGAATTCCATGAATCCTCGCGTTGTCTATATGTAACCATGGCACAGTCCACTGTACTAAATGTGGCACCCCAAATGGCAAAACTGCCAGCAATAGCGGGAGTTTTCATTTTAACCAAATCAATGCCGCCATAAAAGCCACGCATTATGCCAGATGGTGAATTCCGGAAACCCTTAATATACTGAAACATTGAGCCACCAATACAGCCCATCATAAATGCACAACCGCAATCCTCCACAATGCGTATAGGACAGGGCTGGCGATTGTATTCAACCATCTTTTATTCTTTCTATATATATATATCAATATATATATATATACCTATCCTGGTTGAAATTTCTTACTAATAACAATGTCCAAATATTGCAAGATATTCTTGAAACACAAATGCTTTAAATAAATGGTATTTTTTTTAATTATTTAATTGAAAAACGTGTACTTTTTGGAACTACTTCTGGAGTAAACATAATTTGGAATTGAACATTGACATTTGACATCTCTAACCATAAATACTAGCTCGGATTTCAGATTGATAATACATATATGTATGTAGATATATAATTTACCTGCCGGAACCCATAAAACTGGAATCAGTTGGTCCTATTTGATAGCTGGAACTCTTATCGCCATGTTGATGCTGATGACGTTGACCATTTAGGCCAGCAATGCCAGTTGTTACTTCAGCTGGCCATGATTGGGCCTGATGGGCAGGTGTCATCATTTGGGCTGTTGAACAATTGGCGGCGCCAGCGCCATTCTCAATTAATGTTGTGGCAGCCACTGCCTGTTGTAATTGTTGCATTTTATGGTTATTATTTTTATTATTATTATTATTGTTTTTGTTGTTGCTGCTGGTGTTGTTGTTGTTATTTTTTTGGCGTGCCAATAGTCGACATTCCTGCCGATGGCTTGGCCAATCCATATGTTGACAAAGGGTCGAACAATAATAAATTGCTTTACATTTAGCACATCGCAATAGTCCAACGGTTATGCCACAAATGGAACAGCGCGGCGGCGTATCCAATTGTTGGCAATCCATATCCTTGACGCGTTTCCCTCTGCTCATCTTCATTTGCAGTAATAGCGGCGGTAACAGCGACAGGAGAAGCGACACAGCATGACCGAAATTAACCTTGAACGTTGTCGGGCCACTGTGAGTGGGTGGTTTCTGCTATTTGTTGTATCTTCAACTCGCTCACACACACACATACACACTCACTTGATTATTTTCTTACTTGCCCTGTGTTTCTGTTTCTCCCCTCTCTCTCTCTCTCTCAATTTTTCAGCAATTATTTCTGTGATTTCAGTTGGGCTATCAATTATATTGCAAATATACAACCACACTTTGGCCGTATTAGCCAATTTTACTTTTACAGCATTTCTCTAGCTGCTGCTTGGCGTATTTTAATCACGTAGTCCACTCTACACTTCCACACGCACACACACTAACAAATAATAACAAAAAAAACGCAAATTTTGCGTTGTTGCTGTGGCTTTAATTAGGTTTGCGTTTTCACTTATTATATTCGCACATTTGCTCGCAGAGGATGTTCTGCTGTATTGGCCGTGTACCGAATTGCAGTGATATGGCGTTTTCTTTTCACAAAAACAATGAAATTGTGTTATTGAAAATATATATGACAATTAATTTTTCTCTCTTTGCATATCCGTCAGTTTAGCTACTTTACCGCTAATTTAGCTGTTTTCTAGTTATGTGGTACAAACGATTAACTGTTAAAAAAAACAATCGACTTATCGATAAGCTGAGAGCGAGTCACTGCCACTGTGATGAATTCGCAGCATAATAACAAATAATAATGTAATATAAAATATCTATAAATTCTGTTCAAAGTTATCTTAATACTTAATTTGGCAAATATTTTGTTTATACTACTTCACCTAAAAAGCCCTAAAAAAATAAAGTGTTGCGCATTTTGAAAATATGGCGTTGCCAGATAATGGCAGGTTATTATAAACCGTTACATATTTCAAAATAGAAATCAAGTTTATATGTAATTTACTTTTACTAGCTGTGCCTAACCCTGCAATATATAAGACACTTTAGTTTAAGTGAATTTAACTAGATTAGGATTAAGTTACGCCAGATCTGTAAAACAAAATACTAGCTAAATTTGAAAAAAATAGTTATAGTTATAGTTAGAATTAGAGGAGATTTGTTTGATTCGGGTTAAGTAACGATTCACACTAGCTTTAATGAGTTGAACATACTTACCTGTATTCAATAACTCTGATTCCAAATATTATGAATTATTTATTAATTTCCTTTAGGTCCAGGAAGAGTGGATGATAATTTACAACAAAGTTATATATATATTTTTTTTACAATGGCTCTTCATTTTAATTAGTATTAACCGATTTAAATCTTTAATATTCATTATAAATTAGTTAAAATTTTTTAAATTGTAAAATCATATGAATTTCTAATAAAATTGTTAAAAATGTATTTCTTATTGAAATTGACTTGTTGTATTTCGTAAATGTATATATAGTCATTGTCAAACTGTTGAAGTATTCAAATTATTTATAAATTTCAATTAATCAATGCAAGTTTTTATTGTTAAAGTTAACTTTTGATGAGATAACGAGCTGGTGTTTGCTTCCGATTTCCTTTAATTTCTAAATTTTCACCATCGTAGAGCTCGCTTTATAAGCCTCTGCTAATTTGGCGCCTTCCAACTCCGAGCTTCAAATCCAGCCCGCCTTAAATTTCGCCTTTTCCAGCACTGAATTCAATGTACTCGATTGATTTTGTTTAATGACTTGTCGATAAGTTCTGGTTGCCGGTCAATCTGCGATAATCGGTGCTTATCAATAAATAAATAAACACAACAAATAAAGCTACATTTTCCTGCAAACTACATACAGATAAGCATCATAATGTTGAGCAATAATATTAAAGTGATTTTAGTGGATATTGAAGGAACCACAACATCAATTAGTTTTGTGCACGATGTTCTCTTTCCCTATGCGAAGCAAAATGTTGATCAATATCTAAGAGATTATTGGGATACGGAGGATGTAAAGCAAATAATCCACGATCTGCAACAGGTGCCATCATATGGCGAATATAGAGCCACATTGAATGAGCCAGCATCTAACATAACTGTGGAGTTAATAACGGGATTTGTGCGTTATCTTATTGATAAAGATTTGAAGGTGACACCGATGAAAACGCTCCAGGGTCTTATCTGGGCCAAGGGCTATGCCAGTGGTGAGCTCAAAGGCCAGTAAGTTAATAATTTTTAAAGAGATAAATAAATTGATTGGTTCCCTTTTCTTCAGTGTCTACAATGATGTGAAAGAGGCTTTTGAATCTTGGCATGCTTCGGGCCTAAAAATAGCTGTCTATTCTAGTGGCAGTGTTGCTGCCCAAAAACTGATATTTCAAAACAGCATTTCTGGAAATTTACTGCCCTATATTAGTGCACATTTCGATACCCATGTGGGGCACAAGCAAGAAAAGGATTCCTATGTCAACATAGCCAAATCTTTGGGAGTGCAACCCGAGCATATACTTTTTCTCACAGATATTACGGGTGGTAAGTTATTCGAAAGCTGATACAAATGGAAACGATAGTAGGCATTATAAATGTTATCCTTTTAGACATCTTGAGATACATACATATACTCAAATGATTTTTTCTCTCTCACTATTACAGAAGCTGAAGCTGCCCAGGCAGCTGGCTTACAGGCGATAATCCTTCAACGTCCAGGCAATGCACCACTAACTGATGATCAAAAGTCATTGAACAAAATCATAAATGATTTCTCTGTGGTTAATATAGTCACGTAAATCGAAGAAAAAATGTATACACACATATTTATATAATCGGGCTACAAGTTTCTTAAACTATTTGGAAGTGTTTGTCTTTAGAGAAAGGCTCTATCCACACTGCACAAATCATCACCACTGTCATGGGAATTTGAAAAAGTGCAAGTGGTATTGAGTGGTGTCATTGGGTTTTCTTCTCTTCCCCGACGATGGCTGGCCGCTGATCTGCTACGTTTGCTTCGTTGCGTCGATTGACGTGACTGGCAGGACTTATCGGATCCATAGATTTTCCTAAGTTGCTGTAATTTGCCATCCGCATCGTTGTTGCATTTTGATTTTTGTTTCTTTATCTTTTGATGTTTGTTGCTATCGCAATTATGGCTTAAGCCATCGCTGCGGCAATTGTGCGATAATTTCCCCACCTCAGGCCCCCAATATGTGGGTCCCTCTAGTAAAAGGGGTGCGGATTTTACACGTTGTCTCATCATTTCCATATGCAATTCGTATTGACGTTCCTGCAATGCTTGCTCCGCCTTGCGTGTAGCTAGTCGAATGGAGAGCAGAGCCTTGTGGGATTCACTGAAAAAAAAGAATATAATATTTAAGAAAAATATAATGCAATTTCTGCATGGGATTGTAAAAATTTTCACTCACTTTAGTGAGAGGGACTTCCAGGCGGGTGTTTTACGCACTTCCCAATCAAATTGTGGTCTAGGGTCATGGTAGGTGCAATTTTGATTCTTCAGCTCCTCCACTTTTTTTCTAGAGACTTCGGCACGTAGAGTGGCTGCCAAGTTTGGCCGGGCTACTGGATGCTGTGGGGAGATGCTGCAAGTTCTTGTACTTTTGGGCAATTGCTCATCTAATTCAAAGATTGTTAAAGGTGGAGCAGTCAGCATTGTAGGCTTTACTTCATTAGTAGAAATCTTCGTCCTGAATGCACGTCGCCCTCGACCGCGGCCACGCCCCCGATTGCATGAGGATGCGGCACTACTGCTACGTTTGGAAGACACAGAAACTGCATCAATATGTATCTTGGGCACTTCTTTGGGTGGAAATATTCCAACTGATTTGGGTGGCTCTAAGCTCGCTAAGGTAGCCAAATCGTTGCTACTAAAGCAACGTCGCAGCATCTCCCTACGACATTTACTTCGCTCAGCCGTGTTTCTTGGACCAGCTAAATTTGGTTTTGGAGCAGGAGGAGATGGAAGCGGCGATGGTTTTGTCTGGATGTTGGTCTGAGTACTGCTTGTAGATTTGGGCCTTTTGAATTCTTCTTCAAAATTTTTTAACGATCGCTTGAAGTCAGCCACTTCAATGGCGAAATCCTGTTTGAAACTTTTCAGACGGCTTAAATCTCTGAGGCATTTGTCATATTCATCACTTAAGCTGCAACTGGTGGAACTGGGCGTTGGCAATGGTGTGGGCGTGGTTGGAGGTAACACTAATGGAGGACAGTTCTTCTTTTTCTTCCCCTTAACGGAACGTTTCTTGGCGCTAGGACAGCGTTCCAAAGCTGCAGTAGGTGCTGTCTCCAGTGGTGGCGCCGGAGCTCTTAACTCGCGGCTGGTGCTGCGCAAGGTTTCCAAAGTGGAATAAAATTCAGACTGATGCAAATGCTTCACCTCACAGTAGTCTTAAAAAATAAAGCATAATTAAAATGAATAAAAATTTGTTCTCCCACTGTTCTCTCTCACCAGGTATACTATCGTAGAATTTGGCCAGCTTTCGTATGCCCGTTTGGCTAGTCCATGTTGTCTCTTTCACCTTTGCCTTCTCTTCCTTCTCAGATGTTTCCTGTTTCTTGCCCATGCAGACCTTGGGACGATTGTAAACAGGAGCTGGGCAATTATTGCAGGGATCTATGGGCACTTTTATACAGGTATTTAAATAGGCTAGTCCCGAGTAAGTGCCCATAGTTTAACACTCCGACAATTTTTCTCACTTGCATTGGCGCTTTATCAATATTCTTGATAGGACTTTGTTTGGGGGGGTCATTGTTGCCATCGGTTACCTTTGACTTACCCGCCCTTTCTCACATAAAGAGCAGTGTTTGTTTTTGTACGTTTCCGTTTTGACTTGGCCATTCGCTTAGCTTATGTGTCCTGATTTTGAATTCTGTTTTTTTACGCAGGCGCAAATTATAATTTTTGGCAAATTGATTTTATTTTTTAAATGTTAATTTAAATTTTACTAGTTACTTTTAGAGTTGCCATTTATGTTTTGTCAGTGCTACGAAAATAAAATGTTAAACAAGTTTGCAAGCCTTTTGAAAATTCATGAGGTGCGGGAATACCCTAATTAATTTTAGTTATTTTTTTTTAAATTTTTAATAAACAATTTAAAGCAGGGATTTCGTACAATTGAAGTTAATTTTATTTATTTCGCATTAAATGAAGCTTTGATGCAATACATTGGCACCCACGTGCAGCCAGAATACCAGTATTTTAATTTCTGGTGAAGATTATTATTATAGATTATTTTTTAATTTTTATTGTTTGTCGACCTTGACAAATTTTTGCAATATGTATTTTCATTAAAAAGAAAAAAGCTGCTTTTAGCTACAAAATAGCTAAATGTTCTGTTCCGGCTTCACGGCAGATGGTCACACTAAGCATTCATAACTTATTTTCAATGTTGTTTTTGTTTTCGAAGTGAGCGGACGCGTGAGTTGAAGTCTCTTTAGATAATATTTTGTTTTCGAACTAACGTATCGAGGGCTGAAAAGAAAGTAATCATAAAAGCGGCGTATTTGCGCCAACAAAACACATAGTAATTAAACGTGTTGAGATTTAAACTATAACAAAATTATACGAATAAAAGTGATATAAAATGAAATTGTTTGCAACAGCAACAGTTGCTCTGTTCGCATTGCTGGCTATTGGCCAAGCGGCAGCTGCTGACGCACAGGAAGATGAGGGGGTGAGTGTTGCAAGTGGCTGTTACGCTGTTTTGTTTTAGTCATGATACAACATTTAATGCTTTTTATATTAACGCCAATTAGTGGCAGCTAAGTGACTAAGTTGTGATGCTATTTGGTTAAGAGGTTTTCGGAATTGGTTGAAATAGTACTTTTTTCGATATTTACAGTTATTAAAATCTTGAATTGCTCGCTTGCTTCTTAACACATACATTTACACCCGAATATATATATGTATACACAACACACATACATACATCCATATTTACAGTTTCAATTACACTCTCCCTCTCATACAAACACCCGCACACCTAAACAAACACACATGCATACGAACAATAGAGCTTAAAAAGAGAGCATGTTTCGCCATATTAATTTACTTTTATTGGTTTTGATTAGTGACTGTATTAAAACAGACAAAAGGAAACTAATCAAATGTGCAAAAATGTCTGTTTTTGACTTTGAATTTGACTATTTATTTTGCGTCGCCATTTCCATTTGTTTCCTTGTCAAAGGCAATCAGCTGATTGCCGTTTGCTGTTCTTATACTCTATCCATAAGAAAAGTATGTTTAATTTTGCTAGAATTTTGCAATAATCAAAAATACATACAATTATATACAGCTAAATTTATTAAATTTTTTTTTGCATTTTTTTTCTAATATATGTACAATTTGAAAAATATGTTTACTATTTCAATGTACTGACATAATAGTGTATAAAATTATCGTCTTAATTTGACCGGCAGTCTGTTTCGCCTTATCAATTTGACCGATAGAAGCTCAATTCATACCCCTTCTCTCTTTCCATCTATATCCCCGTTTGCATATTGTTTATTTTAATGCTCTGCCGGGACTTAATTATAGTCATTTAAACAAGATTATTTTGATTAGAAGAGGGTTTTTTCTTTGTTTATTCTTTTGTGTTCTCTGGACTTTGCGAAATTGCGTTTTACAATTTCTTTATTGAACACATTTGTTTATTTTTAAATAAATAAGTTAGCTATCAATTTAAAAATTCGTCTAATAAATCGTACGAAATATATGTAGGTCACCATGCAATTTAAATTTGTTGAAAATTCCACTTGAAAAATTAAGAATATGTACATTAAATTGTAAAAAACCTTTGATTTACTGATGAATAAAACATATGCATATATGTATATACATATATTTGTTTAAACCAATATATATATTCGCAAATAATACATGTACATACATATGTATATCAATATTCCACTCACTGCTATGGGGACTGATTCATACTGCTACGATATATACGACAATATAATAAACAAAAATATCTATGACAAAATGAATTCAACACATCGCACAACGATATTCATTCACATAGAACAAAACGAATCAGAGAGGAGAACCTGTACACAGATTTTCAATTGAAGATTAACTCTTCAATATGAGTCAGTGAGTGGCATTCGAAAAGCACCCCGAACAGATTTCATTTTAAATAAATTAAATTTCTGTTTCTGATGCCAAACCGAAACCAAATTCCATCCCACTCTACCTCCTCACTAGCCTACAGCTATCCCTAGCCGCCACAGAGTAATATGCTAGATTAATGACCGGGAGGGCAACGGGGAAAAGGAGCAAGAGGGGGCCAAGAGGACGAGAGAAAAAGAGTGAAAAGCCCTCAAATGCTGTACATCTGGTGGACACTCGAGCAACGTCATCAATATCAATTAAATTGCCTGTAGGCAACACAAAAAAAAAAACAACAACTATATACATATACATACATACATGCGATATATATCAAAAATATTTATAATATGTACATATATTCATTTATTCACATATCAAGTAAAATAATTGAATGTTATGCAAAAACAAAGCAAGAAAAAAGTGAGAAAGGCATTTTGAATTATGTATAAATTGGAAATATGTATACAATTTTAATTGAAAGCATGTGAGCAGTCACAAAAAAAAAAATAAGGAATTTCTATACTAAAAATAAGGCTATTCGATCATAAAATACCCGTTAGTACATATTATATATAGTGTATTTCTGTTGATTGAAATATCTCTTATAAAATTTATGATATTCTGATGGTTGTCCACATTGGGTCAGATTACAGAAGGAGGAACCTCCGTTAATAAAAAAATATATGTATACAAATATTTATATATATTATATATTTTGTACTATTTTCAAAGAAAAATGACTTTGTTCCATTAGAGCTAATATTGAGTATATGTACGTATATTTTAAATATATAATATTAATACTGAATCTGGGAACTCTATTAGCTCTTCTAATACTACTTGCATTAAATGTAATAATAATAAAACAAAATAAAATATATTTATACACGACATAATATTTACTCAAATATTTGTATAAATATATTTAATTTATTTTTAATATAACATAAAAATTTAACTATAATAATAATGCATTAAAAATATTTATTTATACATATTATATATTGCGTACAAATATGTGTATAAATATTTAAAAATATTTAAAGTTATAAATATTTGATTTATTAAAATTTTTTTTTTTTAAATTCAATGTAAAAATTTTATTTTATCTAGGAATTATTAGGTTTCTTTTCTTTTAAAGTTTAAAGGTAACAAAGTTTCAAAATTTCTTAATCATTGTAAAAATAAATAGAAAATACATACATATCTTTAAACTGGAAGGAATGCCGAGCCGAAGTTGTATGCCCTTAAAAATTGTTCTATAGAATTTACCAGAGACATTAAGAAGTATACCAGGGCTGGTAATTATAAGTATTAGCAACGAATAATTTTCCATAAAAAAAAAAAATGTTCCCATGGCAGCTATATGATATAGTCACCCGATTCTGTATTGATGTGGTTAAAGGTATATTAAACTCACAAATATTGTATTTAAAGGCATTTGTTTTAAAAACAACAGAGTTATTAAGGTTAAACCTTATTCACGATCGATCGTTCCTGTGGGAGCTATATGATATAGTCGTCCGATCGAGATGATTTCGAGATATACAATGCCTGCAGCAAAAAGAAGACTATGCTGTAGGGTCTCGGAGGAGAAACTGTTGATCCGGACAGACGAACAGATCTAAAAAGGCTCGTCTATGCATGCTGTTCAAGAATATATATACTTTATACAGTCTGAATATCTTCTGAATAAAATTAATATACCTTCTGGAAGGGTATAAAAAGGCTTTATTAAAATAGGGTATCCATTTGTATGTAATCGATAGAATATAATCATTTGGTTTTCCTATGCATTTGCATGGACATAATATATCCATTCAGTTGTTGTAATTAGTGGGCATAGTCAAAAAAAAAAAAAATCCCAAAAAACAAAATAGAAGCCTCAATGCGATTTATGCAAGCAAAATAAACACGAAACAAACGACGAAAAATGCATGAAAAATATTTACATAAACGAATAATATTGCGGAAATATGTGAAGACTATATATATATATATATATTTAGACTTTGTTATATATGTATATATGTATATATAGTCATCTACATATCCATATTCATTCAGTCAAGTCGGAGACAAGCTTCGCATAAAACTTGCTTCTCCAAAATGGCAAACTACATTTTTCCCTTTTGTTTTACTCTCTACTATGTATGTACATACATACAGACATATGTATGTATATAAACCTAAACCGACATCATGGGAAGTCATCGTTGTCGACGTTTTTTTATGACCGTCATTTAGGAAATCAAATTCGATGTGATTCACAAAACAAAAGCTAACTATCTGAGAGTTGCCAAGCAAATTGTAAAACAAAAAAAAAAAAAGCAAAAAAATTCTTTTGCTTTGCTTTATGCAAATTAGTCTCTTGAATTTTTGCTGACTCTCTCTATCTATCTATCTCTATTCATCTATCCCATTCATTTATTCATTGATCGAATCCAATCGAAACCAATCGGTTTTGTATAAGTTTTGTTTTTGTGTTGATGATTTGCCGGCTAATAGAAAATGTCTATTGAAATTATGCTATTGAAAGCCACTAAATGGCCAAGGCGCAGACATTGAGGCTGAAACCCTTAGGAGTCGCCAAACACCATTCACAGCATTTCCCTTATAAACCACCATCATCTCCTCCTCCCTCCCCCCCACTTCTATATTCCAAATTCGAATAGACAAAGCACAAATTAGCACCCAAGGGACCATTGAAGGCAAAGTTTATAATGAGCTTGGAAACCGAATCGAACTGGGGGTAGTAGCTAAGTTGGGTGATTGAGTCGAAGGGGGGGGGTGTGGTTGATTGGAAATTACCCTGGTTAAAACTATTCATGCCTTACAGGTGGGTGGGGAAATGGGGTTGGTGGCAAATGAAAATTGTCATGGTTACACACACACACACACACCAACGCACACACAGACATATGTAGGTATAAACCAACAATAAACCAACTGACTTCATGTCATCGATGCGTGCATAGAATTTCCCTTACAATAAAAAGAAAAGAAAGAAAGAAGAAGGGGGAAGGGGGATTGAGAAAATCTAAACTTGCTGAATATTAAATGAAAATTGGAGTTTGCTCATAAATGTAAACTTGAAAACATATTGTAATGAATTTATTTACACACACATACATGCATATGTTTTTAAAGTTTAACAATAATTCTGATGATATATTAATGAATATATATTTGTCACAAAGTGTAGATTAACATAATCGAAAGTTGTCCTGGATATGTTATAATTAGGGTTGGCTCCTTCACATGAACCGATTGCCCTTTTTTTAGCAATAAATTTCTATCTATCTATTTGTATTTCTATTTGTAGCTTAAAATAACTACAATTTGATGATTCTATAATTATTGTAAACTTTTTGTGTTTGTATTTGTATGGCAAATGTTGACACATTTTTGTATCTGGAGTCACAAAGTTTTTAACTTGAAGTTGAAAATTGTACTCTAATTAATGTATTGTGTTTTAATGAATTGAAATTGTAATATGGTATAGTTAGTATGACTTTTGAATGCCCTATACGTCTTAAAAGCTGATATGCATAATATATATAGTATTTTGTATATATCTGCATATGGTGTAATCATAATTATAATGAGCCCTTTTATTTAATAAGTTACAAACGTCTAACCAAAGTAATGTTTCCTATTTTCGGGAGGGATATCATAAATTAGGGTAGATATGGGATAGGGTTAGATATGGGATTTATGAGAAAATTAAGTTTTATATCAATTATTTTAATCATTAATTCTTTACCTTTTTTTTAACATTAATACATTATACATTTTTTGATGCGGATTTCTTCAATGTTTAATAACTTTTTACCCTTAGTGCAAGTCGCATAATTTTTTTTAAAAGCGAATTGAAAAATATTGAAATTATTCAAAGTCCCGATTTGACAAGTTAAATTTTTTGTATTGAAGCATCTCCGACAATATAAAGTACATATATATATGTATATTCTTGAAGTTGAAGGAACTATCGGTTGTGAATAAGGTTTAAGGTTAAATAATTCCTTAATATACCCTTGCAGAATGACATCATGGGAAGTCAACGAACTATAAAAAGTATATATGTATGTACTTAAATTCTCATCAGCATAAATAGACAAATCCATCTATTTATAGCTATAGATCTAAAATTTATCTGAAATTTAGATAACATAGATCGATTTTGAATAAGGTTTAACATTAATAACTCTTATAAAACCCTTGCAGGGGATATAGTAATTTTGGTCAGAAGTTTGCAACGCACAGAAGGAAGTATATCCGACTATATAAAGTATATATATTCTTGAACAGCATGAATTGACGAATCCATCTAGCCCTGTCTCTGTACCCTTCTATCTGGATCAAGATAGAAAAACTGAAATATATCTGAAATATACATACATATATCAGCATAGTATATTTTTACCGCAGTCATTGGACTTTGGAATCATTCCGATCGCACGACTATATCATATAACTCCCATAGGCACGATTAATCGTGAATAAGTATTAACATTAGTAGCTCTTATTCTTTATGTAAATTCCACAAGATTTTTCTTAAGTTCCAACAGAATCGACTATCGACTATATGCTAAAGCTGCCATAGGCAATTATTATCTGATGGGCAATTAATTTCTTTCCTCATTTTTCAAGCCATGAACATTAAATTTAGATTTTACATTTAATAAATAAGTTTTAGTGATTCTGGATGATATATTCTTATTAAAGAGACAATCTCCAAGGGTATATAATACCTATAGAGAACTATATACAATTTACTTCCATTAATTTTTAATGTTAACGCCAATAAGCATTTATTTAGCATATTTCTAGCTCTAGTGAACGCATGTATCCCCCTCCCTATACAGGGTGTAGGGTACCAAAAAAAAAAGCAACATTGTTATGATCATACATACATATGTATTTGCATATCACTTATTTACCGCACCCAAAGGCGCGCGTGTAAATAAACACATCTTGAGTTCTAAATTTTGATATAATTATCATCAAAATGTGTAAAATTTGTGGCATTTGATAAACTGTGACCATGTCAAGTTGTTGGTCAACAAGCAAACATAAAGGCTTGGTAAACCACATCTCTCTAAAATATTCTTGGCAAGGAAAGCTTCGGTCAAAAACACAAGGTTAATGGGGTAGTGGGGGGGGGGCCTTGTTTAAAACGCGCCCCACACCGAAATAACACGGCCTTGAATATATACACACACACATACACACATTTTCATATTATTATTATTATTATAAAGAAGAGCAGCGGATGATGGGAGGTATGTTTGCATAACCTCAAAGATTCGAATATCCCCAGGCGAGGCGTTGTCACATATGTATATTTATATATATATATATAAATGTTTATGTATATAGTATATACGATGACACTTTTATATACATATATACATATGTACATATATAGTTATACCGGTTTTCACACTTAAAAATTTATTTGATGACAAAGTTTTAGTTGGTTTTTTTCTCTTATATATATATGTATATATATACTTATATATATTGGAAGCGATGAATTAATTTCAACATATTTGTTATTAAGCCGCATCACTGGGTAGGTGTCTGACTGACTGACAAGCTGACTGGCTGACTGACTGTCTATCTGGCTGAGTTTTACCGCAATCTTTTTGATGGCAACTGCATTTATTTAACCAACACACTGCACTCGGCAATCGGCTTTAATTAAACTTTAATTAAAAACAACACAAGCCAAATTGCCAATTTTGGCCATGCTACTGCTGATTCTCTGGCTCGTTGATGTTTACGTTGATTCAATTAAAGTTTTTATTCTTTTTTTTTTTTTTGTTTTTCCAACACTTTGGATCCATGTTCATGCCCTATTTACACTGTGCAACAGAACGTCAAAGATTGTTTACACACCGAACATGGTTGGTTTGTAGCTAAACGTTGAAAAACCAATTGAATTAGAAATTTATGACGTTTTCAAATGAAATTCCTTAACTTTTCTTAAGCCCAAGATATTCTCTTACCTTTCAACTGAATAAAAAAAGAAGCTTTTAGCCGGTGTCTCGGTGCCGTTTTGAAAGTGCAGACAAGTTGAGTTAAGTCTAAACCCCACTGATGATTGTTCCGTAAAGTTGGTTTTGGGGTAAGGGTAGAGAATGAGTGGAGAATGAGGGGTTGTTTGGTTTCTGTTGCCAGGACAACAAATAACCGAGTCGAGGGAAAACTTAAAACCCATCATCATCATCATCGGCATCATCATCGGCAACATCATCGGCATCATCATCGGCATCATCATCGGCAATAACATCGGCAGTGTCATGTTTTCGTATGGCTTGCATTTTGTTGTTTAAAATGCCATAAAGTTTAATTGAAAAACAAACCAAAGTCGAAATTCAACATCCTTTTTACCCACCACCCACATTCTTTCGACGATGCGCACACATATACAACATAATCAGCTCTCATCTCCAACCCACATCATCATCATCATCATCATCATCATCATCATCATGATCATCATCATCATTATCGCCATCATCGTCGTCGTCGTCTGTAGTGACGCAACAACAATACCCAACGTCGACACAAGTGAACCGCTGTCAAAAGTTTTTATGCATTTTTCGGCTTTTTGTCACGAGGCAGAGCGCATCACAGCACATCCAAGCCTAGACACAACGTCAACGACAATGACGATGATGATGATGATGATGAGAGGAAGGAGGAGATGAACGCCAGTTTCTCCATCCATACGTCCGCCCGTCTGTCCCTCCGACTGCCCCCTCTACCTTACTCAACTCCATACTGTCTGCTGCTGCCAGTTGCATTGCAACGGCTTGGTTTTTTATTTTGTTTTTTTATGTTGGCCTTCTCGTAAATTATTCAGTAAAATTCGTCTACGTTTTTCAGCTCATCATTTATCGATGATTTCTGGTGCAATAGTCAATAGCTATTGGATAAACCAACTCTGTTTTCATAGTTTCATTTCGATACATTTTGAGCGTTTTCAACATTTAATTGGTTTTTGTGTGGCTTAGACGCACGTTTCATTTGAGACTGACCTCTCAACTCATCTCATCTCATTTTATCGTCATTCTGGCTGGTGAACCTCTATTCCAGTTGCAATTATATTGAGTTAATTAGGCCCTTGGCTTAGGTAAAACGTAATGCAGTGGTTGTGTGTGTGTGTGTGTGTGTGTGTGTGTGTGTGAGCTGGGGGGTTTTAAGAGAAGAAATGCTTTTAAATAGGTTAACCCACTTAACAGAGTGAACTTTGCTCCTGCATCAATAGTCAGAGCTAATGGAGGTGAAAGGATGTCAACATCAGTTGTTGTTGTGGCCTCATAATACCATTAATTCTATGCCTAATAGATAAATTTAGGTTCAAAAGTCTTAGAGAACAGATAATAACTAACTAATTGCAAACGGCTAAAGGCTATTTAGAACAAGAATTATGTGCAATCTTCAAGAATTTCTATTTTCATTTTAAAGTTGTTCAGCTTATTTCGATTATTCGGCTTAACGGCTAATTTATAAATCAGTTGGAGCTATCTTTTTTAAAGTTTTTAGTGAGAAGAAACATATACTGCTTCTTAGAACAAAAAGTTCTTGAAAAATTGAATAGTTCAGTACTTAAGCCTAATATTAATACTTTATATACTCTATAACACTGTTAATAAGCAAATATTATAAATTACTTTAAACAATTAGCAGAAAAAAAAAATTATTCAAGTTATTTAGTTTCCTGTAGACAACTTTAGAGCATCTACCATAACTTGTCCCTCAATTCCTCAAAGATGATCCAATTTAAAGCTCAGTATATGATCAATATATAAGCTGAGATTATGTTTCTTAACGAATAAATCTTCGATAAGTTCATCCTCCTCCTCCTCCTCCTCCTTGTTGTCATCATTAATAAGCTTTAACAGAACTGATCGGTTAAGCTTTCAATTAATAACTTTAATGTTATTCATAAGATTATCTGAGAAATTCGATATAAATGATTTTTGTATTTTTTTTAATGACTATATCAAATTTGAAAAGGATATCAAATATGTAGCTTCCATAGAAACCTCAAAAATATCGGTAAAAAGTATGATAATACCTTTCAAATATTAAGTACTTCTCTTTTTTAATCAAACTAGACAATGTATTAGTTGTAGTTATTCGAGCGAACGGAATACCATATCAAATTTTTATCTTTCACATTTGCATTATATACCAAAACTGTCCAAACAATGCTTCTTAACAATATGATAAGCATTTATTAATATTTATTATATGTCCTTAAAATTTATTAAATTTGAAAACAAAATTTCAAGCTGCAAGAAAAATGTTGGGCATGAAAGAGTCAAATATACAGTTATCGCTATATATACTAAATTGATTATTAATAAATTTGCGAGAATTCTTTTACTTTTCATTTTCTTTTTAAATCTAATTTTCCTCCCCCGCCGTTTAAAGATTAAAAAACATGGCTTAGAAGATATTGTGGTTTTCTTTTTTTAACAGTTATGTTGGTGGTGGTACACACCCACGCTTACATCCGCCACATCCCTACGGCACACTCACCAAAAAAAAAAAAAAAAAAAAAAAAAACAACACACACACACATTCACCCCATGGCTTGTCTGCACACTAACCCCACGAATCAATCAAAAATATGTCCAAGAACAAAAAAGAAAGAAATAAAACAAAAACTTCCTTCACTTCTTTGTGTGTATCCTTATATGTGTTTTGCTTTTTGTTTTTGTCTTCTCTCACATATACACACACACACAAACACAACAACAACAACAACAACAACCCCACACTATATAGACCACAACAGTAGTGCCAGTACCAGAATCTGGAGTGAGTGAGCTACCGATTAAACTGGTCCATGTACTCCAACCCGGAGAACGGGAATATCTATCACCAAATTTGATTGGTGTACAAAATATAGCCATGACTTTTCTGCCATTATCCATGAATTTTATTAATATTATCGATGCATATCGTGAGATTGTGAATGGTGTTAGCTATGAGATATTGCTAAATGCTGTCGATACCAAGGCCAAGGATCCCAAAGAGGCGGATATTATATGTAGATTAGTTATACTCGAGAAGCCATGGCTACGCACCCAATGGGGAGATAAATACCGTGAATTGGTCAATTCAAACTGTACGGATAGCACCGAGAATCGCACAATAGACGATGTTGATGATAATGATGAGCGGTCAAAGGTCTTGAATGAGAAATATGTGAGTAATAGCATCTTTAATCGTGGGCAACGCAATGAATTAAGCGACCAAGAAATGGCACAGCTGGAAGCGCAAATTTTAACGGGAATCGGTTCGGGATTTGGGTCAAATAGCAAACGAAAGGTCAGTAACAATAACAGCGGGATTCGAAAAGAATCATCCACTAATGAGCCCACCACAATGGCAATTAGCATTGATGAGGAAGTGACAACCGTTGCACAACCCAGAGAAGAAGAGGGTGCTGTGGAAACGGAGGTAGTGGATGAATCTGGCACCACAACTCCAGCCGCAGAGCTAAATGATAATGAGAAACGTTGGCTAGATGATTTTCTATCGGTGGGAGCATTTAATTTTGAAAAATCCATTGAAGAGCAACGAGCGACGGAGAAGAAGGAGCAGGAGCAGCAGCAGCATCAGCAGCAGCAACAGCAGGAGGAGAAGGCCACATCATCATCAGCATCATCATCCTCACCATAAACACACACAAACACACAATGCACACCCAATGTTAAGTCCTCCCCCCTCTCCTTCTCTTTATCTTTATATACTATATATACTCGTAAATGTAAAGAACAATAAAAAAAAACGAAAATGTTATTTAATTGAATTTATTTAAGCTTGCCTTTTCACCTGACACACACAGAATGACGATATATGTTGGGGGTGATGGGCGAGAGAGAGAGAGAGAGAGAGAGCGAGAGAGATAGGACAGAAGATGGGAGAGGATGGTATGATGCCAACTCTTATTTCACCTTAATAATCAAATGAGTTTCCGCTTTCAAATTACGGCCGCAATCTGTTTAACCCAGGGACGAGTGTCTTCACCATCTTTTTCACACACATACAAAAACACCTGTCTCTTCTACATACATTTTTCTTAGAGGGAGCGGCAGGGTGAGGAAGAGGATTCACACAAGTACCGTTATAGGTTTAGTATACATATATACAGTTAAACTTCCACATAGTAAACTTTTATATAACAAAGTTTTCCGCATAATAAATTAATTAGAAAAGGAAATGAATTTCTTTCTATTTCAATTCATTTTGATCTTTTTATAATATCTATTTATTGAATATTTCAATGCTAGTGTAAATGCGAAGAATTTTTACCACACTGTTTTCTCTCACGAATGTTAACAACACTGAATAGCAAATAGCTAAAAATAAAAACAGAAAGTAGGAAGAACCGTTTCTCATCACTAGCAATTTTCGCAGCAATTGTCGGTGAATAAGGTAAAAATGTCTCAGCGAGTAGTTAATTATTAATAATATTTAATTATAGAATATTTAATTAAAATAGAAGCTTAACTAAGAACAAGAAGTTGCCCCGCAGTTCAATACAAATTTTTCCTACTCTTGTCGAACCTTCATTTACAGAAATGAAGATTAATGTACCGAATGATGGCTGGATGAGTCTCTTAGTAAGTCTCTTATAATCATTGAATGATAGAAAATTTTTTCTGGTTTTGTGTAAATTGATTATAGGCAAGTTTTACTGTATATGTGTATATATTTATATAAGAGGTTAAGTGGGTGTGAGTAAGTGTGTGTGTTTGTACCTTTGAGGTAGTACTGCTGCTGCTGCTGCTACTGCTACTGCTGCTGCTGTTGAGTGTGAAGCAAGTGTTCTCATTATCCTTCTGCTCTACTTTTTACAGCGGTTTGACTCTTGTAATGTGTTGAGGCATGCACACTGGTCTTTCGGTTATTTAAACGCATTTCACCACAATGACCTAGGAGAGACACAGAGTGTGGCCAGTGTGCGGTGAATGGGGGAATTTATAAGAATTTATATAAAGAATTCAAATTAATTAGAAATATGGTAAGGAGTAATGAGCTATAATACTTAATCGCTTCTATTTATTTTAAAAGCGTTTTATAAAAAATCTATATACAGTTTAGTGATAATGCCAGTTTATTTGAAAAAATTTCGATATGTGATATACATACATACATACATAATTGAAATACATATATTGGGCCATTTCATCCTTGGTTACCAACTGCTACTTGAACAGATTCACAGTAGATTGAACAAAGGCAGTCAATACAGTTCAATTCTTAAGTGTGTCTAGTCTAGACGGCCAAATTTTAAGTGTTTTTTATATGTAATAAAAATAAAAAAAAAAAGAACTTAAAAGCATTTTTAGTATCGGTTTTTATTTTATCAATGTTTTTTCCAAGCACATTTATAAAGTTCAAAATAATAAAAAATTTAGAAAGAAAATCAAACAAAATTTTGAAAAGGCAAAGACTGGAAAATGGCATCGTTTGGGTTGACATGAAAACACATGAAATCAAATACAACTATTATTGTTAAATAAAAAAAATTAAATTTTACCCCATTTTAATATTGGCCACATAAAAAGAAAATTAAAAATGAAATTTTGAAAAGTTTTTGTTAAACAGGTTCTAAAGACATACAAAGAATAATAAATAATCAACTCAATAAAATTTACTTTTTTCAAATTGCAATTTTTTTTTTACGTTTTGAATAAAAAACCCCTATATTTAAAAAACTTATTTTTTTAAGAATTCCAAACAATTTTTAAAAAAATTTAAGAAGTTTAAAACTTTGAAATTTCAAATTTTTATTTTTTATTTGTAGACTAGAAAACTGTAAGATAATAGATCTTTTTAAAGGTTTTATGTATTATTTTTTGAGATATAAAATAGGATGCGATCTTTTATGAAATTTTTGTATGTTTTTATCCGCATTTGAAAAGATATATTAAAAATAAAAATAATTTTTTTCATTTTATTTAAAATAATTTGTGGATATTTGTGGTGGCCAAAATAAACAACAAGCATTCTGGTTTTTTCTTTTCATTACTAATCAAAAAATAAAAGAAATTATTGAATTTATAAATGTGTTATTATTATACTAATCGCTAATATGCATATATTTTCTATAGAAAAACAAAATGGCGAACTTTTGAAAATTTTGGAGTTATATTTCAAATTTTTTTTGCCGAAATTGATTCAAAATTTTGTCTATTAATACAATTAGTGTAAAATACTCAGTCTAATTGTTATGCATTTTAGGAATAACTGGCAAGAATTTCAGATTGATTGCTTGAATAGTTTTAAGATTAAGAAAGTTGATTTAAACAAAATGTTTGTACCATTATGATATACATATGTACATATGTACCTGCTGCCCGTTCTCCACTTTAGGCTATATCTTTAAAAGTCTGTACATACTTTGAAATTTTAGTCTGCAACAATATTCTTAAGAAGTTCAACTTGCTAAAAAAAAATCTTGCAAATGAAAAATCAATATTTTGAAGGTAACTCAGAGACTTGCCCACTTAAGTAATGGAATGCCGCCATATAAGGGTACAAAATTGTTGTTGTTATTGTCTTTTTTTCTTACCGTCAACTGTCAACATATTAAAATGCATTTTCCGGTTCATTGCTCAGTCACTCACTCACCATCAGAGCAACCGCCCCCCACCTTTGAACACCTCTGGGGGAGCCCATCTGTGTCCCACATCTCATCTCATTGCCCCGCAGCAGCGGAGCTGTTTGAACGTCACTTACGGAATTTAATTCTTATTGAAATATACATTTGAATTAACAACCGGAGAGATGGGAGAAGAGAGAGCCAGAGGGAGATTTAGCGGCTATGGAGATAACATCAGCTTAATGAATTCATGTTTTTTGGCCTGGCTCCAACTACAGTAGAGACTTTTCCTGGTCTTGTTCCTTTATTTTCCTTTTGTCTTTGTGTTTTTTTCGCTTTTAATTATACACACGTCGTAGCCATTACATTTCATTTTGTATTGTTGTCGGTGCACCTGGTCTTGGTCCACGTACAAGAGGCTCACCCGATTCCGATTGGTGTGCTGTCAATTACATGCCAGCAGCAGGAGCCATTTAGGCTCCAAGCATCATCGATATACATACATATATCCAACAAGAACGAACAGGCCAACAGAGGCCAAAATGTTTGGTTTAATTGGTTTTTGTGTTCTCGGCATTGAATGGTTTATGTTCTGTGCCGCATGTGTCTACCAAATGTTATTGTTGTTATGTCTAAATTTGGGTGGGGGAAGGGAGGGGAGGGGAGGGGGGAATATATTGGCTGTTTTCTTTAGTGCAATTTTTACCCCCTACATGGGTGTGTGTGTATATAAAACTGTGTGCGTGTGTGTGTTTGTGTGTCAATTTCGTGGTAATGTAAACTCTGACATGTCTCTTCGTTTCATTTGCATTTATATGTAATTTATGTGCCCTTCGTCTTCGTGCTTTCTGGATGAAATTGGTTGGGATCGGATTGGATTGGATTGGATTGATGTGAGATGTAAGATGTGACGACAACAGCTGACGCTACTGCTTTTGCTGTTGCTCCTGATGATCCCACGTAATGTTTCACCATGTGTTGGATGGATAATTGTATTCATCTGCTTAATTATATTTAGATTAACTGACTTTCAAAAGAATTTCTTAAATTAAGAATAAAATGCCATAACCTATTTCAGTCTCAGTCAGGTCTAAGCTCAGCAAAGGATTTACATGAATATATGTAGTCAAAGATTTTAGTATATATTTCTACTAGGATTTTTAGAAAACTAAGCGAGAAATATATTTAATACAAATCTGTAGAATCAGAGCTTAATTGTTATTCTATTTTAATTTATTTACTTTTGCTTTTATGGGATTAACGCAACTTAAAGAGCAAAAAACGGCTAATTTTTATGCATATGTATGAAGGAATCTACAAAATGCATTGTATTAACATATTTGGCTAATTGATTTATTAAAATATTACAGGCAATTGTTTTTAATGCAGCTGCCCGTTTATTTTTTATGGTCTTTTCTAACTAAAGTTCCTTTGACTTGAATCACCCAAAATATAACAATAAAAAACAACGCTATGATGTATTGTTTATCAACAGGTTTAAAGAGTAATGTAATTTTATTACTATTTTCAGAAAAAACCAACATTTGAATTTAGCCTGCCATATTTTCTTTTATAAAAAAAATAATCTTCCATTTCAGTTTAAGCGATTTTTCTTTAGAGAATTTTATAAGGTCTGACCTGTATTTTTGGGGGGGTGTGACCTACATTTTTATATACATAAACATAAATATATATTTTATATTGAATATAAAAAAATAAATAAAAAGACCTACCAAAGTATGTTTATGTAATCTCTCGATCGTATATATGTATCGTATGTATGTATATCTTTTCTATGAAGTGTGGTATACACACAAAACGCTGATAACGGTACCGCGAATGTTGACTAAACAAGAATTTTGTATATAAATTCTTGCAGTGGGCTTAAATAATGAATTGTGTATACCAAAAATATACACACGGTTAGCTTTAATAGAAATATCAACAAAAATTGTTGTGCACATGCACTTATTTCCATGAGGTATTTTGCTGTCAGTTTCGAAATTCAAAGGTTGGTTAACATGTCGTATGCGCAATATTCCATTGAGCGTTTAAAATTTAAGATTTTACACACACTTTACTTTCAAGAAACCAAAAGAGGAAAATAGCTGGAATAATTAGTGTATTAGTAGGCCTGTCTAAAATTGTTTAAGTTTTCATATACAATCGATACGGCTCCAAATTCAAATCACTTCGTTATTCATTGTCAGCAATACCGATTTCGTTACATTTACATTTGTTATTTACAAACATATTATTCGTAAAAGTTTTTAAAAAAAAATATTGTTCCTTCCCCTTCTTTTTTGTTTTCTACGGGATTGCAATTATACAATATATTCTCGAATTGTTTTGGTAGTTAAATACTTTCTTGAATCTTAGAAGAAACATGAAGCCATCTGCAATATTGACACGTTTGCGTCAATTCTGGATTGTGGCCAATTGGTTGCGTCAGGAGGCAGTGGCAGCTGCCGGTATGACGGTAATCCGACGTCGTGAATTGCAATTGTGTCGCGTTTTCAATACCGACCATTTAACGAATCCTGCCGATGCTGAAGTGGGTCAAATGGGTGTCGATTGGCATGGGAAATTGCGACGAGTGCGTTTACTCGATGATTATATAGTGCCCATTGAATGCAGCAGTATCTAAGAATCAGAATGTATTCCAAATTATAATCGTGTTATTAAACAATAAAGAGAATACATAAAGACCTAAAATGAACTATTAATGTATATTAAAATAGGAGTATATGCGATATAGTAAATCTTTAGAGCTTTTTGCTGTAGATTATGTGTGATTATTATTAAGTAACTTACTTCCAATGTGATTTATTAGAATTTAATTACATTAATTAGTTGCTATGATAGCTGTTATAGGAACGATCAGTTTAAATAAGGTTTTTGACTTTAATTTTGCAAATAGTATAATATTAATACAAGTATTATAACTAATTTCGTGAAATTTTCTATTGGACATTCTAAAAAATGTTATCTATTCTAAGCAAAGCTTGGAAATATGTTCGCTGATTTGACAAATTCTTGCCCCAGATGCTTTCATTAATCGTAATCGATTAGCCTGTCAAGATTGTAAATTATGTGGTCGATATCTTCTAGTTATATAGTTTTAATTATGTTTAGCCAAAAATTGATGTAAATTTTTTTTAATCGGCTAAAAAGTTTAGTCATAACTGTCATTCATATTTGTTTGTAATTGTCATTAAGACAACCAATAAGAAGAAGCAACCAATTCGAAGGGAATATCACGAATTATTAATTAACGTATAAACAATTTGCAAGGGTATGCAAACTTCGGTATGACTAAAAATAGCCTAGTACTCTTGTTTGTAATATAAATTTGCATAAATATAAATTTTTATAAAAAAAAAAAACGAATAAAGGAAATTTTCTTTTAATCCAATCGACTTTTCTGACAATTTTCCTCGTTTCTTTCATTTTGCTTTTTAGATTTCCCGCAGTAAACGGAGTCTCAACGATGTGCCCTTGGGTGGTAGTAAACCGTACAGTGAAGAAGAGGCTGAGGTTCAGCTGCAGCTAACTTTAGATAAATTAACTGCTGGAGAGGGGCCACATTATAAGTAATATTAATATTTCATATACTATATACAATTTAAATACTATATATAATACATTTTTTTTAGAATTGTTAAAGTCTATTCGGCCTCACGTCAGGTTGTATCTGGCACTTTAACCCGCATTGATGCTGATCTCATTGATGGGAATGAGGGGCAACATCGTTGCATTGTGGAAATTTGGGCTAAACCGTGGCTAGAGCAAGGACATGATATTACCTTCAAGTGCCGTAATCAACCGGTTGTACGTGCCCGTCACAGTCGATCCGTTGAATGGGCTGAAAAGAAGAGCGCCCACAAAAAACATAATCATCATTCATTAGACAAAGTGGAGCATTTGTTCCATAAATTTCAAACTAAATTCGATCGTCGGTATGTGAACACTGCAGAGCGTCAGATGCGTTTGAGGATATTCCGTCAGAATTTGAGAACAATTGAGGAATTGAATGCCAATGAAATGGGCAGTGCTAAATATGGAATTACTGAATTTGCTGATATGACCAGTACAGAATATAAAGAACGCACCGGACTCTGGCAGCGTAGTGAGGGACAACCAACTGGCGGTCAGATGGCACAAGTACCATCCTATGCTGGTAGCGAATTGCCAAAGGAATTCGATTGGCGTCCAAAGAATGCTGTGACAGCTGTAAAAAATCAAGGTTCATGTGGCTCATGTTGGGCATTCAGTGTCACTGGCAACATTGAAGGATTATATGCTGTGAAAACTGGTGAATTGAAGGAATTTTCGGAACAGGAGCTTTTGGATTGTGATACCAGAGATAGTGCCTGCAATGGTGGTCTTATGGATAATGCCTACAAGTATGATTACATATGATTAATCAGAATTAAAAAAAAAAACTAATCTATTTTAATTATTAATACAGAGCCATTCAGGATATTGGCGGATTGGAGTATGAGGGAGAGTATCCCTATGAGGGCAAAAAGAAGCAATGCCATTTTAATAAAACTCTTTCTCATGTTACAATTTCTGGTTTTGTTGATCTACCCAAAAATAATGAAACAGCGATGCAGGAATGGCTCATCGCTAATGGACCCATCTCAATTGGTAAATATACTATCATTTTTCTATTAATTCTGTATATTAATAAAGAATGGCTTCTTCCTTTTTTTTTTTTTTTTTTTAGGTATCAATGCGAATGCCATGCAATTCTATCGTGGTGGCGTCTCACATCCCTGGAAAGCCTTGTGCTCAAAGAAAAATCTCGATCATGGTGTTCTAATTGTTGGCTATGGTGTTTCCGATTATCCCAATTTCCATAAAACTTTACCCTATTGGATTGTTAAGAATTCGTGGGGTCCACGCTGGGGTGAACAGGGTTATTATCGTGTCTATCGTGGTGATAATACTTGCGGTGTCAGCGAAATGGCCTCTTCAGCTGTTTTGGCCTAGACATAGACACATTCTCAACCCCCCAAAAATGCCAATACCCATACACAACAGGCACACACACACACACACATACAAATATATATATACCTTTATATAACTAGGTTAATTTTCTGAAAAACCAAAAGTTCTGCAGATTTTTTGCATTTTGTGTGTACAATGTTTTTGTCTTATTTTGTTTGTTTGTTTTGTTTCGTTTCTTAGCGACAAATCGAGAACTTTTGTTCTGTGATTATCATATAATAAACATTATTTGCGACAGTTTATAATCTCCTCTATACACAACATATATATATATATACATATATACTTGATATAACAAAGACAGCTTAAAATATTGAAATAAATTTAAATTTACAAAATGGTATAAATAAGACCTTTTTAATGATTATTTTCGAATCAGCAACAGTTGGTTGTAACACAGTGGGACAAGCGTTAAATAGTTATTGACCATTTCAATATGCTAATTAGATTTAGTCCAGGGACGTTGCCCGACACCCGCTGAAGCCCCACAATATTTGCTCAGTTTGCTGTGGGGACAGCAAAAAAAAACAAAAATTACCTCAGTATCCAATTGAAGCTTCCCAGTGAAACATGGCTATGGATGACTATGACGATGACAGTAAGTGAAATTAAGATATTGAAGAAGTTAACCAACTTCAATATAGATATATATATATATAAAACATAGTGAGCAGTGTGGGTGTGGGCGTGACCACAGCCCGTATTGAGAATCATCATCAGCAGCACAACCAATACCATCAGCAAGGACAGAGTCACCATCAGCAGGGACATCATGGACAAAGTCAATATAGTGCCGGAGCTGTCAAGGTGGGCGGTTGGCGCTATGAGGACGCCAGTCGATATATTGGCGAATGGAATCAACTTGGACAGAAACACGGCATTGGACATTTGCAATTTGCCGATGGTACACGCTTCGATGGCCAATTTCAAGAGGGTCTTAGTCAGGGTTTAGGCTGTCTTTGGTTTCCTGATGGTGCCAAGTAAGTGAACTTAGTTTATCGTATAAAACGATTATCCATTATGTTCTATATACCAGATATGAGGGTGAATTTCATCAGGGTTGGTTCCATGGCCATGGCATCTTTTGGCGTGCCGATGGCATGAAATACGAAGGTGAATTTCGCGGCGGCAAAATTTGGGGCTTGGGTCTGTTAACATTCCAAGATGGATTTCATGGTTTTCCCAGGAATGAGGGATTCTTTCAAGATTGCCGCTTTATGCGCAAACGTCGCTGCCCGGAAATAGTGCAACGTGCCCAAAAATGTGCTCTAATGGCACGATCTCAATGTGAACATCCTTACTAAGGATATAAAATTTAAAATAAATACCAAAAACAAATACAAATAAAAATCTTTCTTTTAGAAAACGTAAATTAAGAATTTAATTACAAAATCTTACTGGTTGCTTTTTATGAATATCACTTTAACCCTCTCTTTAATTCCAAAATTTATTCCATATTCAAATGTGATATCCTCCAAGCGAGTAACTGGCAGTATCCGGAAATCCTTTAGGATCGATGCCAGCAGAACTTTCATCTCTAATATGGCAAACTTCTGCCCAATGCAACTCCTTTGTCCGGCACTGAAGGGCACATAGGCAAACTGATGATGATTCAATGAGTTCTGTGGCAGAAATCTGTCGGGTTGATATTCGTTGGGTTGGGGGAAATGTCTGGGATCACGCGTTATAGCATAAATGTGTATATTAATTATTGTGTTCTTTGGTAAAACCAAACCATTCACTACACGTTCCTCGGCGCACTGGCGACCTATAACTGGTGCAGCTAACAAGGTGTCTAGCATTGCGTAACGTTACTTTCTGCCGCATTCATCCGATTCGAGGAGATGTCTTTGCTTGAACTCCTCTCGCCTGCGGTCGATTATGCGCTGGGAAAAGTTATGGGCGATCTTTAAATTCTTAATATGCTTCCGATATTTTCCAAAAAGGAAAAAGTACAGCCAATAATGAGAAAGTGGGTTGCAGAGACGTTGAACAATAACAGATTTCTAGGCATGAATTGATTCCCTAAATTTATCTCCTTCGTCCACATCATCCAAATTAGCACCCAGAGCAGTTTCTAAAAGGAAAGTTTGATCAAATTAGTCAAATTTAGCCATCAACCATTTACCAAAAAAAGCATTTGGCATAAGACTTACCGCAAATAGTGTTCAGAGTAATGCGTGGTATAACCTGATTAAGTTCCATTTCGTCGTCCACATTGTCATGAAGGACTTTAACTAGTTTTTTGCTCTCCTCTCTGGAAGTATTCGAAATAAATAATTTGAAACTTAACTTTTTCGTCTGCTTCTGTTTTTATACCCTTGCAGAGGGTATATTAATTTTGGTCAGAAGTTTGCAATGCACAGAAGGAAGCATCTCCGACTATATAAAGTATATATATTCTTGATCAGCATGAATAGCCGAGTCGATATGACCATGTCCGTCTGTCTGGATCAACAGCTTCTCCTCCGAGACCAAAAGAGCTACAGAGCTGAAATTTTCAGCAATTTTCTCGGAATCATCCCGATCGGACGACTATATCATATAGCTCCCATAGGAACGATCGGTCAGAAATAAGATTTATCCTCAATAACTCTGTTGTTTTTTAACCGAATGCCTCGAAGTTTGATCAGAATCGGACGACTATATCATATAGCTCCCATAGGACCGATCGGTCATGAGTAATAACTCTGTTGTTTTTCAACCGAATGCCACGATATTTGATATTTATGAGTTTAATATGCTTCTTGATACTTCAACCAAGTCTGATCAGAATCGGTTGGCTATATCATATAGCTGCTATAGGAACAATCGGTACAAAAAAAATTTTGTATGAAAAATTTTTTTCTCAAAATTTTGAATTTGTAAATTTGGTATGTTTAATTTACAATAATGCTTCTGGTGAATTATATAGAGAAAATCTGCAAGGGTATACGAACTTCGACACGGCCGAAGTTAGTCCATCTTTCTAGTTTATATTATATCTGAAACATACTTAAATATCATCAAGAACGAATGCAGAATATTTAAATGAAAAGCCGGTGTCAGGATCTTACGCCTCGAACGCCATTTCTGATCTACAAATGATTATAAAATGTGAAAGAATCTATCTTTGGCTATGCCGCAGTTTTTACACCCATGCAGTTCGTGATAATTAAATTATATTCTTGGTTAAAATTAAAAACAAAAAATTAAATAAAATTTCGTTAATTCTCTTCTTAAAATTGGGGTTTGATCTCTACCTAATAAACAATAGCAAGCGCAGGGTATCTTGTATGCGGCTCTCTCTCGTGTGAGGGGCGAAGAATGTTCTTCGTGCAGTTATTTTGTATAATACACATCCATATATTATATGCATATGCATATGCATGTCTGCTTTGACGCAATTTGTTTTTTTTTTTGAAAATATATTTCTTGGACTTATAACAATATAGATTATCCGATTCAAACTTCCTGGTAAAAGCATTTACTTGCCGAATTCGGTATAAATATACCAACAACAATATATAGGATCCATACCAAATAGTCGTCCGATTCGAGCAATTCAAACACTTTATCAACATGTGCGTCTAAAATGCTAGTTCATTGAGTTTCATGCAAATAGCTTACAATATAAGATATCAAAGCTACGAAGAAGCAGACAGACTGACAGCACTGATATATGATCTGATCAACGATATATGATATATGATCTGATCAAGGATATATGATTTTAAGCATTACAAATATCTGATCTATTTTATTAAGTTCTCTGCATGGGTATAAATCAAAACTTGCGGAAACTTAATAAGTTTTGACCTAAAACTCTCACTGACCTGTGCTTAGCAGCAAACCGTCACCCATAAAAGGTCGCAGCGATTCGTACACAAAATTCTTGGTTAACAATTTAGGACTTTGAAAGATTTCCTCAGCCTCCTCGGCTCTTATCACATTATAAATGGGTGCAAGTAGAAAGTAAAATATGTAATTCATTTGCTTATTTCCAAACCGTGTTGTACCCGGAATAACCACAATTTTTGATTCCAAAGGACTACCATCCTGAGTACGAATGCGTTTACATAGAGCGAGAATATAGTATTTTCGATTTAGAATCTTCAACATATGCCATATTCCCAAGAACAAGATTCCTGACACAATTAAAGTTAGTATCATAATGCGGGCTTTCCGATCAGCTACGTAACGCGGATGACAATGCACTGGACGCTCTGACAATGACGAGGGTGTTAGGCATATACACTTTAATTACCGACAGAACAAATTGTTTACTTTTTAATTATTTTCTAAACGAGGTCTTAGCTTGTAGTTTTAACATAGCAATATAATCGATTATTCATATATGAATATACCATAAGAAATTATGAATACACTGTGAACAATTTAATAGAGATTTAAAGAAATGAGCTATTAATTGTAACTGATCAATTAAATATAATTTCAGGGAGGGGTCCCTCTGTGCTGATATGTTTTGTGTATAGTATTTAGTATTTAGTTCATATTTGAAAAATGAGTAATAGAATTTTAATTTTACGGGAATTTTGATAGCTCGGAACACAAATTTGATAAAAATAAACTTAATCATAAAAATAATTATTTAGAATAATATTCTATTGTCAAGTACTACAAGATATTAAGAATTAAATATATTTCAATTTAGCTGGGACTGTAGAAGTTGAACCAGATACAAATTTAATGAAATGGAAAGTGGACAATGAGGGTCATAAAAATCGTAAATCGTTTCTGAAAACGATTCTTAAACTATTTTGTATTCTTAACCGTTTAAAACCATTCTTAGAAATTATGCTTTATGATTATATGTATACTTCAAAACATTTATTTTGGTAATTAAATGTGGACTTAAGGCCGACTTAAGGCCAGAATAATTCATTTCTTAATATTTTGCATCTTTTGAGTTATCAACAAATTATATTATTATGCGAATCGATTTTAGGATATTTTTTTGAAAAATTTTCTGTCACATCAGCTGGTTTTTATTTTCGTATTTATTCCCTAGGGTTTATTAAATTGATTGGATGCATATAGAAATAGACAGACGGATCTGACCAACTTTACTTTAGCCTATCATGTAAAATATGGGAAAAGTTAGGCATGGCCAGATCGACTTGACTGTTGATGCTGATCAGGAATGTTTAGTTTTTCAGTTTACAAGCATGTCATGATCAGTATTATTATACCAAATATAATTTAAATATACAGAAGAGCTGTAAAATTTGGAGCTCGGGTCTGGAATAATTAATTACTACACAACGTATTTATTTAGGGCAAACGTTATTAGTTCCTTTCTCTATTTATGAATTTAACTTTTGATATTCTGTTGTGTCCTTAAAACAATTCCGTACTCGAATGTGATATCTTCCAATCGGGTAACTGGCATTATCCGGAAATTCTTTAGAATCGATGCCAATAGAACTTTCATCTCCAGTATGGCAAACTTCTGTCCAATGCAATTCCTTTGCCCGGCACTGAAGGGCACAAAGGCAAATGGATGACGATTCACTGTGTTCTCTGGCAAAAATCTTTCGGGTTGATATTCGTTGGGTTGGGGGAAATGTCGGGGATCACGCATTATATCATAAATGTGGATGTTAATTTGTGTATTCTTGGGCATAACCAAACCATTAACCACACATTCCTCGGTGCACAGGCGACCTATAAAAGGTACAGATGGAAACATGCGCAACGACTCTTTGATTGCACACTCCAAATAGATCAACTCATTAAAGTCAAACACACTAAGAGAATCTATATCGTCGGAGGGCAGATGTTGCAGCTCTTCATAGCAACGCTGTTGAACATCCTCGTGGAGGGCCAACATCAACAATGTGAAGATCAAGCAAGTCGAAGTGGTGTCATAGCCCTCAAACATAAACGTATTGACCTCATCGCAAATGCCCTGATGATCAATTTGACCCTCTTCTTCCGCTGCCAGCAAAGTATCCAGCATTGCATAGCGCTGTTTCCTGCCGCAGTCATCTGCTCCGAGTCTTTGTTTTTGCTTAAACTCCTGTCGCCTGCGATCAATAATGCGCTGGGAAAAGTTATGGGCGATCTTTAAATTCTTAATATGCTTCCGATAATCTCCAAAGATAAAGAAGTACAACCAAAGATATAAAAGTGGATTGCATAAACGTTGAACCATAACAGATTCCAAGGCATGAATTGATTTTCGGTATTGTTTTCCCTCATCCAAGTCATCCAGATTTACACCCAGAGCAGTTTCTAAAAAAAAGAATTGTACCCAAATTATTATAATTTACTAAAGGAATATTTGACGTAAGACTTACCGCAAATGTTATTGAGAGTAAATGTTGGTATAACTTCATTAAGTTCTAATTCGCTGCCAACTTTGCCATGAAGGACTGTTACCAGTTTTTTACACTCCTCCCTGAAAGGATTTGGATTAAGCAATCACCATATTTTGGATAATTCTAGAACATACTTGAATATTATTAAAAACGATTGCAAAACATTAAAATGAAAAGCCGGTGTCAGGGCCTTACGCCTCGAATGCCATTTCTGATCTATAATTGATTAAAAAACAACAAAACTTAAGGAAACACAATCAAAAGTCTCCGAGAACTCTCACCGACCTGTACTAATCAGCAAACCCTCGCCCAGAAAAGGTCGCAGCAATTCGTACACAACGTTCTTGGTTATCAATTTTGGACTTTGAAAGATTTCCTCAGCCTCCTCGGCTCTTATCACATTATACATGGGTGCAAGTAGAAAGTAAAATATGTAATTCATTTGCTTTAGCTGAGCTTTAGCCGTTGCATTGCGTACGTAATTAAAAACACTCGATGGTGTGCCCTGGAGTATGTCAAGATTATTACCAAACCGTGTTGTACCCGGAATAACTAAAGCTTTTGATTCTAAGGGACTACCATCCTGAGTACAAATGCGTTTACACAGACTCAGAATACAATATTTTTGGTTTAGGATCTGCAATAGACGACATGTAATAATCAAAAGTACGCCCGTTATAAATAAAATGATCAGCATGATGCTGGTTTTCGGATCTTGTTCGGAACGCTGAACAAATTGCACTAATCGCTCTGTGAATGACTAAGGGAATAGGCAAATACATTTTTATAATAGAGCAAATTATTTATTTTTAATTGTTGGCTAATCGGGCTAGCGAGGTTTCATCTTATAGTTTTAACAGAGCGACATAAACAATTGTTTATATGCCGTAAAATTTCGAATAGACTTTGGACACTTTGGCTTGGATTTCTACCTTATAATTTTTAGTGATCAATAAAATATGAATTACCAGGGACTTGATAGCCCATAACTTCAATTTTTGTACGTCTTGAAATTACAAAAATGTATTTGTTTATGTACTTGCATTTAAGAACTAATAAAAATGAAGTCGACTTTGTATATATCCTGTACTAATTAGTGAAATCTCAAAAATTCAATTTCATTGAAATTGTCATAAATTTAATGAAGACATTTCAACTGAAATTCTCCCAACATGTTGGTTATATAATTCAGTTTATCAAAAGGAAATATGATAGCACCAATACAACTCTTTTGGTCATAAGTTTGCAACGCGCAGAAGGAAGCATCTCCGACTATATAAAGTATATATATTCTTGATCAGCATGAATAACCGAGTCGATATGACCATGTCCGTCTGTCCGTCTGTCTGGATCAACAGCTTCTCCTCCGAGACCATAAGAGCTACAGAGCTGAAATTTTCAGCATAGGCTCCTTTTTGCTGCAGGCATTGTATATCTCGGAATCATTCCGATCGGACGACTATATCATATAGCTCCCATAGGACCGATCGGTCTTGAATAAGCTTTATCCTCAATAACTCAGTTGTTTTTCAACCGAATGCCACGAAATTTGATATTTATGAGTTTAATATACTTCTTAATACTTCAATCAAGTTTTATCAGAATCGGTTGGCTATATCATATAGCTGCTATAGGAACAATGGGTACAAAAAAAGCTCAAAAAAGCTCTCAAGCTCAAAATTTTGAATTTGTGAATTTGGTATGTTTAATTTACAATAATGCTTCCGGTGAATTATATAGAGAAAATCTGCAAGGGTATACGAACTTCGGCACTCATACAGAGGGACAGATGGACATGGCTATATTGACTCGGCTGTTGATATTGATCACGAATATATGTATATATACTTTATGGGATCGGAAATGTTTCCCTCTGTTGGTAACATATATTATATCAACATTAATATACCCTTTAAAAACCTAACGACGTGCTAAGTACTTGAGAAAGCAAATGAAGCACAGAATTTAAGTTATTAAAACAAAAAATTAAAATTACTATTCGCAGTGAACTTACTACAAAAATGTTTTTAAAAGTGTGAAATAAGTCAGATTTAAATTGTTTTAAAAGAGGATTTAATTAATTTGCTGAGACTTTGGAAGTTTAACTTATTGAAACTAAAATAAGAAAACTTTAAAAATTAAGCTGTAGACAAAAAATGAAAATTTATTTAAGACTGATAAATCGTTTTCGACATAACTTCATAACTCCATGAGCAATTAAAATAAAGACTGAAAGATCTTTATAAAATTTCTCCGGACATTGACATTCTAGCTAGTTTTAACAATAAATCCTAGTCTACCCTAATCTCTAAAAATTTAATATTCAAATATACATAGAACAAACTTAAATGCAGAAGAATTAAGTAACAATATAATATATGGATTGTTTAAACTGGTTATTCAACTTGTAACAGGTACCAGATTGACCTGATCTGTAAAATCTCGTTTGCACGCTATATCAGCAAAATTGTCCAGATAATGGAACGGTATGATATATACATAAATGATATATTTATGTATACATAAAGTTGTAATTTTTATAAATAAAATTCTTTATACATGTTTTAGTATAACTTTACACATATTTTAGTTTTTAGTTCTTGGACCTCTTAATTGTGGTGGTCACCGTTTTTTTTCTTATTTTATTTATTTATTGATATTTTATGAATGCGCTATTTATTTTTTGCGAAATTGAAATGAATTTTCTCTGATTGTAATCGACATAAAGCTGAGGATCTCATACCCAGGAACCGCCTGAAAATTTAAAAAAAAAATATAAAAATAAAGAAACTCTTTCATTATTTCTCATGTTGGGATAGTTTTTAATTCCTGTAACATCACCATCAACTGAACAATCGTTTAGATAATTAATGTAATTAAAATAAAACACCTCAGATTCTCAATGGATCAAGACAGACTTATGTAACTATTTTAGTTTCCAGACTATAATATTAATTGAATAAATTTAAGATGAATTTGAAATTGAAAAAGGTAAAAAATTGAAACCATAATACTTTTGTATCATAAAAATCATATATATTCTTGATCAGCATCAACAGCCGAGTCAGCCCAGATCTCAGGTACTTTAAGAGCTAGAACTACCTAAGTTAAGTTAACTTAATTTTAAGTATTTTAATATATTGATGGCGATTTCCATGGAGTTCGTCCTTATAAGTATCCTTACATGGTACACGGTATCCTCAAAGTTGACATTAGCGACACCTTGTTTGCTAAATTTTATAATGAACAAAATACAACACACCTACAACAAAAATATCCAACATTTACCAAGTATCATCGTTTGGAAAATGATTCTAAAAATAATTACAATAAAAAATAATCATTTCGGGAACATATTTATTAACAAAATTCAATATTTCCTTTCTCTGCCGATAAATTTTACTTTGACACTCTCTTTAGTCCTTAAAACAATTCCGTATTCAAAAGTGATATCTTCCAAGCGGGTAACTGGCAGTATCCGGAAATTCTTTAGAATCGATGCCAATAGAACTTTCATCTCCAATATGGCAAACTTCTGACCAATGCAATTCCTTTGCCCGGCACTAAAGGGCACAAAGGCAAATGGATGACGATTCACTGTGTTCTCTGGCAAAAATCTGTCGGGTTGATATTCGTTGGGTTGGGGAAAATGTCTGGGATCACGCATTATATCATAAATGTGGATGTTAATTTGTGTATTCTTGGGCATAACCAAACCATTAACCACACATTCCTCGGTGCACTGGCGACCTATAAAAGGTACAGATGGAAACATGCGCAACGACTCTTTGATTGCACACTCCAAGTAAACCAACTTATTGAAGTCAAAAGCACTAAGGGAATCTATATCGTCGGAGGGCAGATGTTGCAGCTCTTCATAGCAACGCTGTTGAACATCCTCGTGAAGGGCCAACATCAACAATGTGAAGATCAAGCAAGTCGAAGTGGTGTCATAGCCCTCAAACATAAACGTGTTGACCTCATCGCAAATGCCCTGATGATCAATTTGACCCTCTTCTTCCGCTGCCAGCAAAGTATCCAGCATTGCATAGCGCTGTTTCCTGCCGCAGTCATCTGATCCGATTCTTTGTTTTTGCTTAAACTCCTGTCGCCTGCGTTTAATAATGCGCTGGGAAAAGTTATGGGCGATCTTTAAATTCTTAATATGCTCCCGATATTCTCCAAAAAGGAAAAAGTACAACCTATAATGAGAGAGAGGATTGCAATGTCGTTTGACCAAAATAGATTCCAATATATGAATGGAATCCCGGTATTGTTTTCCCTCATCCAAGTCATCCAAATTAACACCGAGGGCAGTTTCTAAGAAAAGCAATTGTTCCCAAATTTGTATAATTTACTAAAGGAAGATTTGACATAAGGACTTACCGCAAATATTATTAAGAGTAAATATTGGTATAACTTCATTAAGTTTTAGTTCGCTGCCAACTTTGCCATGAAGGACTTTAACCAGTTTTTTGCACTCTTCTCTGTAAGGATTTGGATTAAGCATTTACTGTATTTTGGATAGTTCTAAGCCATACTTGAATATTATTAAAAACGACTGCAAAACATTAAAATGAAAAGCCGGTGTCAGGGCCTTACGCCTCGAATGCCATTTCTGATCTGAAAATTGTTAAAAAAAAACAGGTAATTTTGGCTCTACCAAAGTTGATATACCCTAGAAGATTCTGGTTATTAAATCAAGAAACATTGCTTAAATGAATTTTGCTGACGGACTACTATAAATAATAGGGATTATATAACCAGTGTAATCTAACTTCCGTTCACAAGCTTCAAGCATCATCAATATATATATCCAGAGATAATTTATCTCCCTGAGTTTTTGTTTTATTTTAAAATATTTTGTTTAATATATGTCAGTAATAATTGGCAGATCTGAGTTAAATTTGATAATATATTTCCAATTAGTATTGGAATATATATACTATAGTAAAACTTAGTGATTGCCCGATAATTTTTATGGTGACCGAACTGAATTGAACGATTGAATAATCCGATACTAACAATTCTTAAACCTGATCTGACAATATTCATAAGAAGGATATATATAGGGTTTCTAATATATGTATGGCTTGATAACTTCTAACGAAAAAGTGGAAAGAAATAGACAGACATGGATAGATTGACTTGTCTAATGATGCTAAAATAAATATAAAATTATGCTTTGTGATATATACAACTTGCCAAATTTATCACACTCTTACCGACCTGTGCTAATCAGCAAACCCTCGCCCAAAAAAGGTCGCAGCAAATCGTACAAAATATTTTTGTTTATCAATTTGGGGTTTTGAAATATTTCCTCAGCCTCCTCGGCTCTTATCACATTGTACATGGGTGCGAATAGAAAGTAAAATAAGTAATTCATTTGCTTAAGCTGAGCCTGGGCAGTTGCATTGCGAACATAATTAAATAAATCCGATGGAGTCGCGTGGCGTAAGTCTAAGTTATTTCCAAAACGCGTTATTCCCGGAATAACTATAGTTTTGGTCTCTAAGGGACTACCATCCTGAGTACAAATACGTTTGCACAAAGAGAGAATGTAATATTTTTCATTTAGAATCTTTAATACACCCTTTATAACGACCAATAACACGCATGATACAAATAAAATGATTAGCATGACGCTGGTTCTTGAATCTTTCTCACAACACGGTTGACAATTCACTGATCGCCAGGGAACGATCTAATGCAGTTCATTTACTGATAGAACAATGTTTTTTATTATTGGTGTCTTATCGGATTTTTGAGCTTCCCCCTTGAAGAAAGAAATAATCGATTGTTTATGGACCATAAAATTGTGAACAGACTTTGAACAAATTGGCTTAGATTATAATAAACTATCAATTGATACCGATAGACAACAAACAGTATATATGTATATAAAACGATGTTTTAAAAACTTTATGCTTAATTTTTTGTTGTACGTTTTTACAATATGTTAACATCAGTTTCATACATTTTTCACATGGCTAATCTCCACTAGGGGCTCCAACCAGATACCAGGCATTTCTGGCCTTAACGGCGACATTTCTAACCAGACGCTTGGGATCATCCAGAGCTGGGGCCATTGCCAATGTGACATCAACCTTGTGGGGCAACAAGACAAATGTAGGATATTTGGTAATGTCATAGAGCAACTGGAGGGCAGCAATGCGTACTTGCTAGAAACATAAAAAATCAATATTAATTCAGTGTTTGGTAATAAATAAATTTATATTTGTTATTACCATTGTGTGCTGGTCCTTGCATTTGGATAGTTCCAAGCAACTTGGTATCAGATGAGCCAAATGACCCTGGAAATATGCATCCTGCTTTTGGACAAAGCTTTCGCAAATACCCAAAGCTATACATAAGGATTTCGAATCATTGGGCTCTTCGAGACTCTTAAAAAGCAGTGGCCCCAATTGTTCAATATTTAATTTAATCACTGCCATTGGAGTGGCCTTAAGGACATAGATGAAGGCCTTTAAATGATTTTCACAATAACTGGCCAATTTATTACCCAGTTTACCCATAATGGTATGAAAGAATTTTTGCTTATAAAGAAATTTTACAACAGGAAGATCCAATTCGGGAAATTCAGCAGCTATAATATCAAATGCAACAGCGGCGGCAGTACTTAATGTGGGATGCTTAAGAAGATCTGAAAGCTGTCAAAGAGAATATAATTCATAAGATAAAGTTACATAAAAATAAATCTATATATATTACTTACATCTCCTACAACATCGGCAGCCTCCTCGAATCCAGCTACGACTAAACCCTTGGCAATCCATGCCAATATCTCTACAGCTCGTCCATCTTCCTCTTTAATTACCTTTTTCAGTTCTCCAATCACTTTTTTAACCTTGCCACGATTCTCTGGAGTATTGTCCATTTTGTTAACCAAACTGCATAGTAAATGATGGGCAATCTTGCGTAATTGTTCATTATCCGAGTTCAGAGATAGTTTGGTTAGATCGTTCAGTAAACGCTCAAAATGATCATCCAAACTGATATCCTTATGCAGATAACCCAATAGTCCTTTAGCTATATACAAATCAGCAGAGACATGCAATTGAAGGCCAGGCAAATATTCACTTATAATAGCACTTTGTTCAGATAAAGGCAACTGTTGCATAATGCGACTCAATGCTCCAGATATCTGTTCCAATGATTCATTTGGCATGTACTCAGTCTCGGTTTTCTGCCCCAGTTCAATGAGTTTGTGCAACAAATTTGATTGTTGCTGCAAATCAACAATAAATTTACGATCCTCTTGGGTTAGCAAAGTATTTAAGGCCTCCAGTGCCAATTGCCTTATAGCTGGATCCATTTGACCGGCAGCGAAAAGTTGCTTCATCAACAAATCCAAAATGCGTTGAGTAAATGCCATTTGAGGTATTAATGGCAATAGATTGGTATAAATTTTACGCTTAATAAAATTGGAAAATATGTCAAAGTTTCGAATTGTAATGTCAATAAAATTTGCTTGCAGTTCGACAGGTTGCAGGGCTCCCAAACGTTGTGTGATTTGCGTGAAATCCAGATCCAAAATTGGATGGCTAATTAATTGAACAAGCGCCTTATAAACCAATGCTCGCTGGGATTCTGTTAAAATTGGGCAACATTCACTCAATACATTAAGGGCGGTCTTTTGCAATTCCGAGTCCTCCTTCTTGGCATCAAAATCATCACGCTCGCACAATCGTAAAGCAGCTATCACATCATCCTGAAGTCGATTCACTATGGTTGTATCCAACTTATTTAGATCATCATTTAAGGCTGATATTTTATAGATTTGGGTTACAATTTGATAGATTTTGATGCGCTGATCTGGCGCTGAGCTTATTAAATCCATGGAATCCAGCTTGATGAGGAACGTGTTTAAGATTTTTGCCGCTGCGAAAGGCGCATCACTGGCCACACACACAAGGGCCAACGAGGTAGCCGGATGGAAGAGTCTTTGATTCACATCACTAAGATGTGTTAAAATAACTCCCAGAATTGTGCTCTGGTAGCTATGACTGATATCTGGTACATTTGCTGCACGTTTTAGCAATGCATTTAAGGCCTGAAGACTGGCTTTTAATATCTCCTCCTTATCGGCTCCGGGAAAGGTTTCAGCCTTGAGTGCCAGCCAAATTTGCTCAAAGTGGGGCTCTAGCACAGATGGAGGAAACTTTAAGGCAGCTTGGTGCTAAACCAAAATCACATTAGTTAATCTCAATAAGTTTGTCTATACATATATGTATATTATCTTACCAATAGTTCTATTGAATCTAATTTGGCAACCAATAAATCACTCTCTAACTTCTCGATGGCCAGAAGGACAGCCCATTCGGCAAACTCATTATTAGCCACCAAACATTTGTTTAATTTCGCAGCCAGTTTATCGCGTGTAATGGTCTCGGGATCCTGCTTACTCGGATTGAAATCAATGGGAAAGTAGCAGGCAAAGATTTCAAACATTTCCTCAGCCAAATGCAGTAATGAATATTTGTCCATAAACTCAGGCATAAAGCTGAATAAGAGGTCCAGATTGCGAGGATCACGTTCGCCATCGATAGAATTGATTACCCCATAGACAAAATCACCACCCATTGTCTCAAGTTCTGTTAATTGAAAAATTACAATTTAAATTATTAAATTTCATTAAACGAATAATAAATGCTCTTACCTGGCTTGAAGTTCTCTGACAGGTACTTCAATGTATTGAAGAATTTTGTGCGATCACCGCGGGTTTGCGATTGGCATGTTGTGTATTGGAAGAAAGCTTGTAATATATCTACAACAGATGACCTTGCCAAATGCCTCATGTGGACCAGGGCTTGGATGCCATCAATTATTGCCGGCATAACATTATGATGGTCCCTTAAACGGTCTATATAAAATCTGGTCAAAAAATCCAATTGCTGAGTGTTAAGCAAATCCTGAGGTAGACCAAGTAGAACGGCGGACAGAAGATTTGTACCACCCACACGTAGCTCCATATTGGGTGACGTTAGGGCAAATCCCAATTCCTCAGCCAGTTGGGCTATATCATACGCTCCCCCTGATAGCTCTGTAATAAAACAAAATGCAATCTCAATTACCCAGGATGTTTAAAAGAATTCAAAGTAGTGAATCAAACTTGCCCTTGGCTATTTGTAGCGCTGTCTTTTCGATCTTGGCATCGCTTTTTAGCGCCTTTTCCAGGGTGGCACGTGTGGGCGTTGTCATTTCTAGGCGGTAATGGGCTGCGGTAGCCGTCGCTTGCGTGATGTGCTAAATATAACACTTAAAAATTGTTTTTAAGCACGTTAAGCCGAAATATTAACAACCGATAACACAAAAGAGTAGAGGACCAATTTTGACAAAAATACCAAAAACTGCAATGAATCTTAAAAATACTAAAAAGCATTAAGCGTATACCTGTATTTATTGAGTCACTTAAATCATTTTTTTTAAGCTGAACTTGTGCTTCTCAACTTTCTTTTTAAATGTTTGTAGAATTTTATTCGCAGGACTGTAGTATGGGTTGTTTTAAACAATGATTTCACAATATGCTGTATATTTTACATGTGAATTAAGTTTTGATTTTCTTTTGTTCTAAATATTCTTAGTGTGTAAACGTAATTTTAGGCATTAAAGTTTTGTGCTTTCAATTTGCAATGTACGAGTTCAGTAACAGCTTGAACTGTGAATTAGATCACGGCTTTAACAACTTTCGGTGTAGTCGGGAATACCCTTAGTAATCCATTCTTTTGGTTTTGGGTTTTTCTTTCTTGCATTCTCTGGTCACACTTCGCTAGTTTTAACAAAACACAAGCAGCAGCAAAAACAGCACGGCGAACGTTTATTTGCCTTTAGCATTGCCTTTAATTATTAACTAAATTAGTGAATTATTCAACATTAAGCTTGCAACGCGTTAAAACAAAGCCTGTTTACTAATGTCCATAACCGTAAGTTGCTAAGGGCGAGGAAAAGTTAAAATAAATGCCGCCACCTCTCTCTGCCGCTGCTACTGTTCACCTCTCCGTTACGCAGACGCCCCCACGTAGCTACATAAATAAAAAAAAATGAAAACTGTTTCAAAATAGCCTTATCTCTTTAAGTGAAACAAATCATATTGCAATTAGCTAAGAGTATTTAAAATGCATTAAGTGTCTCATTTTGTATGTGTGCGTGGAGCCTCTGTAACCTGAGCTGATTTATTTTTTATATTTGCCCGTATACGTGCATATGTATGTGTTTGTGTGTGTGTGTGTGTGTGTGTATGAGTGTTATTTCTTTTTGCATACGACGATTTTTCTTAAGTAAACGTCGTTTGAGTTGAAAGAATTTATTTTATATTCAAGTCAACAAGGTCAGGCGCCTTATTAGTCTTATGCGAGGTTATAATCATATTTTGTGATGAATAGTGCTGTCTAAAGAGAGATGGTTGGGTATAAGGCGGGGTACAATAAAAATGGAGGCACGTTTAAATTTGGTGACAAACGGTTCTTTTTTTCGCGCATTTTATAATTAGCAATTGGAACGGTACATTATGTTCAGTTCGGTCGTTGCCATTGTCAGGTCGCTGTCTCTCCGTCTTTGCCTTTGCCTGCTACTGTTGCTCTAGCTTCTTTTTTTATACCAAGTTTTCTTTTCGATTGTGTTTTTTTTTTGTATTTTATTTTTGAGGCTCACTTTCCATTTTTTACCTGTAATAGTGTGAGTGCGTGCATGCTTATCTATGTATGTATGTCTCTCTCTCCCTGTGTGTTTGCTGTGTCTGCAAGTGTGAGTGAGTGACGCAGTCGCAACAAAAGTTGCTTCCGTTCTATTGTTCACACTTATACACGGCCGTAGTGGGAAAGGGGTAGCAAATATCTTAACTGTTTACCGGAAGTCAATATGAATGGATAACAGATTTGGGGAATATTTGACAAATTGTTGATCATTTTGAAATTAATTGCTGATTCATTACAAGATTTCTTTACATTACTAAAATATCTTCCTAAAATGAACGTGTTAACCATATATGTACATATATATGTAAACCACACTTTGAATCCCCTTGTTATCCATTAACTACTTCCATGGCAAACACCTCTCACAGTAAGACAGTGACAGTGACAGCAAGCGAGGGAGATATAAAGAGATAGATAGAGATAGAGAGAGAGAGCGTGCAGTACTTTACGCACTCAAAACGCTTTAATTGGACAACTAATCTGTTTTGTGTTGTTTTCTGCTGTGTTTCATTTTTGGTTACAATGACAACAACCTGTTTCCATCGTTCCGATCTAAAGTTATTGCGAGGTGGCAAGCAAAAGACAACCACTTGCGTAGGAATGACCGTAATGGCCAAAACTACGTTTGAAGAAATATGCGAGAATGCCAAATTAGCCAGAGATATGGCTCTAACAGGTAACTATGATTCGGCCTGCATTTACTATGAGGGACTCCAGGGAATGCTGGGGCGCTTACTCAAAAGTACTGCCGATCCCATGCGCAAGGGCAAATGGAATATGGTAAATATATAGAATATGCACTCTATCATAATTCTATCTAATTTCCTTTTTTTTTTGTATTTTATTCTGGTTAGATTAATCAGCAAATTAGCCAGGAGCATGCCAAAGTTAAGGCCATACAACACACATTGCAGGACATTTCGTTGGACTTTCAGAATACAAAATTCGTCCAGAAATTGCGTTCACAGTTGCCTAGTGAGGAGAGTAATAGCAGTAGTTATAAAGATCCCGCCGCATGGTTTAAACCCGATCCAGATATATGGACACCACCGCCCAAAGATCCAGATGTCTGGGGTCCACCCAAGCCACCACCGCCATCAGGCGGTAGCACCACTCAGACAGTGGGTCGCCGAGCAAATGCCACAAATAGTCGACGTACCACCAACAATTCTGCATCATCCACACAGCAACGAATACCACAAAGTACAACCAGAAACGGTCCAAGTGCCGCTCGAAATGCACGCTCATCGAATAGTGCTAGATCCACAGTCGGCACCACCACAACCACAAATGGACGCCGTAAACTCTCCACAACGAATAATTCCTCCGCCGCCTCTATTAATAATGAAAGCAAAGATGAGGACTCTGCATCAGCTGCCAATGGTGCAAATGGAGGTGTTAATGGTGAAGCTGGTGACTCACAAACTGGAAACGAGGAAGAGCGTAAATTTCAGCCCAACAATCATATTGAAGCAGAACTGGTGGACATTTTGGGTAAAGTTATACAAATTCTAAAACTAAAAAGTGAATTCATCTATTTTAAACATGATCCTCATTTCTATTTCTTATTAGAACGTGATATTCTGCAGAAGGATCCAAAGGTTCGTTGGAGCGATATTGCTGATCTTCATGATGCCAAACGTCTGCTTGAAGAGGCTGTAGTTTTGCCCATGCTAATGCCGGATTATTTCAAGGTGCGTCATCGTCCCATCATCCCATCATTCTGTTCAAACAGGCTGTAAAATGAATCATTCATTTATATATAAATAGGGATTAGATCTTATCTCTCTCTTGTAATGGTTGTTCATCATCAATGTAGACACTTCATAAAGATAAAAGAAGATAATGTAAACTGTTAATCGGAAATACTGCAACAAATTCAATTTCATATCATTATAATACTATTTTCGATCATAATCTATATACAATATTGATTGATGTATTGGATAGGTACATAAGTATTTGTTGTGTAGCAAAATATGAACAGAGAAAGCAGTCAACTTATGATATATATTTATTTACCTATATGTTCACTATCTTATCAGAGGCAACGAAACTTCAGTTAAAATTTAAATGTAGTTTTCAAAACGTTAATTGATTATTTTCATATGATCATAAACGTAGATGATAACAAGTGTATTTAAGCTCAACCCGAAGGAGGAAACCATGTTCCAATGATACTAATGATTCATATGTTTAAGTAGACTCTCTTTCGAGATATATTATTGTAAAATGTTTATTTCTTTTCACCTTATTATTAATGATTTATGTGTTTGTTTTTTGCAGGGTATTCGGCGGCCTTGGAAAGGTGTTTTAATGGTTGGACCTCCAGGCACTGGCAAAACAATGCTGGCCAAGGCGGTGGCCACTGAATGTGGTACCACATTCTTTAATGTCAGCTCAGCAACTCTCACCTCCAAATATCGCGGTGAATCAGAGAAAATGGTGCGTTTACTATTCGAAATGGCCCGATTTTATGCGCCCAGCACAATATTCATTGATGAAATTGATTCTCTATGCTCGCGTCGTGGCTCTGAGTCGGAACATGAGGCATCGCGACGTGTTAAATCCGAATTGCTGGTTCAAATGGATGGCGTTGGCGGTGGCGAAGAGCAGGCAAAAGTTGTTATGGTGCTGGCAGCCACCAATTTTCCCTGGGACATTGATGAGGCATTGCGTCGGCGATTGGAGAAACGTATCTATATACCGTTGCCATCGGATGAGGGACGCGAAGCGTTACTAAAGATCAATTTGCGTGAGGTGAAGGTTGATGACAGTGTCGATCTGACATACGTGGCCAATCAATTAAAAGGATATTCGGGAGCAGATATTACAAATGTGTGCCGGGAGGCAAGCATGATGTCGATGCGTAGAAAAATAGCTGGCCTAACACCCGAACAGATACGTCAATTGGCCACCGAAGAGGTTGATCTACCTGTATCCAATAAGGATTTCAATGAGGCCATGAGTCGATGCAATAAGAGCGTATCGCGGGCTGATCTTGATAAATATGAGAAATGGATGAAGGAATTTGGTTCATCATGATGGCGTTACTACACCAACTGGATGAAGTTACTAATAATGATCTTAATCTAAAATGAAACACTAAATTTTATAAGCTTTTAAAGTGAGAAACCGGCCCCATAAAGAAAAGAAACACACACATATTTTATATATATATATATATATATATATCAAGAATATTTTTTTGCAAATACACGAAAAACTAAAACAAAAGACTAACCATTCTCAAAGAGAGTAAAAAGGAAATTGAAATTTATGAAATTCATAGGCAATATATACATCATACATGACTTTATATACATATATATACACAATCCTTCATATATCACTCACATTAGCCTACACTCCAATCAATACACACTCTTCTATATATATATATATATATATATATATATACAGATATATATATGTATATATATATTTGTATTTTAATTAATAATTAATAATTTATAAATTAAGATGAACAATCCAATCCGCTTTAAATGCCGCCTAAGCCTTGGCTTTTCCAATAATTAAATTTTTCCAATTTTTGTAATATTTCACTATATACATACACATACGTATTTATGTTTTCCCCCCACATTCTTTTCTTGGCTTTTAATTTTTATAAATTTTTAGTTATGTCATTTATTTTATAAGCATAATTAATTTTCGTATTTTAAGAAATTATCGTTTGTTCTTTTTCGTATTAATCATTTATCTGAAAAGCAATATGTACTTAAATGTTAATGCAACAAAAAAAAAAAAACAACTGAAAATTGTAAACCAATAAATAATAGATTTTAACTCGATATATCTATATATATTTTATTTATTTGGGATCTCCTCAAAAATAACGAACTTCATTTCTTTTTAACTGATCCCAAATTTTGCAAACAGTTTTATACATTTTGCTTTCAAATACATACATATATAGATATACATATGTGTATATATTAAATATTAAAATCCAAATGGGAATCGATTACACTTAAGTTAAAAAACAATATCAGTTTTTATTAACATTTTCTAGTTTGAAATTGTTCGTAAAGCTTTATTTTTGAAATGCTGAGAAGAAATTATCAAACAGCCCACGTTTTCAATTAAAACTGTATATTTTTGCTTGACCTTTTCATGTGTATAAAAAATAATGATGATCTATGACGACTGTGATGAGTCAGTCAATCATCAGATAGTACCCCCAAACGAGATGGCAGTTTCTAAACAACACCACAGCTATGTGTAAAGGCTAATCCCTATAACTCTAATCCCCCCTCCTCCTTTTCCTTGCAAATGGCTTCAGTACGGTCGGGCTGATGATGGAGGCATGGGCATTAAAGGACCCATCACTGGATATGGGACACCACCTCCAGCAGCAGATGGATAAAAGCCACTACCACCAGATGCTAGATTACTGTAAGGTACTCCTCCTCCACCAGCAACTGGTGCTGTGCTGCGTCTCTTCTTTCTAATTAAATCCTGCATCTTTTCTGCTTTGAGGCGTCGCAGATGCATTTGCTTGCGACTAGCTAGGAAATCTTCAAGAAATGTTTCCACATTGGTTTCATTCTCATTGAATTTCTTGACCATTTCTTCGGTTTGTTCTTCACTTTCCGATGCTGCCGTCTGCAGTAAGGCCAACGCGGCCTCCTGACTAATGCCTCCAGATTTCTGTTGCAGTTGAGTTAGCTTCTCCTGCACCGCGGAGCAACGATTGCGTCCCTCTTCGTTTAGTTCACCAAGTTTTCCGCGCAGTTCAATGACTTGTGGCTCCTTTTCAATATTACGCTCAGCCCGAATGCGATTGTCTTCGAAAACACTGTTTTTCTGTTGTTTCAATTTCTCTAAGACCTAATAAAGCAACAACAATAACATGAATAATAGACAAGATATGGGCAAAGCAGAGAAAAATACAAGAGGGGGAATTCCTTCATACCTCATCTACTTTTTGGTCCAATTTTTCATCATCGTTGAGTAACTCCTTGAGCTCATCTGAGCCCAACGGGGCAATTGAGGTTTGCAGTTGATTTATGTATTCTTGATACATTCTTTTAGAATTACGAATTTGGGATTTATTACGATTCTATTTTTTTTGTGCAAATTTATGTGTGGCCGAATTTGTTGTAGTGTGACCAAAGTTACTTTTGCGGTTAACAGTTGTCGCTTAACCGATTTATGTGGCGCCACCTGTCCTTGCATGGTCTGGTAGCACTCTCTTAAACAGACGCGCCCGATTTAAAATTTCGAATTTGGCAATTGCATTTTATTTTCAATGAGAATCTAAACTGAATTCCTTTCTTAATTAAAAACATAAACACTAAATACGATCCATGGTTATTTGCCTGTGAACTGTAAATTTTGATACACGTCACTTTTAAAATTTGTACATTTAATAAATTATTTTACTTGATTAACAAATTGAATGTTTGAGTTGGTGCATAAATCTGCAATGGATTCGCTGCATAAATTGTCACCGGTAGATTCCACACCATAGTCTCCACGGGCAGTTCGGCGGGTGCCTTTAATTCACCCCCCTCGGGATTGGGTTGGCCAAAATCCATTAAAGTGCTGGTAACAAATTCAAAATGAAGCCGCCATTTCACATCGACAAGATCAGTGTGGAATGTTGGTGTGACATGCAATGGAATAGGCACCACCACCTGCGTTTGAGTTGTGGCATAGCACACTTGATGAGATGTGGAAATTGTGGACAATTTGCCCGAGGGATTTGGCACTTGCCCATCCTTGTCCTTGGCACTTCCCGATGTGGATGACTTGTGTAGATTATCAACTGCAATACCACTGGCAATGCTGGCCATATCAAATGAATTGACAGATGACTGATCGTCGGGTATCGATGACTGATGCTCCAATTGTGGCCTTAAAGGCAGCTCCTGCTGTTGCAGCTTCACCGAAAACTGAACACAACGCACTTGGCACTGATCGAAATCCAGACTACCCACAATGTCCTCGCCCAGTTTATAAGCTGGCTTAAACAGGCAAAAACGACCCACAAATCCGTGCTTATTCGAAATCCTATAGAACTTTGGAGCTCGACGAGCCGTCACATTCTGAATGAGTTAAAAAAGCGATAAGATAGAGATAAAACGGTTGCATTTCCTAATTACTACCTTTAAGTGATGCCAGGATAGCTCAAGTTCGCTAATCTCACGCTTCTCCAAAAATGGATTGGTCGGTGCCAACTCCTCATTGGTTTCCACTGTGACATGAAGTTCCTCCGGACGTGCTATAATAGGTATGGGCAATACTCGTATGGGAACTGTTAGGGTCTGCACCTTGGATTTAACACGCTGAGTGGCAATGGTGATCTTGTAAAAGTATCTAATGTCATGCCCTCGATAAGTGGGAGGTCCTTCTCTTGGCACAAACTCGTTGAAGAAATCTAAATAAAATAAATATTAGATTAATTTCTTGAATTTTACACATCTTTTTATAGCTACACTCACACAACTTAGTCTCGCCCGGCTGCAGTTTGAGGTCACAGAATAATATCTTTGGCTTGGTCGCCACTATAACCTCTCCAGGTGCCTGAGTCACAGCATCCAAAGCAGTCCTTCCTATAAAGAAAATAAAAATCAAACTTTACCTTTGGATATGTTGACAGAGAAGCTACAGTGTTTGCTCTTTTAGCTAATAGGAAAAAGAGCCAACCCATTCTAAGAATTGGACAAAGGATGAGCCAATAAACAGATCTCTCAGAATGGATAAACTCACCTATCATTTCCGTCAGCTCGGCTGTCTTATCCATTGTTGGAGTCGAGTAGCTCGTCTTTCGGTAGCAATGCAACTGTGCTGAGGCCCATGCTAGGTTCTCCACACTGCCAATAAGAGTAATATTTAATAGTATATTGATCTGCTTTATCTTATATTCAATAATTACCTTGTTTCGTTGGCATTTTTTGGACGATGCTGCTCTCGCTCATCTAGAAAGACTTTGTGGGTGAATTCTATTAGACACTCGACTCGCTCGCCTGTGGCATATATGGCTGAGTCGGCACGCACCAATTTCGCTTTGATTTCAATCATTTTACATTTCACAAGTATGTCAAAAGCGTTTGTAAATATTTTGAGTTCCTTGTTTACTTTGGCTGCTTATCCAGTGTTGGAAGCTACAAAGTCTATTGGTGTTGACAAGCGGCTAATTCAGAACTCAAAGGAGGAGCGAAACTACAAACATGATCCCCTGTTTAGATTGAAACGGTTCAGTTTATTGTACATATTTGAATTGGGAATTTTAATTACATAAGTAATAAATCTCAAAAGGATTTAAAACATTTATGGCCAAATCGAATGCTAAAACTGTTATGAAAAATTTAAATGAAATAAAAAATAACTACATATATGTATCACCAATACTGTCTTGAGTTCCCAAATTAAAGTTTATATTTATAATTAATACATAAAAAATAATAATGTATAAAGTCTGACAAGTGCATGGCATTGATAGTGTTACAGTTACCTGAAATCCTTATATACATATACATATTAGCTTATTTAATACTTACCCCCAAAAATGTTTGTTGTGCTATGTTTCGATGGCAAAATAATTCAAGTCTAAAAAGAATGTTTGCTGGGCTATAGTTTTCTTTTGTCAGTGTTGTTTTTGTTTTCGAAGCGAGCGGACGCGTGGGAGTATTATCGCTGAATTTTTGGATAATATTTCGTTTTGAAAACTCTACAAAATTTGAAAATATATTCTAGTGCCAACGGTGTGAATATAAACAAAGTAAAATAAGAAATAATCACCGACAGCAGTTCGTGGCGAAATATAAAATAATTTGTTGTATTCGCGTATGCAAATATTGCATGATAAAAGCAAAAAAAAAACGGCAAACAGCCACAAGTGTTTTAACAACATAAATAATATTTCAACGCAAATTGAAATTTAAGTGAAAAACGAGTGAAAATTTGGCGTTTGTGTGTCTGTGTGCGCTTTTTTTTGTTGCGCATTCCTTTGCGCTGACGCTGACTGCGACTGCGCGCAGCCTCCAAGCAAAAATGTAAAAGAAGGAAAAAAATTTGCAGTGTTGCTTTTTGTGTTTGTTTTTTGTGTAATTGTTTTGCTGAATGTGGATTACAAAACATAACAAATTGGAATTTAGTTCGGTCGGCATCAGGCTGTGTTTTATATAAAGGTGAGTTGTTCTTTTAATTATTTCAAATTGAATCCAATTGCATGTCCGGCTTAGTGAGAGGCAAGGGTTAAAAAAGCGGGGAAATGGGGGAATAGAAAAGGCATTCCAACGGTGTTGCGCTTGCCTACCCCCACCCCTCCGCCTTCGCTTCCTCACTCAATCTCTTTTCTGGTAGCCATTCCCCCCCACTACTATTCTCTACGATCTACTTAATTCATTTCAAGCGGGATGTGGTTTTGCGCTTGAAAAGATAAAAAACGTAAAGAAAAAGGGTGCGTCTCTGCCTCGACATTTCCCCTCTATTGTTGTTGTTGATATTTTGTACCTTCTTCTTTTTTGGCTTTTTATTTTGTTGCTCACCTTCATATGTTATCAGAGTGTACATTTTGCTCTGTTGTTTCGTAGCGTAAAAGATGTTCCACACGCACACACACATACACACACTCCACGCGAATACAAAAAAGAAGTCTCCACTCACTCACACTTACACAAAGACAGTTATACCTGTTGCTCTCTCTCACTACCTCCCCAATCTCTTTGTCTCCTTCATATCTCTTTCTGTTTTTTCTTTGCGTTCTCTTGAAAACCTGTAGATAAAAAAAAAACAACTCCATTGGAGCCGAAGCTTCAGAGCCAAAGCCAAGCGTCGTTAACGTCGTCGTCGTCGCTGTCGTCGTCAACTGGAAGATCGGAATTTTTACAGCATGTTGTTGTTTTTGTTGCTGCTGCTTTGACTAACAGGTTTCTGTTGTTGTTGTTGTTATTGTTGCAGTTGTTCCCTATTTTATTTTTTCTACTACGTTTTTGCGGGTGTTTTTGCTTTCTGCCTTTGCCTTTGCCTTTGCTTTGCTTTCGGTCATTGTACTGCTGTAGCTGCTGCTGCTGCCTACCCCACAAAAAGCAACAACAACAACTAAAGCCAATTGCATTCGCAATTTTATTTTTGGCGCTCTTTGGCGTGAGTCATTTCAGTTTCAGTTTCTTTTGCTTCTTCTTTACAATACACCCTTGGGTTAAAAGAATATATTTATGCATTTATACTATATATATAGAAGGTATATCTTAATACATATATAACAAAATCGATATTGTTAATTAAAAACAATTGTAAATCGAATTTTAGTCTAACAAGTTATAGTAAAAATCTGTCTCAATTGGAGGAAAATTTTAATACTTAGTTTCAGTAGAAATAATTCATATTTTCGATTTTACCTTTGCATTGCTTTGATAGTTGTTCCCCTTCCAGTGTTTCCATTTTTATTATCTCTTTGTTCCATTAACCCCAAATTTCATTTTATCAATATTGTCCCAAAAATAAAGGCAGGAAAAAAAAACAAGTGCAAGATAAACCTACAATGCAATTGCATTGTGTAGGAGATAAGACAACAGAACGCAAAGTACACAGAAAAATTCTTTCATTCAATCAATGAAAAATAATAAATAAATATGTAATATTATAAGTGTCATAAGTAAATACTAAAACCAAAAATTCAACAAAAATAAATACGGCAAAGGCGAAGGCAAAGTGTGTCATTAAGTAGGTCTTGAAATCTACAAACAAAATGAGGCACACACACACACACACATAAATAAATATATGCTAGTATATATGTGTATGTACATACATATGTGGACACACTTGCATCGATTCATTTGTAGGTTCCCCAATACAGGTGCAAAGTTAATCTAATTACGCCATGACTTACGCAGAGAGAGAGAGAGAGACATACATAGATAGAGTAGAGCAATCAAATATTTGTCTGACATTGATAAAACATGAATGAGAAAAAAGTATTTCTATGTATGTATTTGTATATACATACATACATACATAAGTATCTGCATAAAAGTAAAAGTAAACATTTCTACATTATATGCTCATTTTTCAAGATCAGTTCAACTATATGCCATGATTCTTTAACTTTTTAAATTTATAAGTCCAATTGTAAAGTTATTTAAAACGAACTTACTTAAGATTATATTAGAATTATTATTGGAAAAAGACGGTGGTTGGACGGAGGGTAAGGTATTAAAAATTCTTTAAGTTTTTAAATTTTGTTTTGCATTTCTTGAATATTTCAATCTTCTTGATTGAAGTATTAAGAAGTATATTAAACTCACAAATATCAAATTTCGTGGCATTCGGTTGAAAAACAACAGAGTTATTGAGGATAAACTTTATTCATGACCGATCGTTCCTATGGGAGCTGTATAATATAACCGTCCGATCCGGATGATTCCAAGATATACAATGCCTGCGGCAAAAAGGAGCCTATGTTGAAAATTTCAGCTCTGTAGCTTTTATGGTCTCGGAGGAGAAGCTGTTGATCCAGACAGACGGACAGATGGAGATGGTCATATCGACTGGGCTATTCATGCTGATCAAGAATATATATACTTTATATAGCCGGAGATGCTTCCTTCTGTGCGTTGCAAACTTCTGACCAAAATGAATATACCCTCTGTAAGGGTATAAAAATCATACATGGTCGGTTGTTTTGATCATAATATATTATATAGATTCAAAAAAAAAAAATTCTTTTTAGATTTTTACACTTTGTTATAAAGAAAATCAAGAGAACAGAATATCGATCATGAAAATTAGATCCAGAAATATCAATAAATATTTTAAAAAATTCCATTGCATTTTTCAATCATTTTTCCGGATTTTTGAGATTTCCAAATTCTGAAAATTGTCAATAAACAAAATATAATCGTTAAAGTATGTACATATGTAAGTCTTATTAAACTTAATTTAATAAAAGTTAAAGTTTTTTTTTAATTGTTTGTTACAATTTTTGTGCCCAAAGCAAGAGTATATGAAATAAGTTAAATATAGTTTAAGTAGATATTATATTGTGATTCGTTATGGTTTAAAAAATCCCTCAGATATGCTATGAATTTATAATGATAAAAATTGAAATCGATGAAATTTTTAGAAGTTATACTAAAGGTTACTTGATATTTAGCAAAACTATTCTTTATTCGATTAGCAACAATTTAAAAATCGTTAGTTGAAATAAACGATAACATATTTTCTTCATAAAGATAAATATTCAATTATATTTGCCCTGACATATATGTATTTAAGTATGAATGTAGGTATATACTTATATTTAGTCAGAGTCTATTGATTGGAATTTACGAACGGTTTTACTATCGCCGAGAAAATAAATAGTTGATAAGCTGTGTGTGTGTTGTCATGGGCGTAGTGGAAGGTTGGCAAATAAGTCGGAGGGAGAACTTTAAATAAAAAAAAATAATTAAAATAATTGTAGCGTATAAAAAGTCCAGATCGGTCACTACAAAATGCATCTAAGTGAAAAAAATATATTATTAAATTTCTGTTCGATTTTAGAAAGAATTTTCTCTTTGCTGACTTTTAAAATCTACAAGAATAAAAAATATTCAAACAAAAAAAAATTATTATATTAGTAAAATTTTTGATAATTAATTAATTGCCAATTTTTTTTATAGGTCTTATTAGGTTTAATAAATTGCTTTGTCCGTCATATCGGCCTCAAGATTTTTATGCTTTTCACAAACAAAACAAATTTTGTCCTAGGTACCTCTGGTCTTTTCTGTTTTTCTATACCTTATAGTTGTCCGATTCGATTAATTCTTAAACTTGATCAGTATATTCGATCAATGGACAGATCCATTTGAGTTTTATTCACGTAGCGCAAATTTTAATTTTGAAAAGCTGCAAAGAAACAGACGGACGGGCAAAAAGCTAGTGATGCTGATCTAAAATATTTATATATACATACTTCATGTGGTAGGTTACAAACATCTTATTAATCTTAATATACCCTCTATAAGAGTAGTGTGTTGCGATCGCGGTTCTTATTTACCGTTACGTGTGTGCGCCTTTTGGCCGGCATGGATTTCTTAATACTGATAAGTCCATTTATGACCATTATTTATTACCGATTATTATTTGTAGTTATTCAATTGTGACAATTTTCTGTCAAAATTTAAATGTTTGGCTATTTAACGGACTTACATACATACATACATATACATATATGTATGTATAGAAATATACATACATATATACATAACTATATGACTGTCAATAAACCAAATTTTGAAAAATTAGGCCCAGCTGCATTTGAATGCCAAATAGTTGGTTAGACAAAGGGGGGGAAGTAGTGGGAGCGGGTGGTAAGGAACGCTAAAACCATTGTGGTATCTGTTTATATGTAAAAATGTATGTACATATGTGTGTATATGTACATATATGTATGTATATATATATGTATGCGTGCCCCAACATATTTACCGCCTATTTGGCAATTCTTTTGCTTTTTCTCCTTCTATCCACTGAGTAATTGGAGTCATCCGTCCCCCCTCTTTCACACCCTATTTACTCCTTTGGCTTTTGTGTTTTGTTTTTTATTTTTTTTTTTCGCTTTTTCCTTTTGCGCAAAAAAATGTTTATTTTTGGCTTTGAATGTCTGTCTGAATTCGCGCCTTTTGTTTACTTTTGCTTTATGATCGCATTGGCCCTACCAAAGTTCCCCCTTTCCTCCCTCCCTCTCTCCCTGTTACTGGTAATTGGAGAAAAATGGAAAAATGAACTAAATTAAAATTAAAACAACAAAATTATCAAACTTTGATTTCCTATGCTGACCAAGAGAAGATTGATATGTCTATATATATGTATGTATATGTTTGTATGAGTGTGTATGTGTGTGTATAATCGTATTTTTAATGTGCGGTCAGAGGCACGCCCAGCCTACAGGCCGCCCCTTTTGCTGTGCTGCTAAGCAAACTTGAAGGAAACTCGTTTTGGCAAATCGAATGCACACACACACACACACTCACACAGAGAGAAACTTGTTTTTGTCTTTTTCTGTTACCTCCAACTCATGCTCCTTCATCTTCTCCTCCTCCTCCTCCTTCTCCTCCTCCTGCTGAGAGTGACCGTGATTTAGTTTCAATTCAATCAAATACTAAATGCTGTCGCTCTCTCTCTCTGTCTCACTCTCCCCTCTGCCTTTTTGTTTGTCTGTATGTCTCTATGGCTGTGTGTCTGTTTCTGTATTGTTTTGTTCCACTTTATTTGCATTTCATGCAACAAAAGCTTCAAGTTGGCATATATGGAAAAAGAACATACACATACACACGCACACTACGACTACACGGATATAAAATCTCAGTATTGCGATCTCTTCCCTCACATTCCACTCACACACACACACAGTGTCTCGCATTACCATCGTACCAAAACGCGACCGCAGCAAAATGTTCTCATTGATGGATTAGAACATTCCAGGCACCAAATGACTTCAATTATGAAACAGACAATATTTTGTGTGTGATCCATGAATAATCATTTATTTTAGTTGTATTTAAATTTTAGTTTATATACTTAAAATATAAAAATACATATTTCAAAATTGTCTTTTAAATGTTAAACATTTGGTAAAGTTTTTACCAAAATAAGATGCATACATACATATGTACATACAGTCTGTCAAGAAACAGTTTACACAATGGGGAAAAAAACCTATTTTTTCACTTAAGACACAAAAATAAAGGGTTTTTATTGTATTTAGGTAATTCATTTTAATGCTTAACTCTTTCATAGATATTATTAAGTAAAATTATAAAAAACAGAAACCAAAAACATAAGTGTGAAACAACAAAAACTTAGATTACTCATATTTGACACTATCAAGAAACTCTTTACATACATATGTACATACAGTGAAGGAAAAAAGTCAACATACACCATCAATTTTGTGATATTTGGTAAAGTTTTTACCAAAATAAGATGCATACATATGTACATAGATATGTACATTTGAATTCAAATCCAATAAAACAAGCAAGTCGTTCCCGTCGACTTGGAATATATCCTGTACCAATTAGAGATGCTTCATAAGGTCAAAAATCCCTCAAAATCGCCATCAATTTAATAAAAAATATCTAAAAAGTTAATATGAAAATCTCTTAACAAATATGCCAAAAGCATACGCATGCTATCTCACTCACTCATAACATCCGTTGCTGCCTTTGGGATTTTAGTACAAAACGTATATACGTATACCTTCGAAGAATATTGTCTGATTTCAACAAAATTTGGTTAACTGGTATACATTGGCTATATAATTGACTGTATTGATTAAGAATACTATACCTTTTTTTTTACTCTACTTATTAGTTCTATTTAATATGCGTACATACTGGACGGATGTACATAGACACCAAATTTGGTAGCTCTATCCCTTATAATCTCCGAGATCTCGATGTTCGTACAGACTGATGGACAACAGGGACAGTTCTCAATCGACTTGGCTCTTGATACTGATCAAGAATATATATACAATTAGGTGTACTTAGACTTTTGGCCGCCTTAATTTGAAGAATTTTTATACTTAATTTTAAAAAAATTGAATTATGTTATTTTAGTTGCGAACCAAAGTATAAATGAAATATAATTATTAATCGAAAGTTTAACTTAATTTTTTATGATATTAGGGGCGAATTTGAGCTGTACATAGACTTATGCCGCTATACTGTATGTACTTATTATGGGGTCGGAAATGTTTCCTTCTGCCTGTTACATACATTTTAGCGATTTTAATATACCCTTTTACCCAATGGTGGGTACAGGGTATATAAAAAGAATTTTACTCTAGGAGTGCCCATTAAATGTGGTTCCACCTGGAAGGAAAAGAGAATGATTATACACGGGGAAATCTACAGGAAAATGCTTAATCATTATTATTTTTATTTATTCAAATACATATTTCAAAAATATTAACGTAGGAAAAATGTTCCAGACCTTGAAAGTTTTGATTATATATGTAAATGTTTATCGACAAAGAATTTTTCAGATTTAACAATTTATAATTGAAGCTAGAAAATATGTTAAAAACTTTAAATCGTTTTTGTTGTTAATTTGTTTGTTTGAAGTGTGATTATTCTGGATTATCATTATAACATTCTGCATATATTTTTTGTTTAACTATTTTTATGATTTTTTTTTATGCCATATGTATATGTATGTATGTACATATTGAGTTCAATTAGGAAATTTTGACTGAATGTATATTTATTTTTGACTTGATAATGTGTAATATATATTTTGTATAATTCTTCAAAGATTCAAGATTTTAGAATCAGGCAGCAATTTTTCTAACTTACGAAATGCATTTTAGGAGAAGGAGGAGATATATATGATGGAGGTGAAGGAAAACATGCATAAATTCCCTCCTATAACATGTCAGCTGACAGCTCAACTAATGGATATATCTTTATATGTATGTTCATATATTGAATAAGCAATCATTTCTGCTTGACCAAACTCTCAAAGAAATGAAGAGTCAAGCAGCAGCAGCAGCAGCAGCAGAAGCAACAACAGCAGCAACAGCAACCAACATCAACAACTGTAACAACTTTAAACATGAAGAGGAAACATTCCATTGAACTGAACTAAAACCTTTGGATTGACAAGTCCTCAGCATTTGGAGTTGATGGACATGTCGTCGTCCTCAGCGAATCTTAATAGAATGGGAATGGGAAGGGGAAAATACCCTAAGAACTTTGTTTTTTCAATATATTCCTCTCTATTCTGAATGACTGTACTTTTTTTTTTGTCGTTTTCTTAACCGAAATTGTCAATTGGTATAATTCATAAAAACTGAATAGAACACAAAAACAAAAAAAAACTGTTTTCCAACCACGTTCTGGGCCAGTGCACAAGGCACATTGGAAAAAAAGAAGGGCCGCCGCATGCCGTACGCACCGCATTGCATACCTTTTCAACGATCCTTTCTCCCGGTCCCCTCTTATATGTATATGACAGTGTGTGTGTTTGTGTGTGTATGTGAGAGTATGCGAGTGCGTGCTCTCAGCTAGCTACCTGCTTTGCATGATCTTGATTTTTTGTTTTTGTACCTGGGATTCCTCCAGCCCCTGTACAAAAAGTATTTCATCGTACCCTCGTTTCCATAAGTTACTAAAGGTAAGGTTATATCGAACCTGAGAAAATCTATGTGAGAGATAATGGGAACTTGAAAAGATTTTACTTCAAGAATTTGTAGAATTAATAAAGATTTAATTAATTCAATTAATAAATAATTCAATTAATCGAATTTTGGGTTAAGCTCGAAATTTGGGTTCCTCTAAAAATAATAAAAATAATATACATATATAATAACTAGAAAGATGGACTAACTTTTGCCGTGCCGAAGTCCGTATACCCTTGCAGATTTTCTCTATATAATACACCAGAAGCATTATTGTAAATGAAACATACTAAATTTACAAATTCAAAATTTTGAGCTTGAGGAAAAAAATTTTTCATACAAAATTTTTTTTTGTACCGATTGTTCCTATAGCAGCTATATAATATAGCCAACCGATTCTGATAAAACTTGATTGAAGTATTAAGAAGTTTGTTAAACTCACAAATATCAAATTTCGTGGCATTCGGTTTAAAAACAACAGTTATTGAGGATAAAGCTTATTCATGACCGATCGGTCCTATGGGAGCTATATGATATAGTCGTCCGATCGGGACGGGAGCTATATGATTCCGAGATATACAATGCCTGCAGCAAAAAGGAGCCTATGCTGAAAATTTCAGCTCTGTAGCTTTTATGGTCTCGGAGGAGAAGCTGTTGATCCAGACAGACGGACAGACGGACATGGTCATATCGACTCGGCTATTCATGCTGATCAAGAATATATATACTTTATATAGTCGGAGATGCTTCCTTCTGTGCGTTGCAAACTTCTGACCAAAATTAATATAGCCTCTGCAAGGGTATAAAAAGATAATGTGAAATTTTTTAAAAGAATCTAAACTATATATATCATTTGAATATGAATTCAACGGTTAAAGAGGGATTGTATGAAAACATAAAAATAAAACAAATTTAACTTAAATACATCGAACTGTCTGCAAATATTTATTTTAATCATATAATAATATGTAATAATTTTAAATTTAATAATTTAATTTTAAAAATTAGAAAAACAAAGTTAAAACAAAAAGAGAGAATAAAAAGCAATAAATTTGCATATGGGCATTTCCGAAAAAATGTCAACCACGAGACTTCGAAAAAAAAATAGCCAAGATCTTGCTGTTTTTCATTATACATATATTATTAAGAAACATTCAACTTTTATAATTTTATGTCAAACTAGTGAAGAAAAGTTTATATGTAAAAAATAATTATAATCAAAGTTCGGTCGGTTTGTATGTATTATGCACTAGAGGTATCTACGTTTTATAGGCTTCCTACAGTAAGAGTTCTCTTACCGCAGAGCTTCTTTTCTTAAATTATACGGTAAAAAATATTAAGGATCACGAATTAACCATAATTTTGATTATCTTTGATCCGATCTTCTTCGGCCGCGTGAGTAAGTTTGTCTGAAGTTTTGCATTTCTTTATATATAAAGATCTGAACATTAATTATAACACCGCCGAGGAGACATTTGGGAGATATAAAGCCATACAAAAATCTCAATCGGTTAAATTACAGTCGGGCCTCGATTATCCGCGATGGTCGGGACCAGGAGCATTTTACGGATAATCAATTTTCACGGTTAATCGAATATCAGTTTATACACATTTATTAATTAATTAAGTAGAGGTACCTACACATTTAATTTTCTACTGAATACATGAGGTAAAAATATTTACAACTTCTTAAAAAGTCGTCTAACAAGTTGAAGTAAATAAAAAAATTCTACCATCACGGATAATAGAGGTAATCACGGTTAATCAAAGCAAGCAATTTGAAAACATTGCAAAAAAGAACTATAGACTCTGATCTTTCGCCATCACGGTTGATCGGGGTTGTTCATTTGACCGGCTCACGGATAATCGAGGCCCGACTGTATTACGAATGCATTTATTTTACTTCAATTATTATGTTTAATTAATCTCTTTTATAAATTTATGAATTTGCAAAAAATTGTAATCAAATTTCGAATATTAACGCTAATCTAGAGCCAAATTAATAATTGTAAAAAGAGATTTGAAAAAGTTCCCATGGATAAAGGGGTATCCTAAAGTCGACTCAATGGCTTGGTCATTGTATTTTTTTTTATACAATATTTTGGTGAGAATAGTGTGTGTGTGTGTGCGTGTGTGTGGATGGATAGATGGATGAATGTTTTTGTGGAGTGCCGGGGAAAAAGTATCTACTACATTTTTGGACCCACCCCTAGCACAAACGACTGCGGCTTGGCAACAACAACAAGTCGATGCGAACTGAAAAAAATAGTGCCAAATCCTCTGAGTGTTTCCTACTTCTTTTTGGTTTTATTTTAATTTTGTTTTTTTTTTTTTTGCAAAATTCTTTGAATGTATAATGTGAACTTAATGTCTGTCTGTCTGTCTGTCGGAATGTTTGTCTGACTGTCTGTCTGTCTGTCTGTTGGAATGTTTGTCGAGTGCCTAACTAATTATTTTGTCTGGCGACAGCTGATTACCTTTTTCTTTTTTGGTTGTCTTTGCACCTAGCGGCAAAATAACAAAAAATCAAGACGCAACATTAGCAAAAGAAAAAAAAACTGAAAGATAAATAAAATCCAGCTGCAAATTTCATGCTTGGCATCTTAACTTAGTTTACAAGTAATTACAAAGATGTTATCCGGCATACGGAGGAGATTTTGTGGGTCAAAATACGTATGAACAGAAGCAACAGCAGCTGTTTGTTCAATTTATGCAGTTTCTCAGATATTTCTTTTTTTTTTTGTTTTGTTTTTTGCTTGCATAATTTTTGGTCTCTCCCTCTCTTCCACTATCTCGACTGACTGTGACTGGAGCGGAACATGAACGATCGCTAATCTTTGGAAAATTTACTAATCATCACACCTCACAAAAGATGTGCATATGTATGTATGTATGTAGCAAGAGCAAGTCAGATAAAAATTATTTAAACGAAGTAAAAACTAGAAGAATGGGTTAATTTCCGAATACCCTTGCAGATTATCAATTATGTGACTATAGGTGTTTATTACAAATGCTTCATTATTTTGAACATCTTTCGAATCTATCCGTTATTACACTTTTAAAAAATCAACCCTTTTAAGACTTTTGAAAATTTTAAAAGTTTTTTGTCTAAAAATCTAGCCATTAGTCAATGGTATTATACATACACTTGCTCTCATATCTCTGCGTACACCCCCCAAGAGAACTAAATTTCTATTTTCAGTTGGCGATTACATTTGATTGAATGCACTTTTTTTAATGCTTCTTTTTTTATATAACTCTTTATTTAATTATTAATCTATCCATGTATTTTTTTTTTATCCTAAATATAATCTAAATATTAAAAGGAAAAAAAATTGTTTAAAAAAAACAACAAAAATATGACGACTCAAAAGTCTGCGTACAATGTATATCAGAATGGACAAATAAATATTGTTGTTTTTTTTTTTAAATTTTGAGATTTATTAATAATTTATTTCAATGCAGAGATTTGTGAAAATTCTTTTGCAGCAATTACTAATTTCTACTTATAAGTTTTACATAATATTAAGCACTTTCTCTCGCTCTCTCTTTCTCCTGCTCTCCCTTTCTCTGTCTGTTTTGGACATTATGCAACACAATTGGCCACAATTTTACAGTAATATAGATTTTATGATTATTCAAAAAAGTTGAAACCTAAAAAAAACCTAAAAAAAAACAAAAAAAATATGTTTACGCGAAATGCCACATAAAAATATAAACAAAGAGAAATCTGTTGTTGTTTAATTAAAAAAAAAAAGAGAGAAAAAAAGTGTGAAGTTTTTTTATTTAGTTTTTGGCGTTATTTTTGTTGTCTTCCATTACACTGTAAAAAAAAAAAAATTTGAGAAGAAAAACAGTTTAAAATGTCGCCCCAAAATGGCAGTTATGTGTTGGCTGGAGCTTGCCTAATTAGGCCAGGAAGCAATTAACCGGTTAATAGACTTCAGTTCACTCTGAATTGCTGCTGCAGATTTGCTGTCCCTGCCCCAACCCCCACTCCCCCCCATTAAGAAATGTTATAAACTTTTGTTGCATATTTAATGTGGGAAAAATTATAGCATAATGATGGAGGACCCCCTTTACATGGAATTGTTGCTTTGATGTTTGATGTTTGTTATTGCTGTTGTTGCTGTTGTTTTTTAGTGTCTGTCGGTCTGACCGACCGACACTTTCATGCACTTACTTCTAAATGTGGAAAGAAAAACTTTCACTTGACGACATCCATAAAAATCATCGCTTTATGCACAAAACATTTACAGTGAAAGACAGACCGACCGACCGACCGATAGATAAATATATAGATAGATAGGTGAATAGACAGACACACAGTAAAAGAGAAATGGCAGTAAAAGGAAAATAATTATTGACAATTGGTAATAAAATTTCAATTAGAAATAAGTTAAGAAAATGAAAAAAAAAAAAATATATATGTATATGTATATGAATAAAGTACAAAATAATCTAGGCAAAACCATTTTGGCGTTTCTCTTTAAAAAACTAATTTTATGAAAGCTGAAATCAAATAAAACGGAGAGGAATTGTTTTTTAAAGATAACATATCTCAGACTTAATTGAGAAACGGTTTTAAAAAATTTATCAAAGTTTGATTTAATGATTTAAGATTGAATGTTTGTGAAACTAAAAAGTGTGTTTCATACTCGAGTGTAAAAGTAGTTTTTACTTACATATATATGTATGTATATCGGATTTATTTTCTGTAATCTATTTTTATTTGTTATCTAGTTTTTTAAACAAACAAATTGTGGTCGAGCAGCCTCTGGTCTTTGCTGTTTTTGATCAGGATATTTGATCAGTGAGCATATGAATTTTATTCACATAGCTAAAGCTCAAATTTAAGATCTAAAAGGATAGAAGAAATATATGTACATACATATGTACTTTATTTCTATGCGGTACAAACATCTGATCAATTTTATTACATCCTCTGCAAGAGTATGAAAATAATAAAATTGACCTAAATCTTACTTATCCGCTCTTATACATCCAACTATTACAAGCATTTCAAATTATATACATATGTATGTATAATCTTGTTAATTTTTCACATCTATTGCTCGAAAAATACAGTCCACATCAATCGCACCAATCAATCCAATCCTTTGCAGAGTCAAAAAATCATCATTCCTCTTTCCGAATAAAGAGTCTCCAGCATGACAGCTCGACATCAAACTTTTCAAATATTGAAGGTCCATGAGGGAGGTATACTTTCATCCCCTACATCTGCAATCCCTAAAACGTTACCAGATCTGTGTAGCAAAAACATACTTACATATATACAACAACTCCTTGTTCGACTTTATCTCCATAAATAGTTCAACAAATTTTTTTTTGTTCTGGAGTAGCCAATAGTAGAATGAAAATTAATTTCCAGCCAATGCCAATTACTAATCTTAAAACTATGTATATACATACATATATCTTAAATGTTGATATATGGGAGAGGAAATTCTATTTTCTATTGAAATGATTGGATGCACATACATACATACATACATATGTATATGTGATGCAGATTAACACATTATCTACATATGTAACATTATTAAATGAAATTGCTCATGCATATGGAATGTGTACATACTTTTGAAATTTGTTTTGAGTTTGAGTTTGGATTAGATCCAATTGAAAATTTCCATATTTCTTTACATTTTCTTTGAGGTTATTAACAAGCATTTTTCATACCAATTCATTTATTTCATAATTCCCCCACGCCCATTTGTTTGTTACAGGTGTGCGAATACAAGATAAATAAATACTGGAATATTGGAATCTTAATGAAATGCCATAAGCAATTTGTTTCATTTTCCATGTTTCTAAATTACAATCAGACGACGACGATGCGATTAAATAAACAGCTGAAGCTGAAGCTGTCAAAGTTGTGTCTCATGTCATAATGCAATTCATTTAGTTGGTTGATAGAGGATGGAGAACCGGTTAGATATGGGGACACACACATACACACACACACACACATATACTTGCCTTGCAATTCCATTTCATTAATCTATTGGTTAAGCAACTGCTGCATCTGTGCATCTATTTACATACATACATACATACATATGTGTGTATGTTTGTACATATGTACATATGTATGAATGTGTGTCGTTATATGTACATATGTAGAAACATTTTCACTCCACCTTTATTTTTATTGTTTTCCATGTTTTTTGGTCTGTTTCAACTTTGACCATCAAAAATAATTAACATACATTTGATTGCTTTTCATATATGTATGTATATATGTACATATGTATGTGTAAGCAATTTAATATGATTTTCATAGACTGTTCGATGACCTTCGCTTTCCCTTGACTTTGTTTTTTTTTACGGTTTTTGTTGCACAAAAAAGTGAAGTTAATTATTATTTCTCTCAAGGATTATTTCTAATGACGATAATAAGAAACTTGTTAATTAAGAGAAAAAATAAATCTGATTCTGAAAAGTAAAATTAGAAATTTCAATAGGATCTAGGCAAATTACAACATTGATAATATATATGCATATAATATATATAGTAGAAATATTAGTATTAGAAATATAGTAACTTTAACATCCTTAAGAAAAGGCAGGCAACTGGCTGTACATTTTATTATCAAAATCTTGCGCAAGGTTCTAGTTTAAAGAAATTTAACCTATAGTTTGAGACTTTTATAATTGAAATTGTCAACCCATTTTCCGCAATCTCCGAGCATCGTTAATCAACATGTGATTTATATCGTATATGTATGTATGATGTTTTTCCGATTTAGAGTTTACCATTTGATGACATAGAAATGTTGTTTTTTAATCGTAATTTACTTGATCAGAAAAAACAATACTGAATTCTTAATAATTTGTTAAGTCTTGTATTTTCGACTGATTATTTAACAATGAAAGCTTGTAATATTTTTGAAAATCTTTCTATTCAAGTATTACTTAATGAAATTTTAGAAGATTTTTGAACATGCCGTAACATTTTGCGTGACTTTTAAATCAACCGATTTGAATAAGTTTCAAAAGATAATGTAAGTAGGTAACGAATTGCGTTACTACTACTTGAACGGCCCCTTAATGCACGTACATATCTTTATTTTAACAAGAATGAGAATCACTCTGAGAAGCGAGTTTGTCCTTTTCAACTTTAACAAACAATTTTTGAAAAGACTCCGATAAATTTAAAAGAAAATATTGTACTTCATTTTCAAAATACTTTATTATCCTTCTCATTTCCATTCCTGATGAGAATTACGTTGAAATGTGGATTCAGTGATTAATCAGCTGTATTAAGTCAAGAATAAGAGTCATTTTGCGCTCGATTTCTTTGCTTTTTGTTAACGATAGTTGCACGTTTAATCGTAATCGTAAAATATTTATTGAGGTGTGGAGTGTCAAAACACCTTTTTTTTGTAGTGCAATTGAATTTTTATGAAACGATCACGATTAGAGTCGAATACACTTGATAAGTATAAATGAATGTCATGGAAAATTGCATTGAATCATAATTATGCATGTCAGACATTGACTATACCCTACTATGTGTGTGTATGTGTGTGTGTGTGTGTGGTTCTATGCATACTTAATTACTTAATTCGAATTAAAAAAAAAAAAAAGAAAAAATAACTAGGAGGAGAGCTCTTCAATTTGTGGTTTTGATTTGTCTCATGGGTGCGGCGATGCTTCGTTTGTGAGAATATTTCATAGAGGGAGAGAGAAAGAGCAAGATATATATAGACAGAAAAAGGTCAGAAATTTATTCATAAATATTTATTATGAATAATGAATAATTGAATTATGTACGTGCATGCAAAAATGCACAAATAAAGCCAAATGAGTGACACAAACAAAAAGAGACAGACAGACAAAGGGGGTAAGAGTGTATCAATGAACGAAAGAAAGAGAAAGAGAGATAGCTAAATTTGCATACATTACTCATACGCAGATTTGGTTTTGGTCTTTGCGTGCTTGGTCTACTAATTAAAATTGAAACAAATATAAAATAGAAAAATAAAAAGAATTAACAAAAAAAAAAAAAAAAAACAATATAAATAATAATAATAAATATTTGTCATATCAACTAGAAAAAAATCTAACAACAACAAGCGGTAAAACGCTTTTCGCCATAAACGGAAACTATTAATCAACTTTCACTTGTTCCAATGTGTGTGTGTGTGTTTATATATATATATATATAAGCATGTACGTGTGAATGTGTGTTCAGTTTACTATAAAATTTCTTGTTCATCTTTGCTTCCAACCCCCCCTCGCGATTTCCACTCTCTTCACATCTTTGTGTTGTGATTGCCTCGTTGTATGTGTTAATTAATGAAGTTGCCCACTTCTTGGGTCTGTTTTTTTTTTTTTGGGCAAATATTTGTTTTGCTTTTTGCCTTTGGTCCCACGCCGTTGTCTCTCTCTCTCACTCGTTCACCAACTCTCCCTCTCTCTCTCTCTCTCTCTCTCTCTTACTTTGTTTTCTTTCTGACAACAGGTTATTGACTGATTATATTCCTTTACTCCATCTATGGCCTTATCTATATATTATCTTGATTGTTTAGTTAAATAAATTTATTTGTCGATATTATCGCATTTTTAATTTGTCCTTTTTAGTATGCAACATTTTTGACATTTTAGAAAAAACCGTTTAGAGTTCATTAATTCATCAATTTAAAGATTTAGAAAAATTTCTGTTACGGCATTTTGTTTTGTTTTTATTTTTATAATTTGCTTTAGGAAAATAATATAATATTTAAATATAGGGTAATTAAAAAAGAAAACTTTAGACATATGAATCATGGTTATAATTTTGACCCTTTTATATGTATGATATGTACATATGTATGCATATTATATCTTTTGATTCACCCATTCGCATTTTATATCAATTAAATTTCTCTTTCTCTGCGAATTTCGGTCTAATAACGGTTTCGTTTGTAACATTTTCATTTTTTAACGAGTATATTGCGAACTCTATAATTGGATATATCCACACAATCCATTGAAATATAATTATTTCAAATGTGAGTGAGTCTTATTTGATTTTGTTAAGGGAATTAGTCACGTTCAAAGCTCATTTGATTCTCTGTTACTTCCTCCTCCTCCTCCTCCTTCTCCACTCGAATCTAATTTACTTTTATTTTCGGTTTCTTACACCAATTTCGTTTGTCTATTACTCTTCTTTCTTTCACCTACCTACGCACTTGGTTGGTCATTAAGTCTATTTACTATTCGCTTCTTCAGTTTATTCTTCTTCCTTCTATGTATGTATGTATTTCCCTTCATTCAGATACAAAATAATTCGCAGGGCTCATTAAAAATTGCGCTTCAACCCAATTCCAATTCCAATTTCCAACTGACCAATTAAGCATGCCCACAAGCACAACAACAGCAACTACAACAAGTATAACACGTACGGCGGGGCAACAACAGCAACTTGACTCATTTTATTTTGTGTTTAAGACCAACAAAAAAAAAAAAAAAAGAAGAAGAAGCAAACAGCAAATAATAATAAAAATATAAAAAAAGTGAAATATAAAAAATAAGAGTCAACAACCAAGTTGGTATGCCTTTTGACGCCGGTCTTTTTTGTGTACCCTTACTTTGAAGAGTATTACTCGCTTTGGTATTCCATTTGCCACACACAGAATTACGATATGTATTTTTAGCTACTATGATAATATTATTCCTGATAATAGATCGATTCCAACAAGAGACGGAAATGAATTAAAAAAAGGAAATAAATACTGTTCCACTGATTCTGATCTAAATCGAACTTTATTCTCTTCATTCCGCCAATCCGGAGAAATTTTCGATTATTCCCGAGTCATTGGACCTTATTTTCTTTAATTCCGATTTACATATATAAAAATACAAAAACAATGTGAAAATAAATAAAAAATAAAAAAAAAACATTTTAAAAAATAAATATTAAAATAAACAATACAAAAATAAATAGATAGTAAAATAAGAAGTAGTAATTATAAAAATAAATTATATTTATATAAATAATACAAATGTGAAAATATATATAAAATTTATAAAAAACCTTATAAAAGCAAATATAAAATTTAAAAAACCTTATAAAAATAATTATTAAAATATAAATGTAAAAATGAACATTAAAATTAAAAACAATTCAAAAATAAATAGTAAATATAAAAATAATATAATAAATATATACTTATATACATATAAAAAAAGCAATGTGAATATATGTAAATATTAAATATAAAAACACCATAAAAATAAACAAATAAATGTAAAAATAAATAATAAATAAGAAACATTGGAAAAGTAAATATTAAATATAAAATTAAATGAAAAATAGTAAATATAAAAATAAATATGTACATATATAAAATCGGAAAAAAGTATAAAACCATTTTAAAAGAAATATTAATATTATTAATAAAAATAAATGTAACAATAAATAATAATAATTTGAAAATAGACAAAATAAAAAGTGAATATAAAAATAAATAAAAAGTAGTAACGAAAATGAGTAAATAAAAAGTAAATAATAAATATGTACATATATATGTATAAATATTAAATATAAAAATAACTAATAAATATAATGTAAGAGTAATAAAATAAGTATTAATAAATACATGTTTATGATAGCCGTGGGAAAACCGCTTTATATATCTGATCTATAGTTCTATTGTTTATTCTATTTATACATATTTCTACATATATGTTCTTAAGAATAATTTAAATATAAAAATTGCGAAGATTTTAACAAGTACTTTAGCTTTCCAATAAAACGGATAAACGAATTCGTGAGGGTATATACAATTCCCCATGCCCCGGACCTTCATTTGTTTTTGCGCTGAGCTTGTATACACATACATTCTCGTGTGTGTGTGTGTGTGTGTGTGTGTGCGAAAGGAGTGGAGGGAAAATTGTTTTCATATTTCAGTTGTTAAAGCAGAAACCCCTTTGAAAACAACAACAAAAGCAGCTACAATAACAACAGTTACATGACTAAACAGCAACAACAATAATAAATAAGAGCAAAAAATATTTAAAAAGGGGTAAGAAAAATACAATAAAAAAAATCAAAGCGACCGGTGCTGGAACAGCTACTACCGGCAAATGGTTGACTGTAAAATTGGATTATAAAACAAAAGAGTTTGCCATTTAAATGCCAGCCAATTTATATGTATGTGTGAAAAGCAGTGGAAGGGGAGGGCGATCGGGCAAGTGTAAATAAAAGAGGTATCATTGCAAAAAGAACTTGAAGAACTTTAACTAACTTGCGATTCTCAATTGAAAAAGAGTTACAGGAGAAAAAATATATGAACGAACAATGCTGAGAAAATGCAAAAGTATTTCAGTGATTTTTTTAAATTGCTGCCTCAATTATTTGCTAAACCATATAAATTATATAAATAATATTCATTCAATATTCATTATATATGTATGTATATACATACAGATATTTGCACTTAAATTTCTCAAAGAATAATTATATAATTGAAAAAGGAAATCACTTGCCCTACTGTCATGTAAAATATGTACATAGTTCATTAATTGGTTCTATATGTACATATATATGTATGTATGTACATATGTATGTATGCATATAAAACAGTTATACATACATACATATATTTGTAACCGATTTGGTTACTAAAATATAGTTCTGAATAACAAAAAGAAATAGTCTATGCAAACAATAAGTTTTTATTTTATTTTTATCTGTGGAAAACGAATTCTAAATTCTACAAAAAAAAGTGTCACCAGCTTAAAGAGAAGCCACAGAAAAACTGCACACACATCAAAGTATAAACTAACAAAAGCAACGGCAAAAAAAAAAGAAACAAGCCAACAAGAAGCAGAGGGGGGAGAAAACACATTTACCAAAGACAGGCCCAGACCAATCCCCCTCCCTTTTCTACCCTTGGCTACGCTGATGTAATTCATTGGATGTTCTTCTTTAACTAATTCCAAGTGTCCAATTTATGTGGGGTCATTATGACAATTGCATTTCAAGTGAGTGTGTATGTATTTATGTATGTATGTATGTATGTACACATGCGTGTGTGTGTGTGTGTGTATTTGTACTTGACTTACTGTCCAGATGATGTTATTATTGGCATTCAATTGAATCAATTTGAAATGCTTTCTAAAGAAGGCATTTCCTCCCAAAAGTCTTTCGATCTTTCTCTACATCTCTTATTGTCTTCATCTGCCGCTCCTCTCTCTTGATGGCTCTCTTTGACCATTTCCGCTTGTTTTACAAACCCACTGACCCCGAAACCAAATGCAACCGACAAAAAACTGCAACCGGCAACAAGTTTTCCCACTTCACATCTATTGCAGGTGCCAGCCAGACAGCTGCACATGAAAATAAATAACACAACACACACACACACACAAACTACAAAATAAAAAACAGCAACAAAATTTTAGTTATGCCTAGGCCAGCAACAATTTTACATACTATACATATGTACGTGTCCCAGACCCAGTTGGCTACAGAGAGTGAGAGAACGAGAGAGAGATATTTTTTTGCGCCCAATTCAAACAGATTGTTGTCGCAGTTTGTCGTTCTTCGTACATTCACCTCCCCACATCTTTTTTTCTTTATTTTTTCATTGTCTTTAACTTGCGGTACTTCGGCGTCTTCCTCTTCTTTACATCTAGCTCCCACTCTCCCTCTCTCTCCCGCTCCCACTCTATCTACATACATATCTATAACCAAGCGACATTTTTTTCATCTTGGTTGTTTTTTTTTCCTCTTTTTGCGGTTTTCCGGCTCGTTTGTCTTTTTGTTTTGTTTTCATCGTTTCTCTTTTTCTTTATCTGTTGCCATCTTTTGTGAAGCCACTGTACAAACAGTAACAACAACGATACCAACAACAACCTTAATAAAATTTCAATTTTATGTCTTTTTAATAATGTTGTAAGAAAATAACCTTAAACAGTTATACATACACACGCATATACCTTTCTACATATATATGTATGTATTTGTATGCATACATATGTATGTATGTATGTATATATGTATGTATGTATTCTCCTTCAATGGTTTGGGTTTCATCATGTCACATCATTTTGTATAATTTGCTAAGGAAACTTAAATCTAAGATGAGATAATGATTTTGATTATGGGAATTCCTAGAAAAATTGTAATTTATCTTATACAGGTTAAAAATTTTGGTAAATTGAAGCGAACACAAAAAGTAATTTGAAAAAATGTTTGAGTGTTTTGTACGCAGACTTTTGAAAGGCCCTTTTTTGTAATGCTCTTTTTTATTATGTTTATCTTGCTTTAGTTTTGAGTTTTTAAAAATCATATAAAATAATACTTAAAGTTAAATATTCAAATATTAAATAAAAAAAGAATAAGTCCGATATCTCATTTATATTGCACGCTATTAATGCTCAAACTTAAAATAAAAAGTTTTTCTTGAGAGTACGCCGAGATATGAGAGCAAGTGTATATATTTCTATGCAGTAAGCCCTCGATACAAGGAACCTTCGATATAGAGGAGAGCAAGTTAAAGCAAGTTAAAATCTTCTTACAAATAATTTAATAAAAACAAAATCTTTAGTATAAAAATTTTCTTATATTTAAATTAAAATGGAAAAATTCAAATTCAGTTTCCTCAACTTCGCATGTATTTCCATGGAGTATATTTACTTTAATTAAGGTTTTAATTATGAATATTCTGCTTCTGGTAATTTGTCACTAAAAAAAAGTAAAAACTTTAAATTATTTTATAAACTGGATGAGAAAACAATCTGAATTAAATTTGTTATTTATATAAAATAGTTTTTAATGTTCGTAAATTCCAGATTATTGATTATAAGTATTATATCATACAGATATATGTATGTATATTCTTTAGACTTTAAGAAGATATAGTTATTCATGATTTCTATGGGATTTTAATCTTTTTCTAAGGGGTTTGATCTATGCATTTATATTTGGATTATTTTCGCTTACTTATAATAATAATAATTATTATTATCATTAGTATAATTATTATTACATATTTTGTGATTTTAAACACAAAACTAAATTCCAGTCACTGGTTATTTTCATACATTTACTTAAACATTTCCCTTCCTTCCCAAATTCACTCTGCTTTCTAATGTCAATTGTGATTATCATTATCACTGAGATCATATCATATCATATTATAAGACATACCATAGCTATGTATATGTAGCCAATTAAAAGTTCCATTACAAAAGACCCCAAGAAAATTCAACAACTCAGCGACCCTAGAGACAAATAACTTCATCAAAGCAGAAAATTTCATAGTATTAAAAAATAAATAAACTTAAGAAATTTTGTTTTTGGGGGCGTGTTTTTTGTTTTTTTTTTTTTTTTTTTTGAAAATGAGTAAAGTTCAGGCGATGTCAAGAAGCGGAACTATGCCTGAAATAATTTCTTGTTACCCCTCAACCCTCCCCTCTCTTACCCTACTTACTCTTTGATGATAAGTTCTACTTCCACTGTATTGTTGTTGCTGTTGTTGTAGAGTAAAGCTTCTTTAACTTCTTCATTGTCTTCAATGTGTCTTCTTCTTCTATATAGTTTAATAACCGTCAACGGTTATGCTTGGCAGCACTTTGACTCGACGACAAAGGGTTTGAAGGTATTTACTATACATATATTAAAGTAAAGCTATTTGTACACTTATATATATGTATATATATATATATATGTATATTCATAGTTATATATTGAGAATGAGGGTGAAGTGAAGAACTTGTATTCACAAGTGATTATAGCTGTAGTTGTAGGTGTGTTTTTTGTTGTACGTTTCGAAATTGCATTGAAATTTGAAATTGTTGTTGCCAAGCAGCAGCCAGGCAGTTAACCGGCCTATCAACCACCTTTTCCGAGTCCTTGTTATATTGCGATGCATTCATGGAAAGAAAAAATTTTTTGTTATTTTTTTTTTTTTTTTTTTTTATTGTTTTGGTTGTTTCTGTCTTTATGGGGTGAATTGCAACGAGCTGAGGAAAAACTCTATAATTGTATATAGGAAATTTACATAAGTTTTGATTAATTTTTATACCCTGCCGATGGGCAATATTAAAGTCGCATGTATGTAACCAGGAAAAAAAAGTTTTAGTTTTGGTATTTATTTTTACGCTGTGTTTCTTTTGAAGAGATCTCAAGAATCTGAGCTCAATTTTTTTTTGTTGGTCTTAAATTGCATTTCAATGGTTGTTTCTGCTTCTTTATGGGGTGGAAATGCACCAAAAACTGAGGCAATGGCAAACTTCTATACATAATTGTATATAGGCAAATTTACATACATAAGTTTTGAGTTAGAATTTTTTGATTTTTATATGCCATAAAAGGGTTCCAAGAATACAAGACAAGGATAATATATATAATAGAAAATAATATGTAAAACAATAAAGTATTATGTACATATCTCAACAGAAGATGGTTGTAAAAATGTTTATTACATTTTGTACAATTTGTTTTACATCATTCTAATAATTTGATTTTATTTTTATTCTAAATTATAGTTAATCAACACTTGAAATAATATTAATTAGGTATACAACAATTTATATTTATACCCTTGCAGAGGGTATAATAATATTGGTCAGATGTTTCTAACGCATGGAAATAATCGTTTCCGACCCCATAAAGTATATATATTCTTGATCAGCATCAATAGCCGAGTCGATATGACCCTCTGCCTGACTGTCTGCTTCTTCGCATATTTTTGAACTTTAATTTTGAGCTATGTGAATAAAAGTCATATCTTTTTGTTCATCGATCATTTATGCAAATCAAGTTTAAGAATTGGTCGGATCCGACAACTATAAGGTATAGAATCAGGGTACCACGTTTTGATTTGCTTTGGTTATACATGAAATTTTTTAAATAGTTCTCCATCATAGGATAAATAAAAATAAAATTATTTAAAGCTGGATTTATATTTATATTCATTTAAAACTTTTCTCAAAGCAAATTTTGATTTGTAAAATTTTTCTCTTTTATTTGTTGACTCAAATAAAATCCATTTTCATTATTTAACAAAAGGAAAATGATTAAAAAAATGTTCAGCTGCGGAGAAAAATGCATTCTTCTGTGTAATTTAAAATAGTTTTCATTACTCATAAATTCCAGATTATCATATTAAATAGATAGGTACCTGTATCAACGAATATAATTCTGTGTGTATATTTATATCTATGTACATATATCTCCTTCCCTTCACATCTGTTTACATTTCGCATACATCTGTGCCAACTTTGTTCAACTTAGTCAGTTCTTTGTGTTTGTTTTTTTTTTTACGATTTTTCCTTGGAAGTTGTAAACCTAAAATCTAATTTTATCCAAAATTTATGCTTTATTGTTTACAGTTAGCCCACAGGCTCTTCGCCCCTCACAACATAAGCCAAAAGCACACACACGCACACATAGAAACGTGCTATAAACGACGTCACACTGGAGTCACAAAATACCATAAACATTCCAAAAAGAACGACAAGTGAATTATCGTAGGAGCGAGATACCCTAATCCCTGCTCCCACACTTCCCCCCTTTCGGAGTATTCCCTCGCAGTATGTCACATGATAAGAAAATGTTGGATCGCGAGGCAGTACGTTCAGTGATACAACAATGGAATGCCAATCGTTTGGATCTATTTGCTCTATCCGAGCCAGACGAAGTAAGTTATTCAAATAAGAAGAATTGAAGTTGAAATTAATTTTTAAAACTAAACGCTTTCCTTTCATTTTTTAGAATCTGCTCTTCCATGGTGTGATGAGATTTTATTTTCAAGATGCTGGACAAAAGGTGGCCACCAAATGCATACGTGTGGCCTCCGATGCTACAGTCACCGATGTCATAGGTAAGGAAATTTAAAAATTGAAGATCTAATCTTACTAAAAAATGTGTTTTTCGTTATATTTAAAGACCTCTAAATTAAGCGTTGAATCCATGCAATGCAAATTTAGTATCTTTAACAAAAAATGCCTATATTAATTATGTTAAAAAACCAGAACTCATGATATTGTTATGAAGAATTAACCTTATCTAGGTGAATTGAATTTAGAGTATCTCTTTTTTAAAATTTTAATTTTCCGTTTTTTATTATTGAGTATTTAAAAGAATTTATATATGAAAGAATATTCTGCTATTTTCCTTACAAAATTTTGGATTAAAAAAGTAGAAAGATGGGCTAACTTTGGCCGTGCCGATTTTCTCTATATAATTTACCAGAACCATTAAGGAGTATACGAGGGCTGCTATATATATTTCGGGAATAGTAAATCTATATATACCAAACTTACAAGTAACAAATTTTGTGTCCCTAGCTTGAGAAACAAAAATTTTCCATATTGAACATTTTTTTGGACTGATTGATCGATCCTATGGGAACTGTATGATATAGTCAATCGATTCTGATAAAACTTAGTTGAAGTGTTAAGAAGTATATAAGGCTCATACATATTAAATTTTTTGCCATTCGCTTTGCAAACATTCGAGATATTGAGATTAAACCATATTCACGACCGATGTCATGTCAGCTCTATAGCTAAAAGGGTCTTGGAGAAGAAGCTGTTGAACCAGACAAACGGACAGCTAGGCCTAGATAGACTCTAGTCTATTTATGCTGATCAAGAATATATATACTTAATTTAGTATGGGATTCTTGTTTATGTGCGTTGCAAAAAGATTATTTAAGTACATATATAATTATACATCTTAAACATGAAGGATTTAATTTAAAAATTTGTTAGTTTTAAATTTCAGCCCTTGAATAAATTAAAAATTTAATTTAAAAAGAATTCTATTTTTCCAATTGTAATTAAAATATATATTTTTGTCTAGTTCCGAATTTTTATTAAGTTAAAGAAGTGTGCAAAACCTAGGCGAATTAAGTAGATGGACTTTGGAAAAGTTTTGAATTACGGATATAAAGAAACGATAAAGAAATACGGGGATTTTAGTTTGATAGAAGAATAATGATTTGAATAAAGGTTTGAAGACCCCGAACCATTATTGTCTATAACTTCAACAGTCTTACTCTGAAATTCAGAGTCTGAATGATTTAGAATTTTCAAACATTGCTAGTAATTTTTTTTTTTTAGGAACAAAAATAACGAAAAAATAGCTATCTCTTCCTCAAGTGTACTTGAATTTTAATTAAATTATTAATAATAATACATTTAAAACTTATACAAATTTATGATAAATTTTTATAAATTTTTTTTTATTAGACACTCTAATTGAGAAATTTCGACCCGATATGCGTATGTTATCGGTGCCAAATTATGCTCTATATGAAGTCCATGCCAATGGCGAGGAGCGCCGCCTTAATGCCGATGAGAAACCTCTTCTGGTGCAACTCAATTGGCATATTGACGATCGTGAGGGTCGATTTCTGCTCAAGAATATTGATCAGAAGACGACGGTAAGTAAATTGAATTAATTAATATTAATTTGATACTAATTTTTAAAATTATTGTTTTTGTTTATATTTTGTTTAGCCCATCGAACAGACAGATTTGAATTTTAAACGTAAACTATCGAAACGGGAAAAGAAAGAGCAAAAGAAGAAAGAGAAAATGGCAAAATTAAGTTCGGATCAACCTTTGACCAATGGCAGTCAATTGGGTATTGGTAATGGGATTGGTGGTGGTTCAGTGGGAGCAAGATCAGGAGCTGAACTTGCTCTCAATTCAAGTCACATGAATGGCCATGCTGGTGGTGGTGGCGGTGTAGGCGATCCAGATCCAGTAGCTGGCAAATTATATACCGAATTGCCGGAAACATCATTTACACGTTCGATCTCAAATCCCGAGGCCGTAATGCGTCGACGGCGTCAACAGAAATTGGAAAAGAAATTGCAACAATTTCGTTCACGTGATGGTGGACCAGACACTGGCGGCACATTAAAAATCTATGGTGAAAGTCTGTGCCAGGATGTGCCCTATAAAACGTTGCTACTATCTATACGTGATTGTGCCCAGGCTGTGGTTAGAGAAATGTTAACCAAATATGGTCTGGAGAAGGCAGATCCTTTACAATACTGTTTGGTTCAGGTAAGAGAAGTTTTCTAATATAGAAAAATTATGTATTTCATTTTAATTTTCTATTTCCCATAGGTTAATAGTGATGGCTCCGAGTACATACTCGATGATGATGAGTGTCCTCTATCGATACTCATGAATCATCCAACGTCACGGGGTAAGTGTTCAGACTATTTAAAATCAATTTTCCCTACAAAAGTTTCATTCATAAATATTCTTCTTGTATAAAAGTATGATATATATATATATACACTTGGCACGCAATTAACTGATTTGTTTTATCAATAATTATGCTCGGCTAAGCTACAGCCAAAACATGACTTGACTGACTGACTGACTGACTGTTTGATTGAAGGCAACCAAACAAGTTTTCACTGTTGCTATTTTGTTGTTACTATAATACTACCTATATATTATTTTGTATCAGTTTCATTCAGTTGTTTATCGGCATTTACAAGTGCTGCAACGTTAAGTGAAATTTTTTTGTACGAAATCCTTTTTTTCATATTGATAAGAATAGAAAAAAAAAAAAATGAAAGATGATTTTTGTGATAAATTGCGTAAGTTTTGTCGATAACTATAACTGCCAATTATAAACAATTTAAACTATAAATATTAAGTGAATTTTTATTATCTGAGTGAAGTGATATCCAAATTTATATAAAAGTTCATAGATAACAAAAAAAAGGTTAAATTTCTTACAATCATTTCGATTGTAGCAAAATTGATATATATTCATTCGCATACATATATGAATATCTGTCTATCCTTTGAATAGATTATTGAAAATTATGCAGTTTGTAATCTTTAATATAAACCAAGTTCTTCAAAGATATAAAATATATATGTATGTAGATATCTGTAAACAAACGTTTTTACTATAATTTCTTCAATCTTAAAAAATTATTGAGTCCTTTGTTACTAAGTTTACAATTTAATATAGATAAAAGTTGCAAATATTTGTTTATCCTTATTTGTTTATGTTGTATCTTTATATACAACAAACAAAAATCGCATTCTTCATTGAGTTGGATGAATAAAAATTGTAGTCAAAAAGCTATAAAAATTCGGAATAGGTAGGTTGCTATAAAAATTCATAGCAAATACAGCTACCACTGCTATCAGACATGCCTAAGCAGAGACTACTACCATTAGGTTTGTGCATAGAATTATTTACAAATTCATGTAGATACATTACTACATACATATTTATAAATAAAACAGATTTTTCGTTTCAATATTATTAAAAAAGGTTAATTAAAAAAAAAACATTTTTGGAATTTTGCAATATTATAAGTAGTTTTTTAATACTTTTAAAACTTTATAAAATTAAAAAAAAATGTAGAAACTGAATTTAACTTGAAACTGAGTCATATTTTGCAATCGTGAAAGTTAAAAAACTTTCTCGTTTCCTTATACACCTAGCTCATTTACATTAAACTAACAATAAAACGTACAAATGAATTTGCTAAAACGACCCACATAAATATACCCAAGGGAAATGGAATAAATGGGCCAGAACAACAAAACTGAGAAAAGAAGAGTAATGGAAATGCAAAAGGAAAAGTAACCCGAAAAATAATGTCAGTTGGAAGCGGCAAATGCTTTGTAGTGCGTTTAAGTATTCAAAAAATATATCCCCCTTGATTGTCTGTGAATAATATTTTTAAACTATTGCAGAGTTTCTGTATATGTATAAAGTGAATTATGTGAAAAACATTTATTTTGCTTTTGTTCTTAATTAAACAAGTTCAATTTTCGAAATTTGAAATTTTTTAAAATTTCTTTTAAGTTTTCAATTATAAATATATTGAACATTCAGTTATTAGTAAATGAAACAGGATAAGTTTTCTTATTTAACAATTACAACTACATATAATAAATTATTTAAATTGTTATAAATATCGTAATAAAAGTTTTGTAAATATTTCAAATCTATATAATATTTACAGTAAATAGGCTTTAAACAATTCAAAATGCTCTTTTGTACACTACTTTCGTAATATTCTAAACTTCCTCAACATAAATTGAAATTTAAACATTGAGCATGAGTGACATTTAAATAAGCAGCGGAGATGTGAAAGACGAGATATATAAAAAAGGAAACATCTCTTGCCGGAAATGTTGGGGCCACAAATACATACATACACACACACACGCACACACACTACCACGCAATACAAACAAATAAGAAAGGCTCGACCCGCTCATAATAATGACATTTGGGGGGTGTAATGTGAAGGTTAACTATAAGAGTGGGGTATGCTGGGTATACACAGCCACATGTTGCCTGTATACAGCCGACTCAAGGGAGTGCACAAAAGGTGTAAAATGTATGCAAATATTTTTTTTCTTCTTTTTTTTTTGATAGTAATCTTTTGTTTTTTTGTGTGTCACCTTGTTAGTTAGTTAGTTGCTCTTTTTTCCCCTTTTTACTAATTGTTGCCTACTTTTATGGGCATGCAAAAAAAAAAGAAGAAGAAATTGTTAAATTTGAATGTGGTTTTTTTTAGGTCAACAATTTTTAACTTACAAAATGCAACATCTCCCTATGATTAGAATTTATTTTTGTCTTTAACTCTGCTTAGTCTTTATCTCGAAAAATAAACCTGACACACTTTTCAAACACAGACAAGCATGCATACAAACACACATACACACACACACAGAGAAATACACACTCAAAAACAACAAGAGTAAAGTACTTACAAAACACCTGCGTTTGATTGCCCAACACACGAAGTGCTACGAGATATTCCATTCTCTGTCTATCTGCCGCTTTGTCTCTCTGTCTGTCTGTCTGTCTGCCTGTCTCTCAGTCTGACATCTTGCATTGTTTTTGTTGATTTTAACAGCAATTTGATGTTCCTCGTTCAGGGACAAACAGAGGTAGACCAAGAGAAGAGCAGAGGTTTCTGCTCTTAGTCAATAAGTCAATGGTAAATTTAGTAATCTTTCTCTCTCTTAATATTCATTCAATACCGTCAAACGACGGAGAGAGAGAGAGAGAGAGAGACGTGAATGCGTTAAGAGAGACTTTAATTTGTAAACACTCTCTTTTTAGTGCCTTCGTTTATGCTGAGTGTTTCTATTAATTCATTTGAGAAACAAATTTTATGTCTTCACAGTGATAAGAAAAAATGAAAATTAATACGACTAATTGATTCCCCTAATTTTATTATAAAAAAATATATCAATCAATAAACAAACCAAATGAGATTTATTGTTTAATGAGCTATATTTTGCATAAGTCAATGACTTTCTATATATTTTATATATATTTATAAATTTATTTTCTTTATAAAATAAATAGAAGAAAAAAAGTAAAAGGAAACGCTTTATATATATAATAATAGCAAGAATAATATAGTCTTACCTTTTAAATTAATTGTTTTTAGGACACTTTAATTAGTTATATTTTAACTTATTTTTACTAGATTTTGAATGTTTTTTGAATTTTTCTGAATTCAAGAACTACTTTAACTAACATTAATATGAGATCATTTATAGTAGAAATGAAGGACATGTTGAAATTATGCAGATTTTTTGGTTTATGATTTGTTTTTCGTTCTCCCCCCATCTTATTATTCATTTCTGCCCATCGCTTTTTCTGCTACTCTCAATGTTCGTCTATCGGTCAGACATACGTTTGTTGTGGCCAAGGATAATGGGCATTCATTTATGGCAACATTTTTCGAATAGCAGCACCTGTGCCGCCGCATACACCAACAACTCTCACATTGGTCACTTGAACGTTTTTCCAATATAACTATGTATGTATGAAAAGCGACTGGCGTTTCTACAACATTGTGTCTGTGTGTGTGTTTGTTTGTATTGTTGTTTTTGTTGTGGGCACACATTGTCAATGTCCTCACCAATGTCGAAAAAGCCGTCGCCTATTGCCGCCACTGCTGTCGTTATTCAAGTGTCCCTACTCCTTCCTCCCGTTGGCCACCCACCATCACCGATTTAGTCGTTTTTATCTACGCCGTGCACTTCGTTGCCGCCCGTCACAGTCACACTTCGCCGTATCTAACCACCCGATGCCAACGACGACGAAATGAAAACGAAAATTCCGCATTGTTGTCTGTGTGCCTGGCTGCCTGACTGCCTGGTTCAAGTTCTCAGGTTCCGTTTCAGGTTCAGTCATGAAGTAATGCTGCTCGGGTTAGCATCATCGAACCCGGAGAGCGAGCGTGCGTGCGTCCGAGCGAACAACAAGAGCAAGTTGTCGCTTATCGGCCAGCCGGAATATAACGCAACGAAAGTTACCGTCCTTGCCAATCAAGTAGCAACCGACTGACTGACTGACTGACCGACCGACCGACCGACCAACCGACCGGCGGCAACAGTTTTTTGTGTGTCTTTGTGTGTGCGTTTTTTGTCCTCATACCGTTTTTATTCCTGTTTCTGGTCCTGCTCCTTCTACTCCTACTCCTTACTCCTTACTCCTTACTCCTTACTCCTTACTCTTACTACATCTATCTCCATTTATGCTACCCGATGCATACACAAAATTGTCAAAATTAGAAGCCGTTCAATTCAATTTGTTGCTTATAGCCACCATTGGGGAACACCATCCTTCTTGTTCGTTAAGTGTTTTCTTAGCCATCTCCCTCCTTCATGTTTTCTTTTTGTTTCTAATGGTTGCCAATCATGTAAAATTGTTGCTCCATTATCAACAACAACAACAGCAACAGCAACAGCAACGGCAACGGCAACTGTAAATATACCAACAACTACATCGATTGCTGGCAGGAACTAAAGAAAAACGTTTCAAAATGATGGATTGGGGAATTAGACGTAAGTTTGTTCATATTTAATATTGTCTAATGAGCGATAAAACGTCGTAAAAGTGTTGCTCAATTACCACTTGTTAGGCCCGAAAGTATACTATAGAAATGCTTCGAACTCCTCTTATATTATTCATTCCTTTACCTTTTGAAAAGTTATTTCGAACTTTTAACGATAGAATGATTGGCAATAAAAATACTTCTATTTATATTCATATATATATCTTTTATTTCCCTGATCATTATTTTGTTGACTTTTAATATTAAAATTTATTTGGCCTGAATTAGATTTTTGAACTGAGTGAAAGTTTTAATATTTACATAAACGGATATATAAACAGATTTAGCCTTACAGTAATAAAGAGAGATATACATATATTATGATAAGATATGTAAACAGATTTAGATTCGCATTTTAATAATGCTTATAAATGTATATATATGAGATATACATATATAATAATAAGATATATAAACAGATTTAGATTTACATAATCATAAGAAAGATATTTTATCCTGTATTTGAAATGTCTTTATTTATGTATGTACATATATACTTATATATGTTCAGAATTATACATAGATGAGGATATCAGGTAGGGCCTTAAGTTGTTTCCTGAAATGTCTTTATATACTTATGTTCAGAATTATAGATTGATATAAAATAGGTTGATTAAGATATTAGACGATTAGCCGATATTAACGGCTACTAAAATTGTTGAATACAATTTGATTATGATTTCTTTAGTTGTCCTGGATGCCTTTTTTATAGTAATGCAATTAAAAAAAAATAGCTATCAATAATCAAGAAATAAACAATTAATTTTTTGACTTTTTCTAGAATTTTTTTTTTTTAAATTTTGCTAACATGATTTTTCATAATTCAGTCACTTTTATATAAAATCATATTTACTTTAATTTTGTACTAAAATGTTGTCTTAAATTGATATTAAATTACATGTAATTATCCATTATCTATAATGTAATTATGGCAAAGATATGTCATCAGTCATACATACATATATGATATTTATATATATTACAATAGAACTTTCTTATCTTAATATTCATCTGTTTTATATAAGTTAGGTAAATAAGTAATTTACATGTATATTAATGTATACATTAATGGCATTTTCAATAGAAATAGATAATCCAAATAAATATATATGTATATACGTATGTACGTGTATATATGTATGTATGTGTATATAAGTATATATATATCAATTTATATATATTTCTATATTAATTTCGTCAATCTAATAGCCGTTTATGGCCAAATGACGTGTTGTAGTACTTACGCTCAAATTCATTTATTATTCACACATTCTCTGACCACTCGGCCACGGCTCACTGATTGTCCTAAATGTCCTCTTCGGTTTGATATTGTCCTGTTGACATTTCGTTGGTAAAAATTAACGCTACATTTGTTTTCAACGAAACCAACGAATCTGATGAGGTAGAGAGAGGACGGACAATGAAAGAAAAAGGTCATGCCTAATGAAGCTCAAAAGGCTTCGACTTTCTCCTGCCGTTTGGGTACCAGCAAAAAACGTGGTTGCTCATAAATAAGTGTGACACGTTGTCCTTCCCCTCCACCCTCTTGAAGGCATGTTTGCCTGTCTCATAAAGTTTGCAAAATGCACGCGCATAATTTTACCAAACCAACTACCATCCAATACTAACTCCCAACTTATTCTAGGAACCAGTGAGGCTTCCTTCAATCCCTCCCTTTCTTCGTGATGTTTTCTGAAGCCTGCGAAATGCAGTTTATAGTTTTTTTTTCTTCTTTTTTTTTTTTTTGTTGTCTTCTTTGAAGGCACACAAAAAGGCAAAGTGCCTTGCTCTATTGAAGGTCATCCTTCCATGCTCTATTTCTCTGAATTGCGTTTAGGAATTTCATAGTGAGAGAGGGAGGGAGACCAGGATGTGAAGACAAGTGAAAATGAAATTAGGCAGCTAGTTTATAGTTGTAGCTTTTTATACAATAAAACAAGATATATATATATATATATACATATATATTTATATATATACATCTAGTATATCCTTTAACTATTTAAATGAAACTAGAAGATAAGTTTCTTGGATGTATATTAAAATGGATTTGAATCTATTCCCATGTTCAATTTTAATCCATTCAGAATTAGTTAATTAAACCGAAAAATGTTAATTGAAAATAACTAATTAAAATTTTAATTAGAAAATAGTTCTATCAAGCATAAATAAAATGCTTAAAATGTGTATAATTAATTTATCTATTGAAATATTAAAAATTATATTAAATTGATAACAATTTGCATAACTGTTTGTGATATATGCATAATCGGCTTATTAGCCAGCAATTGGTCTAGATATCTCAATCAACAATTGGAATCAATCATCAATCGATGATAGAAACAGAAGACAGCAGCAGGATACTCACCATGGGTATGGAATCATCATCATTGTCATCATGATGTGGTACTGGAGCTGTTTCTCCTTCTGCTTCTGTTTCTCAATTGCCTTTCAAATTTGTCTGTCTGACACTTGGCACAACATTGAATAAGTAAAAGGAGGGGGAGGGGGGGGGGGTGTATGTGGCAGACAACCAGGCATAAAGTCAGATATCAGAGACCCAAGACCAAGACCCCAGAGGTAGCCCAAAGGCAATTGCCAAAACAAAAATGACTAAACGAAATTGTCACACAAGAGACATGAGTAGAGAGAATTTCCCAGGGTTTCTCCCATATCAATGTCGATTTTTGCACTGAAACAAAAGTTTTTTCCATTCAATTGAAAGGTAACAACTTGCAGATACCCTGTAGTAACAAAATCCTGTGAGTTAAAGCATTTTGATTAAACAATTTTATACTTTACTTCTCTTAGAATTCCTAAAGAGAAGAAGAACTTTGTTACTTTTCCCAATAAAAGCATATGTCGAATGTGTCGAATATACTCTTAAAGTTTTGCATACAGGGTATACACACACACACATGGCATAAAGGAAGTAAATCTATACGAAGACAAGGACATGAGGTAGGGAACTGATGTCTGTAGGTTCTCTCTTCTATGCATGCAAATGTTGGCTCCCTGCCAGACGTAACGTAGCAGCAACGGCAGCAGCAGTAAATGATAAATGTATAAACCTCATTCCCTCATTTCTGCTCGGAGAAATTGAATTATTTAGTTTTGTGATTTTGCTTTGCCTCCATCTCCATCTCCTTCTCCATCACCATCTTCATCTTCTCCTTCTATTCACATTATTGGTTGAGATTTCACTAAAAGGAAATTGCCCATTTATTTATGATGGCAAAGCCGCTTAAATCATGAGACTAAAAACGGAAATTAATGCCTAATACTTAATTTTGTCATCTATTTTATCCAGGGTGTCTATATGCAACCAGATGGAAGTATTTGTAACTTTAGGGGTTGGATTTTTGCCTTAAACAAGTTTTGACTATAATAATTGGCAAAGCTTAAAAATGCAACCCCCCACCCCACCTCACCCCTTTAAAAAAGATAAACAAGTTTTTTTTTATTTGATCGGTGATCATTGTTACGCCTTTTGCTATGCAATAGTATCGTTTATTTCTTTCGCATTCTTATCGCTAATAATTCACAAATGGTTCTCGCATTTACTGCTTGAGATGCGGCCAAATTCCATCACTCTATCTTCCTTGTCTTGGGGAGCAGAAATGTTCAATGAACGTATAGTGAGGACATTGCTGCTGACACCAAAGATATTCATCTAAACCCCCGTTCGTTGGATTTTTTCAATTCCAAACGTTCGGAATTTTTGGACCAAGGCTCCCTTACTTTATAGGGGGCCGTCTATTAAATGCATACAATTAACAACTAATAATTAAGCTGAGGAGAAAGAGGAGGAGGGGGAGGATGTCCTTAAATCAAAGATTTATGGAGTCTTTGCAATCACCACCAAAAGGAAGAAGGACGACATAAAATTTTTAATAGCCTTCAATCGGTTGTCTAATACTTGTCCATAAGTTGGGGTTAGTATGAATTCGTTGTACTTAATGCGCTTGAATTTCCACAATACTAAACAGTGGTTTTTCTTCTACTAGTGAGTGATGGGGGAGGGCGAGGGGAGGGGTGAAAAAAATGCAAGTTGATCCCCCAAACCATAAAACAGTCGTCGACTGTGCAATGCGATGCTTTGGCTGATGCGTTCGCTCGTTACGCCGAAAAGTAGATTCAAGAATATCTCATGTTTTTATACGAGTATGTGTTAGCTTACACACACAGGCACACACACACACACAGATATTCACTCTGACGCTCAAACTCAGTGTCAGTTTGGTACTCGCGCCACATTTATCCTTACTGGTATATACATACATACATACATATATATGTATCCTTTTGTTTTTTTCGTATTTTTTTTTTTTCTGTTGTTTTTCCTTTTCATTTTGTTTTTACGTCTTTCTACGTCTTTGAATTCGGTTTGGTTGACATGGTCGTGGGGCATATTGATTGCCTCAAAGCACTGGTGCTGAGCTGTTGGAAGGTTGCGTGAGCGTCGGAGGCAGGGGCAGGGGCAGGGGCAGGGGAGGGCTACTGATGATGCTCTCAATTTAGGAGTGGATTTATGTGGGTAATAAGTAAATGATTGATAAGGCATTTGTGGCTTCTTGTTTATATTAAATGGTTATAAATACCTAAAATACAGGTGAATGGTTTGCGATAATTATCGATATGAGCGAACAAATATATATATATATATATATATATATATATATATATACATAAATATATATACACCCTATATGTGTGATCGATTAACAATAATTTGTTAATTAATCGTATAAATGATTTGGTTCAATTTTTCTTTTTTCCAATAATTGAATACAAAAAATATGATAATTAAAAAGAAAAGCATAAACTATAATATCTAGATTTCCCAACTGTAAATGACGATCTGAAAAGCTTTTAAAGCTTCTTCTTTATCTGTTTCATCTGCATATTTGCTAGCTTTTTGCTTGTTATTTGTATATGTAGATGGAATCAGGCAGCGTATACATTAAGTTCAGCTGGCTTGACCTGCACTTTGGGGGATATGATGTGTATGCATGTGTGTGTGTGTATGTGTGACTGAGTGTGTGAGTGTGTGTGTCATGCAAAGAGCCAAAAGCAAACGCACTTAAGCATACACTAACACAGGCAAATAATCATACAAACACACACACACACCGACTGAGAATGAACCATTGAAAACATTGTAAACTAAATGTTGTTTTATACACTCACTCACACACACACACACACACACAGTCATAATTTACTGCGCCCTGGGCATGTGTGTGTGTGTGTGTGTGTTTGTATGAGTTTGCTTTTTTTTTTCCTTTTTGTTGGTTTATTCATTCATTCATTCATTCACGCATTCAAAGTTCCCCCATTGTCAGAGCGAACGTCAGAGCGAACGCCTTTGGCCGCATTGCTCATACGCTCCGTGTGCTCAGTCGTTCATTCAGTTATCCTTGCGCTGTGTCAACGCATTGTTGGCTTGGCGCCCAACAAAAAAAAAATTGAAAAAGAAAAAAAATAGAAATAAATGAAAAGAAAACCGAAAAAATTAAATTATGAATTTGTATAAAAATGAAAAAAATGAAGCAGTAATCTTAACCAAGTGACAAGTGACAAGTGTCTATTGTCGTCTGTCCATCTGTCCACTCAACCGGTTAGTCAGCGTTTAATTAACAAACAAAAGTAATGGAAGTAACAAAAAGAAAACTTAAAACCAAAGGAAGAGATATGTAAAGCAAACAAAAATGAACAATCACCGGTGCCGCAATCGCCGTTGCCACCGCTGCCACCGCTGCCACCGCCGCCACCGTTGCCGCCGCCGCGTTGTGTTTTGCGGTTGTCCGTGGGAAAGTGTCGAATTGGTTTTCTTTTGCAATTTATATTTAATTTAATTGTATTTATTATTTATATATATTATTCAGTTTTTCTTGCCATCCGGTCTGCCATATTTTGATTTCAATTTATATATACATATGAGGATTTTACTGGCAATACGGCTCCTATCACCTCATACCCCCCTTCAACTACTCCCTCTTCCCCTTTATAAGTCAGCGTAAATTGAATTTTCACATGCTTTTCCCTATCCATTCTACAGTGCTTTTATTTTTTTTTTTTCATGGCTTATAATAGCTAGCCGTGAGTGTGCCAGAACCATTAATTTAGAAAGTCATATATATGTATGTACATACATATATACGTATATGTGAAACTCTATATATATATGTATGTATGTACTATATAAAAACAACAACGAAAATTACATGATAAACAAGAGAAATGTGAAATTTTTTATTTAGTCCTGTTTCGTGCGTTTTCATGTCCGGTCCCTAGCCACACAACAAATATTACCTACCTACCTACCTACCTACCTATCTACCTATCTACCATTCATTCAACCAGCCAAACAAACAGACAAAAATCAATAAATTTCAGGAGAACAGAAGAAACTTAAACGGTTTTTTTCTCGTGTTTTTTGGCTTTTGGTTGTGAAGAAGGCAAACCCGGTCAGTACAGTGTCCTGTCAATGGCAGACCGGCGGACAGACAGGACGACAAATTGCAATGCATAAAATCCAACGGAAAAGGTTACAAAAGAAGAATCATTTAAACGAATATTGAATGCTCTAGGAAATTGGTTAACTAAAATTCTTGGCTTAAATAATAATAGTTAAATGATGGCAAATATTAATAAATATTTTAATCGAAATAATATCAAATTGATTTTATATAAGCATCTTTATCTATAAAGATTCGCTATTTAATGTTAACCATAATGCATTCCGACCAGATTTAGAAGCAACATTCCTATTTTTATCAAATATTTTCACAGATTGTGCATCAATTTATATATATATGTATACATATATACTTTTCTATACATACCTACATTTTTTATTCAATATCTTTTATCAGAGACTTTTTGTAATCAATAGAGCATATGAAACGATGAGAAGCATCCAAAAAATCCAATCATATTTCACTTGTTCCATCGGCTATCTCAGCATTTGTTAACCCATACCAAAAGAAATGCCAAAGCTATTTTCCTCATACCTCCAACTCTTCCTACTCTCTCTCTCTCTCTCTATCTATCTCTATCTCCCTTTCTCTTTACTCCTTATCTTTACACATACAAACAATGTACTTGGAATTTTGTTGTTCTTATTTTTTTTTCCTTCTCCTTCATCTTCTCTTGCTTTTGTGGTTAAGTGCGTATGTGTGTGTGCGTGTGTGTGTGTGTGTAGCCAATTATATATTTTTTATTGTCTTCTTTGCTGCCAAATTGTCTAGAACAAAAATGTTGATAGCCGCTTTGGGCAGGCACTTGTCTTGACTTGGTTGGTTTTGGTTTGGTTGGCTGGCTAGCAGGATGGCTGCCTGTTATAGCTTCCCCCACAGATAATGACATTTTCTTAAACGATTTTGGTCAATGTTGAATTTAATTTTATTATAATAATATAAACGGAACGGATACATTTTTAAAAAAAAAACTTATGAAATTAATGAAGTCTTAAACAGTTTATCCGATCGATTGATTTTTGATTTTACTGATAATGAAAAACTAAATGCGTATTCAATTGATAAATGAAAAACAAATTCTGAAATACTTTTATAATTTTTTTGGTTTATGAATGCGTTTATTTTACAAAAGTTGTATATACTTATAAGATAATGATGATAAGTTTTATCATGTTTTTTTAGATTCTGTAAAGTGTTTTTTTTAATATTGTCGGAGGTCCCTTCTTTTGCAACCTTTCCCAATGTGAGCAATCAGCATATCATAAATTTTACTTTGACTTTTATAAGGAATATTTAAATCAAAAGAAATGTATATCGTGCATTTAATTTAGGCTGTTGGGAAGAAGGGAGTGGGAGAGGGACTTGGTTATAATACTAGAAGCTAGTCCAGTCCATGTGCTTTCACATTCAGGGTGTGGAGTGTGGAGTCTTCTTAGGCGCCGGGTTGACGTGCTGCGGTCCAACAGATTAATGGCCAAAGCTTTGGATGTGCTTTTCCAAGCGAACCAGATGACTCTTCGTCAGCTTTGGTTATCTCTTTAACGACATAGGGAATTCCCAATGCGCTGTGGATTTCTGTATTTGATGTTAACAGATTGGGGCTCTGATATAACTCTCAATACCTTGTTTTGAAATCGCTAAATATTTTTGCAACTGGATTTGCTTGCAGTACCCCAGATAGAGACTCCGTAGGTCCATATCAGCTTTAGGATTGTTTTATAAATAAGAAGTTTTAGTCAAAGCTTTAATGTTGATCTTCTTTCGATAAGCTAAAAGGTATTTCTTCAACCTTTCATCGAGTTGCTTTCGTTTGCTGGTTAGATAATGTTTTCAGGTTAATCTTCTATGGATAACCAGATCCAACTACTTGGCCTGTAAAGTAACTTTAAGCAAAGTTGAGAAACCGAAAAACTCTGCTTAATACGACTAATATTAATATATTGCGAAGGATGTTAGATTTGTTAGCTCTTATGTTGATATGATATATCATTGATGTATTGAACATATTCGTTTTGATCGAGAAAGTTATAAAACTATTAATCATAGCATGTGAAAAATAATAAAGGATTACTTTCTGTTAAAGACTACTCTTTTATATTATATTTAGAGAATTTTTAAACTATTTACAATATGATTTTTTCGATTGTTAGGATAGTTATATACTAAATTACAGTTTAATAAAGGATAAAATGATTAGACAAATTTTTTTTATAGGATTTGAATTAAATATTAACCTTTAGTCCATTAAAAGTGAAATGCTATTGCCTTAAGTGGCTTTATAACTTGTTCAATCCTGCAGACTTTTACTGTTTTATACATATATACAATTTCATTTGGATAATGTTCTGTAGAAGGATCTCTTTATGTTTGAAAAAGATAATACTTATATACATATATCCGATTGATTACATTTTTAATTAAATTTTTGGTATTCGAAATATATTCTTTTAAGGAACAATTTGGATATTCAACATATATTTCTCTATAAGAATTTTGTCGACAATTGTAAAGGAACTTCCATGCTTAGTTTTGCCTTTGATGGATGGCTCACCACAAGGATTTAAGTTTATCAAGTTGCTAGTTAGTTGGGTAACTGAAGCTAAAACTTCTCTCATTAAATTTTCATTGTTTTAATTTGCACACAATGTGAACACATTTGAAGAAGTTTTTTTTTTTAGTTCCTCATCATCATGAGAGGGCTCTCTTCTATGTGTCTGTGTTTGTGTTGAATTTGAAATGAAATGCATTGCAAGTTTGGGTTTTCCTTTAATGGTTTTGCAAAGTCAAAGTGAAAGTCTTGCCACGTTTTACGACTAATTTGGCTAATTTAAGAGCCACTAGGACTCCAGGTTACAAAAGCACAAGCGAAGGCAGAGGCACAGGCAAGCGAACAGGAACAGGAACTGGCACAGGGTGTGCGACGACTAAAAATCAATCTCCAGTCAATTAGAGGCCACAAAACAAAAGATTCTTTATGTTAGAGAAATGCCATATTGTTTGGTATTCAACCCAGGATAAGGGGGCGTTACTTAAACGTAGGCGGCGAAGGCGGAGCCGGTAATGTTGTAAAAGTTTTCATTTTGTTGCTTTTGATTTTTGTTTTTAAATTAGTTTTAATTAAATTTTGAAAGTTTTCTGTGGGTAAAAGAAGGCATGAGACTAATTAAAGAACATAGAGACTAATGGCCTCTAGTTTGATTGAACGAACAATTTTCTTTCGGAGAGTAACTTGAGATGATGATCCATGGTATTAGATATAAGTAGGTTATATCCCGATACATTTCCTTTTTTTATATAAAATAGAAATCTAATCGGCTAAGAATTTAAGTAAAGATTCCTTCAATCGTATTTTAATCCTTTAAAGTGTTTTTAGATTTTGCTTTTATCTAATCTTAAATCAATTTAAGTTAAAAAAATTGATTTTCTTGGAATGCTTTTTCCTTTTTCATTGCTCGTTTTTAAATGGGGGGCGTGTCTTTTTTTCCTTTTTTTTTTTTTAATGGTTTTTCTTCGCTCTTAAAGCTCAACTTGATTTATAGCCTATTTATGCCTTGGCATGTCCTTCCTCGAGTAGCTTTGCCCGCCATTAGAACAAATGCTGGGCTAATAAAAATTAATGTACCCAAAGCATTGCTTGGCCATTTCCATGCAGACACACAAACGAACCGATACAAGAGAAGGACTAGCTGGTGGAGGACAACTCGTAACAACCTGGTCATATAATTGTAGGATACCTGAGAGTGGTGGGTGGATTCCAGTAGGTTAAAAGCCTCTTACACTTGCCTCCTCCTCATTGCCTCTCTGCCTCTTTGTTGTTGCTGTCAGTGTTCCTTTTATGCACTTAACTCGTTATGCAATTTTCTCGTTGCATTGTTCTCTTACTGTGTGTGTGTGTGTGTATGTGTGTATGTACGTAGTGGTAAGTGTATGAGTGTGTGTGAGTGTTGTGTGTTTTTTTTCTGTATTTCCTTGCTCTGTTGCCAATTTATGCGCACTTATCCACGTGCCAGTACAATGAAATAAAGGAGGCCGACATATTCACATACACTCACGCATACACAAAAACACACACACAAACACACACACACACAGATAGTTGATTCTGGTTGTTGGCTCAAATCAATTTCATGGTTGCTGGCCCTTTTCTCTCGCTCTCTCTCTCTCTCTCTCGCTCTCAGTCTTTTTCCCTTTCTCTTTTATCGCCTGCCAGTGTCAACATTCTAGTTGAAAGTTGAAACAATTAAAATGTTTTTTATTTCCTTTTTTTTTTCTTCTTCTGCCTTACACTTTATCAACTGCGTCCGTCTGTCGGTCTGTCCTTACCTAGAAATGTCAATTGTCAAGGACAAAAGTTATTTACTTCTTACATTTAATTTAATTTGAATTGAGTTGCGGATTGTAAGGAGAATCTTTAACTTGTCTCCTTTGTCCATTATATGTCCAGCTAGCTGTCCAATTTCTTGATTGATTTACACTTGTTGTTAAATGTTGCGTATCGGTTAAACCATAAATTATCGAAAGTAAGTCATTGGAGAGGAGATGTTACATGGAATAACCTATAAAAATCGGGCTAAATTCAATGTCTGGCAAATGGAATAACTAACTAAATTATTTATACAATGAATTAATAATATTGAAACGTAGGCCAAAGGCGAACGTGTTCTTCCATGTTGTCCTTGGTCCTAGAAAGGGAGAGAGAGAGAGAGAAAGAGGGAGGCAGCTAGTGTGAGAGGGTGAGAGATCTTGGTCTTTATTAGATTTTTTTTTTATTATTTTAACTTTCTTCGTCCCATCTTCTCAACATTATCCTATTTGTATTTTCTGTAAATTTCTTTTACTATTTGTTCAGATTTTCTCTCTGCTCCTTTTTTTCCTTCTTTGAATAAATCTTTTCTTAGCTTTCATTCATCAATCAGTTTTAATTCAATTGAAAATTGCTATTGGAATTATATTTAATAAAATCAACTAACCTTGAACTATATTTTCCCGTTTTCATTCTTTTTATAAATATTCTATACAATTTTTATTCCATTTTCATTAAATATACGTTTTAGATTCTGAGTTTAGTTTGTTGCTTTCGTTTTCTAATAAATTTAATTTTTTTTCGTAGTTTATTTATTTTTGTTTTTCGGAAAGTTTTACATTTGCCCTTTGAGTTGTGGATTTTGCTTGTTTTCCGGGCTAACATTTCCAAAAAAAAAAAAAAATAAATAAAAAAAAGAGAGCAGAAAAGTTCTTAACAAGTTTTTCGACAGAGCAAACAAGAAAACAAACCAACACCAACAACATTATGTTGCCTGATAAGCTATATAAGACACATATATTTATATAGAATATATATACATACATACATATATATATATGTAGTCTCTTGTGTACATATACTTATATTGCCTACAAATAAACATATATATATATAATATATATATATCTAAGTATGTATATATGTACTTATATGTATATAATGTCAAACTCTGTATGAACAACAAAGAAAACTCCGAAACAAATGTGGTTCTTTTGGTTTCGTAGAAAAGGTATATGTACTATAGAAAATAGAAATATTTTCTATTTCAGTTGCTTGTTGTCATTGTTGTTTTTAGTTTTGTAAAAGTTAACCCCCCCATCATCACACAGCCCCCCTGTAGAAGTTTAAAGCACTTTTCATCTCTCATCACCGCCTTCTCCTCTCCTCTAAATGTCATACTTCCTTTCAACAATGCATGAGTCCCGATGTGCGCCACGATTTTGAAGCCACATTCCTTATTTAGCCTGCAAGCGTTTTGATTATTTGCCACATATATCCAAAGAAAGAGGAAGAGGAGGAGGAGAGAGAGAGAGAGAGAGTGAGAAAGAAATAGAGAGACAAAAGTTAAACTACACTTGGAAAAATAATGCCAAAAGTATTTTTCAAAAGCAAATTTACAAATTTCTTTAATTTGTTATATAGTGAAAATCGAATGTGGGATTTAACATTTATTATAATATATTTATACCCTTGCAGAAGGTATATGTTTGTAACACATAGAAAAAATCGTTAAAGACCCCATAAAGTATATATCTTCTTGATTAGCATCAATAGCTGAATCGATATGACCATGTCCATCTTTCCGTCTGTCTGTTTCTTCGTACTAAATTGATCTTAAATTTTGAGCTACGTGAATAAAAGTCATATCATTCTGTTCATTGATGATTTATCTAAATCAAGTTAAACAATTGATCGGATCGGACAACTAAAAGTTATAGAAAAATAGGAAAGATCAGAGGTAACGGCTTTTTGATATTTTACTCCTGCTTTTCTTTTATTTAGCTATGATATATAAAAATTAGCGTTATTATAACAAATTATAGAATGAGGATATATGTACATATATTATTCCTATGTTAGCTCATTTCCATTAAAGTGTTTGCATTTGAATTTTTTTTGTCTCAGTGTGTAATTTAAATAAAATACTTTTGGGTTTATTTTAGATACTGAAAATTAAAATCTTTTCTATCCAATTCAAAGAATTTTTTTTATTTTTAGCTTATTTAATAAATATTTCTTTAAGTGTTGGTAGTCTAGCTGCATGTTGCAATTTCCCCAAAGATGTTAGATTGTGCCATATTCTGTAGTCTGGAGCAGGGAGTGCGGCCAGCGGGTGTTGGCGGATACAGTGCACCAACATAAAGATTGACGGACGTAGGGAGGGGGGCGGGTAGGGTCGTAACTCTGTGGGAATTTGCCATCATATTTTGCATGCTTCGTTAAACATTCTGTACACAATAAACTAACAAAAGCAAAAACGGAACCAAAAACACAGCCAGAAGCCATGCATCTGTGAACTATACAGTAGATATATATATACAATATACGATATATATACATATATATATATATATATATATATATATCTAGTATGTGTATATTGTAGGTTTTGATTGTTTTTGGGTGTGTCGAGTGTGCTGCAAAATTGCAAAATATGTATATAAATTTCTAACCCAAATTTGCAGCCAGTGCTATATTTTGCCCTATTCTTCCTATTCTTCTATCTCTTTCTCTATGTCTCTCACTCTCTCTCTCTCTCTATCGCGAGCTTTATCTCTTTGTATCTTTCATCTTCCATATCGAATATTGCGCAAATAACCGAAACTAAAATTGATGATGCAGACAGAATTTCGATTAGATTTTCTTCTGTCAACTGACTTGATGCAACGCGATTCGATTTGAGATGTCAAAATTGGCTGCAATGTACAGTGATGTTTGCCTATGAAATAAAAATGGAATCTGGTTATTGGGAAAAGAAAAAATAACGTGGAAATTTATTGATATTTATCTATATAAAGTCAAAAATTAAATTTTTAAAAAAGATAATTAAAGTTTAACCAATTTTTTTTGAATTTTTCATTAATTATTTCTAAAATATTTTATGAACAAACAATATCATAATTAACTTTTGGGGTAATAAGTTATAGTAATTTTTAATTATATATTTCTCTGATTTTTCAAAATCTGTAGTTTATAAATAAAATCCATAAACTTGAGTCCATAAATATATTTTTCTATATCATGTTTGCCCAAAGTTAGGCTATGAAAATTGATCTAGAATCTGCAAAAAATCTCAACTTATAAAAGTCTTTTATGAAGATGATTTTCTTACTATTAACCAGATCCAAAAAGAATACGATTTCTTCTTTTATAATGTGCCTCAATGTCTGTTTTGTATTGTTCTTTACTTATGGACATCACTGTACTTAAATGACAATCTTACAAACGTACGAAATCGCTGTTATATTTGCATAACTAAAGTTCGTTTAGCTGTGTAATTTTTTTTTTTTTGCTATTTATTTGTTTGTAATATTTTCTTTGTTTTCATCGCTTTGCTGCACTTTTCATTGCAACACAAAAGTGGAAGCGAGAGCCAGTTGTCGCATTAGAAAAATTTAAAACAAAAACCCGATACAAAACAAAACAAAATAAAAATGAATTTTGCTAGTAAATTATTTAATCTGTTTAAATGAGAAATTCATATATAATATTATATGTACTATATATTATTGTTGTTGTTGTTTATTTTATAGGTTCCATTATGTTCCATGTGCGACGTCGACCAGCGGATTCACAGCCCAGAAGACGTAAGAAAAAACCATTGGGCACATCAAATGGTGCCAATCACATGTCCGGTGATCGTGAGGGTCCAGTTTTGGTTGAGGTAACACACAGTGGCGATGGCGGACGACGAATTAAATTGGGTAGCGATCCGGTTGAGGTTGGTTCGGCCAATACGAATTGCCTCCAACTATTCGGTCCATCTATACAGCCGAGGCATTGCCTTATCTCATTACTGGAGGGTGTTTGTACAGTGACGCCACTGCACACGGATGCGTTAACATTTGTGAATGGCCATCATATAAGTCAACCGACCATTTTGCATGTAAGTCGAAAATATCACATACATATGTATATATATGTATGTAAATACCAAAAGTAAAAAAAAAGAAAACTTTCCTTATGACCTTCACAAGTTGTTCCTTTTTTTTTGTGCTTTCGGGTTTGTCTGACTAATATCATTATCATCATTGTCATCATCATTATTGTGGTCGTCATCATCATGATTATCATTTAATTACATACAATTTAGGTTAATTAGTCAAATATAGAGTATGAGAGGAAGAGCAATGAGCAAAGGCAAAAGTTTTTCTATTGACCTTGGCCCTGTTCCCCATATCAGTCCATTCCGGTACACCCATGGACTTAACCAGCTGTTGGTGTTGCCGCCCCTTTGACATTTTCATTCAGATTTCTTGGTGTCCCTAAAAATGAACCTTCAACTCTGTGCCTGCGCCTGCCTGTGCCTCTTTAGGCAAATGAAAGGAATTTGTGAGAGTATTAAAAAGAAAAGAAATATTCCATTTCTAAATTGAATCCCATAAAACAAAAGATTTTATGATTCTAAAATTTTATTTTAATTTGTAGAATTTTCGAAAAAGGAGAGGACAGCTTAATGAGTTAATGAAAAGTTCATTTTAATTTTTTAGAAATTTGTTTAATTTTTTAAATTTAAGTTGAAATTTTTATTGGAGATTGTTTACCATTTCCATAAATATAATTTAGCTTTCTCGTAATCATTTTGTTATTTTACTTAAATCGTAAACCGAATCAAATTAAACTTTTTCTGTTTTTCAATTTTCATTAAGCAACTTCAATGCGAAATAAAGATTATAATCTTTTCCACAGATTTAATTCCATTTGAGCAATCTCTAAGTTCTTAATAAAATTCAATTTCAGTGAAATTTGCAAATTGAATTTAAAATTTTTTCTTTTGTTTTCTTTTTTTCCATTTTCAAGTTCACTATCAACTTCCGTTTGAGTCACTTTATTGCAGTATATATGTACATATATATATATATATATATATATATATTATGGATTCCTCCACTCCTCAAACCTTTTGACTAGTTAATTTATCTTTTGTTTTGACAACTTTTCAACAAACCAAACATAAAACAAAAGCAAAACCCAATAACAAACAGTGAACCTAACAGAAACACAAACAACAAACAACAACAAAAAAATAGCAAATGAATCAAGTTCACTTTTTGGCGTTCTCACGCATTAGCAAACTTTTGTGTTTTGTTTTGGTTTTATTTTTGGTTTTATTTTTTTTTTTTTTTTTTCACTTTCCGCTTGATGAATTCGAAACCAAATAAACAGAGAAAACTTAATATCAAACTGTCTCCAGAGACTCTCAGTACACTCGACTGACGACTCTCAAGCAAAAGCGAGACAGACAAACGATGATAAATTTTTGCGTAATTCACAAAAAATAATAAAAATAAATATAGTAACATTATAACGACAGGTGGATACCCTTTAACTAAATAGAGTTTAAAATTTGCTTACTCAAAAAAAAAAAAAAAAACTGAAAATAATTTATTGAATTTATGAAAAGTTGTCGATAACTAATTTATTTTCCTTTACATTTTAATGTAAGTTTATTTACGATAATCCCTATACTTATGTACATCCCCTTATTTTGAGTACAGGGTATAACAATATATGCGTTTGATGAGGGAGGGGAGGGGATGTGGCTGCGGTTCAATAAACTCAAACAAACAGAAAAATGCAAATCGAAGCCGAAAAAAGCTAATCAGCATTAGTCTGACATTTTTCAATCGTGATACGCGGGCGAGAAAAGGGGCGTTCTGTGGCTCCCTATAAACATATATATATATATATATATATATATAAATTGCTCTCGTTTTCCTCTAAATACAATATGCCTCTCCATCTCTTTATCGATGCTGAAAACGCCCCAAATATTCTTAGTTGAATTGCCTTAGTGCCCCACAATCTGTCATACGGTTTACACACAATTCTCAGGCTCTTCCCTACACCAAGTTTTTGTGATTTAACAGTAAATATATATGTATATATATAAATATATATATATGTATGTAAATGTACATATATGTATGCAATTACTTAACTTAATTACAATTTATTAAATCACTTAAGTGAATGCTTTTAAATGAATTTTTAATGTCATCAGAACCCGGCTCAACCTTAACATTAATTACATTTTATACGATGTGGTAACCGTATCGCCCCCATTCCCCTTCCCCCCTTTCCCCTTTCATTTTCGTTTTTATTCACTTTTTCTTACTCTGCTGTGGCGCCTGTTTCCTTTTTGCAGAACGGCTCGGTTGTAATGTTCGGACGTGTGGCCTCATATCGCTTCCTGGACTCACCCACAGATGGTCGCTACAATTTGGCCTTGTCGCAATCCCAATTGGACTCGGCATGTCTATACGAAAGGTATGTACAAAATGCAACTCCACCACTTGGGGGAAAAGTGAAAAAGAGTTGAAAAAAATTTAATTTAAAACAATTTTGTTTTTTTCTAATTTGCCAAATTGCATTAAATTTTCATAAAGTTTTTTGGGTTAACATGTTTTATTTGCTGCACAAGGCAAAGATTAAATAGAATAAATCAGAGAATAAATGAATGTATAAAGAATGGAATCAAATTAGAAAGTCAAAGAAATAGAAGAAAATGATTGAATTTTAAAATTTTATTTCAAAAATTTTTTTTTATTGTAAATTTGTATAAAGTTAGTTCAGCAGAAAATAAAGAAGGGAGGCTTAAACAGAGAAAAAGAGAATAGGAGAAGTATGGAATTACAGAATAGAAGAAAAGAACTTTAAATATTTAAATTTAAATGTTGTTGCTCTAGTTTTAAATAAAGTTAGTTAAACATATTTGTTTCATGCAAAAAAAAAGGAGATAAATCGAAGAAAAATTGGGTTAGAAATTGATATTAAAAATATCAAAGAAGTGCAGTTTATTTAATTACTTTCTCTGTCATATAAAATTTGAAAAAATTTCAAAAAAGAAATTTTGCCCGATACCTCTGATCTTTTCTATTTTTTTTATACCTTAGTTGTCCGATCCGACCAATTTTTAAACTTTAGATAAGTAATGAATAAACAGAATAATTATATTACTTTTATTGACGTAGCTCAAAATTTAAGTTCGAAAAAATACGAAGAAACAGACAGACGGACTTGGTCATATCGTCTTGGCTACTGATGCTACTGATCAAGAATATATGTAAACATCTGATGAATTTTATTGTAACCTCTGCAAGCTTTAGTTTCTTGATAAATAAATTAAAAAATAATTCAAATTTCTAAGGCATACCTTAAATATAAATGCCTAATAGTTGCTTTAGTAATTGCGCTGGGAAAATAATAAGAATTATAAATAATTTTCATTTTTGAAAAACTTTAATTTTACGATACTTATAGAATACTCACTAAATAGATATATTAAAGGGAAAGTTAAATAATAATTAATAACTGCTTATTTTCCACTCTAAATATATTAACTAGTTTTTAAAACCAAATCCAAATCATCGTTTTGTTAGTAAGAATAAACAGAGCAAAAAATTGTATAGTTAGTTAGTAGAACTTATTATAAATTGAAATGCTTTAGTTAAAAGAGGAATATTAAAAGACTTAATATTATGTTCTAGTTAATTAATGTCAAATGCAGAAAATTAAATCTAAAAAAGGAAAAATATCTTTATACTATATATTAAAGACACACACATTCATATGTATATGTGTATGTATGTAGTCAGGTGTATTAAGCCAGTCGGATGGATAAGTAATCCTCCTTTGACATGGAGGAAGTGCTGCACTTACCACTTGAAGCAAAAAAAAAAAAAAAGGTGAAACAGAAGGGCAGACAGAAGAGAAGACGACAGGTGACAAGTAAAGGAGAGGGAAGGGGAAGAGGAAGTTGAGTGTTGGGTGGGTTTTCTTTATTTTTTTTTTTTTTTTTTTGGGACTGTTTTCATATTCTCCTTTTGCATACATAAATTTTGTCAGAACGTGTTGGCGTGGGTGTTGTGGGGGGGTGGGGGAGGGTTAGTGGGTAGGAGTGGGGTGAAAATTTAGCTTTTGGCTCTAAAATGAATTTCATGAATTTAATGTTTTAATCTACATGGCTTAAATATTTGCATTTCATTTATATATATATATATATATATTTAGATATACAATTGTTTCTTTTTGTTTTTATTTACACGCTTTTTTTGTGCCAATTTTTATTGTTGTTGTTGTTGTTGTTGCTCTGTTCGTTACGTGTTGTTTGTTTTTATTGTTTGTGTAAAACATTAATCTCATGCACTCACCAAACCGAAACAAAAAAACATACCAAATAAATGCAAAAAAAAAAAACAATTTGCACACACACACGCATACACTTATATATACCCCACACTTACACACACACACACACACACACTCAAACGCCGATTGCCAACAACAACATCTGTAGCCGCTCACCCACTTCGCCGGGTTCATGGAATGATGAGGATGGCGCCTTGAGTTCGGTAAGTTCAAGGAAAAATGTGTAAATTGGTAAAAATGGTAAATTTTTACAGCATTTATTTTCATTTTGCTGCAGACTCATAAAAGTGAAGTATATGATCATCATCAGCAACAGCATCAGCAGCAGCAGCATCAACATCAACATCAGCATCAGCAACAGCAGCAGCAGCAGCAGCAGCAATCATCATCATCGATGGCGAATCAATCATCTATAAGTGGGTTTCATCTCAGTAATACCAATACCGAGCAACAGCAGCATCCATTAAATTCTCTACGAGATGTTGTCGATAGTAAGCATAACCAACAGGATCAGGGTGGAATGGTTAACTCTTCCAATGCCTTTGATGGCCAGAGTCTTGAGGGTAATCTGGAGAATGAAACCAAATCAATATCGAGCATGAAATCAGGTGGTTCCAATAGTCAAGATAGGTAAGAGATGATAACCATCTAAATTTTTAAACAATTAATGAAATCTTTTAGAAATTTCTTTTTGAAAATTTTCCACATTCAACAGGGAAAATAAACAACAAAATCTATCTCTTACTCTCTTTCTCTCTCGCGCTTTAGAAATCTCTTACACAATTTTCCTCACACACACATTTTAACTCACTTACATAATCAAATTTAATGTTCGTGTTTTCTTTTACGTATTTTCATTCTGTGTGCTCGTTTAAGTTGTTTTTTCTTTTCTTATTTTTTCTTTTGATAAAAATTTCAATTTTCATTTGCTTTGACTGTTTTCTTTTTTTGTACGTTGTGCATTTTCATATTTTCTTTTTTTTCTTCTTCTTCGGTTTTAAATGTTTTTTAAGCGTATTACTAACTTATTAACATATTGTATTTTTGCCCCCCTTTTCTCCACTTTTTTTTTTCGTTTTCGTTTTTGCATTTTTAGGTCCCCCAAAATGCCTGGCTCAGGGCTTTTAACCGGCGCCAGTTCTGCAGGAGATGGCCAAGGACAGGAACCAATTTTGCCGGCTGTTTTGGAATTTCCCGAAACACATCAGGAATTGTTTCTACGTCACATAATAAGCGAATTGGATGTGAATATTCCGCATTTTAAATTGGCTCCAGTTTATTCACTTTATCTGTGTGCCAGGTTGGTTTATTTTTTGCCCTTTATAATAACTATATATGGAAATTTTAATACTAATATTAACTCGGATGACTGGCATGATAATGCTGCCTGATAATTTAATATGTGCCAATGTTGTTTGTTCTCTACTAAAATACAAATCAGAGAGAAATCTTAAACATATAAGAGAAAGATTAGTGCATGACCTAAATAAAGGAACGATTGATTAAGATTGAAAGGCAATGCTACGATATATAACCTGTGTATATTGATTATCCTTTAACTGCCGCAACTTGATCCAAACTCACCTAAATATATAAATGGGAAGCATTTAACATTCAACCTTCAATTACGAAAATCAATAGGTTCTGGAATTGCCCAAAGGCGGAGACACATGTGAAGATGAGTTGATGAATGGGAGGGGGACGACTCACCACCTTCTATATTTGGGTCGTCCTTCTTCATCAATTCCCTAAATGTTAGAGCAGCTGTTTGATAGCTAAAACTAATATTATCAGCAATTCATTATCAATTATGATGATTTATCTCTAGCTCTTGACCTAATTTGTGTGCTATTAATATTAATATGAACTGACAGACAGATAGACAGACAGGCAGATAGACAGAAAGATAGACGGCAGGATATAGCAGCAGCAGCAGCAGGAGCAGGCAAACATGACATTATTTCTCTTTTTCAGCTGGCGGCATCAACAAATAAAGAACAACGAAAGAAGAAAAAAAAAAAAAGAAATCAATATAAACAATGAATGAGAAAGACTTTTACTTACATTTTTTTGTTTTTTGCTTTTGTCTCTTTCTACAGATATCGCGCCTCAACCCATTACCGTCCAGAATTACAACCCACAGAACGTGCCCATAAATTGACCATATTTCTACATCATGTGGCCAATTTGGTTTATAGTGTGGTCCAAGAGCAATATACGGATCCAAGAATATTAGCCTTCTGGATGGCAAATAGTTCCGAATTTTTACATTTTCTTAAATCGGATCGTCACATTAGCGCATTCAGTGTACAGGCCCAAGAGGTATTGGCCGAAGCTGTACAGACGGCATTCCGTAATTTGGTTAATTGCTTTCGCCTGGAATTGTCACAGACATTAAATCAATTTCTATCGGAGACCATAGATCATGATTCGGCAGCGGGATTAGTTTTAACTGTATTGGGTTCAGCCATGGCACTATTGCGACGTTGTCGTGTAAATGCCGCATTAACTATACAGTTATTTTCGCAATTATTCCATTACATAAATGTCATATGTTTCAATACGGTGAGCCCGACCCCTTAAATCGAGGGGTTTTAATTGAAACTGAATCACTTACTAATTGAAAATTGTTTGCTTTTCCCCCTCTATTTAGATTGTGGCCAATTCGCATATGTGCACTGGTGATTGGGGCAAGGTGATGATTGAACGTTTGCAATTGCTAGAACTTTGGGCAGAACGTCAGGGATTGGAATTGGCTGCCGATTGCCATTTGGCCAAGATCAATCAATGCGCTCAGTTTCTTCAAGCGCCCAAATCTTCGGTAGAGGAAATACAACAATTGGCCTGCTCCTGCTTCCGTTTGAATTCACTGCAAATGGCTGCCTTATTGCAGCAAGAGAAAATTCCACGTAATTTGGTTGATACAGCGATACGTATGGCCGAATCGGTGGCTGATGAATTAACCCGTGCCGATGGTCGTGAGGTTCGTTTGGAGGAATCCCCTGAATTGCATTTGGCTCTTTTGCTACCAGACGATGGTTTCAGTTGTGACGTTGTGCGTGGAATACCGACTGGACTGGTGGATTTTCTTAATCCCTTGCAACAGCAGGGCATGTGCCGTTTGGCTGCCCAACCGACATCGATTGGTCTTTGGACTGTCTATATGCATCAGTTTAATGTAAGTTTTAATGGACTCTCTTCTCTTTAAGTACATTCATTTAAGTATCTTCTTTTTTTTTCGTTTTTAGGCTCGCAGTTCCAGTTCCATGTCAAATAAGTTACCACAACCTGAATTGCAATTAATTAAATTGCATAAGAATAGCAATGGCATGGGTTTATCCATTGTGGCAGCTAAGGGTGCTGGCCAAGAGCGTCTGGGTATATATATTAAGAGTGTAGTACCTGGTGGAGCAGCCGATGCCGATGGAAGGTTACAAGCTGGTGATCAACTTTTGCGCGTTGATGGACAAAGTTTGATAGGGATTACGCAAGAAAGGTAAAGCAAATTGAATATTGAATTGAATAAATTATACGATCTCTCAATCTCACTCTCTCTCTCGCTCTCTCTCTCTCTCTTTAAATCTATTTGTTATCAGAGCTGCTGATTATTTGGTGCGAACCGGACCAGTGGTTAGTCTGGAAGTGGCCAAACAGGGTGCCATTTATCATGGTCTGGCCACGCTGCTTCAACAGCCAAGTCCAGTTATACAGCGTGGTGAGTAGGCAACCAGCTAGACGAGATTATTGCCAGGTGTTTGGGTACAAGGCTAAGAAACTCACACACTCACTCACACCCACATACTTACTCTCTCTCTCACACACACACATACAACAATCATATATACACATACATATACATACAATAAACACACACTGATCAAAAGTTGTGTAAGCTAACCAAAAAAGTAACTGAAATCCCTCGAAATTCCCAAAATCCTTTTAACATGCTAACCGCTAGAACCTCCAATGAGCAACAATTTTCTGCAACAACAACATCATCAGCAGCAACAACAGCGTCGCCACTCATCGTTTCAGCAACAGAATCGATATTATAACAATTCAATATCGGATGATAGTCTAAATCGGAGTCGTCGTGAATCCTTTGCCTGTATGCGTTCCTCATCGCCGCCAGTTCGTCGTCTGAGTGCCTCTTGTCTGCAAGAGGAACTGTGCGCCATGGGTCATCAGTTGCATATAGATCCGCGCTATAGGGATACTAGACCCATAGCCAGATCGGCTAGTAGTCTATATTTATCAAATGAACGTTTAGGTGGTGGTCCGAGTTCCTCATCAAATTATTATTACCAACAACAGCAACAGCAGCAACATCAACTACAACAACAACAACAACATGCACCATCAATGGCTAATCAGTATTTTAGTCCAATGAGACCATTACGTCATACGCCGCCACCTTCCATCTATATTGAAGAATATCAGGATGAACCAACAACCACAAAGGATACTGATGATGAACCAGGATCAGCCGTAAGGACATCACAAGAGTCCTTTAAGAATTTTGCTGCCTATACCGAGGCACATCAGCCATTAAATGAAGAGGGTATTGCCTCAGTGGCCGATTCCGATGATATACCATTTATAGACGATGAAGATGATGAGAAACCACCAACACCACCACCACCACCACCAATTGTTACAATCGCATCTGGTGGATCAACAGTTAAGCGTAGTCCAGCGAATGGTTATAGAAAAACAGTTAGTTTCGATCTTGAACAACCGACAACGAGTGGGGCTAAAATCGATCGCAAATATCATACACATGATGCGATTAGTAAGCTATCAGCAACGCCAGCTGTCTCCTCATCATCCGAATCCTTGAACGAACGTATGCCGTTAATACAAAAAATACGACGTGAACTGAATAGCAAAAGGTCAACAAATTCGGCTAGTTCGGCTGGTTATGGATCTGGTGGGTCTGGTTCGAATAGTCAACGATCGTCTAGTGAGTCCATTGAACGCATGCCCCTAATCCGTCAATCCAACAACAATAACAACAATATACAACGTCAACTCAATACTCAACGTTCCCATAAAAGGTCTCACAATGTTCCTAATCTATGTGAAATTGAAAGTTCCTGCACTAATCTAATTAATCATGTAAATACAAGCACCAAAAATCGCACCGATAATGATATTATCGATACCAATATCATACGTTCAATCAATCGTCCAGGACGCTCCTCCAGTCAAGTGAATCTCAGTTGTCCCCATGATCATCATTTATTATTACCTCCATTGGGTCAAGGAAAGGTACGAGAAATGGCCAATTATTTTAATGCCAATCAGAGTTTCGCATTTCCGATTGCTAGCAATAGCAATAGCAACAGTTGCAACAACAGCAGCAACACTATGAAAAATAAATCTAAATCCACATCAGCATTAAATCCAAAATTAGATTCTAAGCTAAGTCAAAATGAACAGGGTCATATACTAAAACAGTTAAAAGAATGGAGTCTATTTGGTAGTTCGGGCAAAGATTATGATATCAAGTTGCCAAGGGAAAAAACTGACAATGTCACCAGCAATATATGTGATTGCCCTTGCTGTGGGCATTGTAAAGGTAACAAAGAGCAACAACAACAACAACAACATCAAGAGCATGAAGAGGGTCAAACCTCTAGCTTTAAATGTTATGACAGCTGTCAGGATGTGGAAGAAGTTGAGAAAGAGAAACAACAAATGCAGGAGCAGGAGCAGGAACAGGAAATCTCTCGTCATGTAACCTGCCGGCGTAGTGTCATGTGCAGCAATCGTCAGGTTGCCAGTGTGAGGCAAATGAAACGCCAACAGCAACAACAGCGACAACAGCATCAACAACAAAAACATCAGCAACAGCAACAGCAGCAAACTATACAAGGACCACTACATGGTCATCTTCATCACCATCATCGTCACCATCATTGCCAACCACGCCCAATTTCACCACCCTCTACAGCCAAATTGCTGCTGTTGTCTCTGGCCAACAACAGCAGCAGCAGCCCAAGTAAGGAGGTTGCCTACTGCCAACAGGATGCATCAGCAACAACATATGATTTCTCGGATGTTGAATCTTGTTCCTCATGCACTGGTGGTGATGTTGGCTGTAAGGGTGCCAGTTGTGACCTCGCCCCCTTCGCCTGCTGTTGTTCGCATTGTTGTAATGTACTCGAAATGCCTGCTAATAGAATTGATGAAGTTGATAATGGACTTGGAATGGAAGCAAAGTGCTCGACAGCAACAACAACAACAACAACTCGTCCTCCACCTCAGAGTTGACTACCTAAATGTGCTGCACCAAGGTTCTCGTTGTTGTAATTTAAAGGATTGTTTAATTGTTTTCAGTTAATTAAATAGTTGACATCTAATTTTTATATATATATATTTTTTTTTTGTAAGTTTGAGCATTTAATTAGAGAGTTTTTCGATAGGAAATACTTTTGGTATTATTTTCTTTATTAGATTTGAGGGTAAACTAAAAAGTTTTTTAGAATCTGATAATGATTTTTATTATATATATTTTGAATAAATTTCTCTCTTTTTTTCTCGCTTATGATTCCGAGTCAGTTCACTCGATTCTTTGTGGAGAAAATCAGTATCAATATTAGATATTAGTTTCATTTTCGAAAACATTTTCCTATTTATTTTTAATATTTTGAGGGCCTCCTTAAGATTTAGTAGATGCATTTGATTTAGTCATTAAGATACAAGAATTTTTCTTAAGCAGACTTTTAGAGGAAATTTAGGTCAATCACAGCACTCGACTTTGATTGCAATGGAATTCAAACCGATCGTTTTGGTTCAAAGTGACTATTTAGAATATTCGATCAATATTCACATTATTCTATTTATGATATCACTATGAATCTTGGCAACCTCTTCAGTCAATAGGCAACTCGCAAACAGATAATACAGTAGACAAATGAACTGGTCAAGAATAAAAACCGACAACGTTTGGTTGATCTACATCAAAAAGCCAAACAATTGTCAATTTAATTCTAAAAGAATTCCAAATTGAAAGTAAATTTACTTCTTAAAACGATTTGAAATCAAAAACAATCCTGATAAATTATTTTAAAAAATAATCTAGGGCAAAGATTTTTATGTATGCTAAATCGAAAGGCTTTCGTAAAGGTTTTCATATATCAAAATTTAAGATTGTTTCCCAATTGTGATCTTCGATAAACGTTAAAGATAATGAAATCCATAACCCGAAACAAGCATTAACTTAATTCCTTTACAAGATTTGAATAAAATATACTTGTTCTTTCTTAATGATAACTTTTTGGTTTACCCTCATAAAATTTATTGAGTGATTTTTTTTAATAGATTGAATTTATATACGTAATAGTTAAATTTTCATTTTGAAATTCTATTTAAGAGTTTATGTAAAAGGATTTGTGTGCATTGTTTGAATTGATGAGATTTTAATTTAATTTCCGATTTGTATTTCACTTGTTTATAAAATATTCAGCAGGCCATTGAATTGAAAATGCGTTTCACTCTCTCTCTCTCTTACATTACATTTATCAGTAAATTGCCTTTTAATCGATTGACCGCTTGTCTGCCGAAGGTTTCCATTTTCATTTTATTGGCCATTATTGTTTTGTTTTTTGTGTTGCTCACTTTTCATTGTTTCATTGTTGTTTGCAGAGCTTTTAAAATGTAATTCAATTAACAACTAAAATTACAATTGGCTTTTGTTGTACATTATATCCATGTAAATAATTTAATAGCTTTTCTCTCTCTCTCTCTCTCCCATCAAATCCTCTCCCATATTCAAAATCGTAGTAAACTTTATATAAATTTATATGTAAATGCATGTTATATTTAAAATTTAATTAAACATTTAAATCAGCACAACTTCCATGTGGAATATACATATATATATATATATATAGATATATATATAATAAATATGGAAATTACTAAAATACTCATATTTCTATCATTCCCTCTTCTCTCCCCTTTTAATCTCACAATCTCTGTCTCTCTCTCTCTCTCTCCCTCTAAATTCTCCCATGCACAAATTTAAAAAAAAATGTGTCAATTGGATAAATTGATTATTGGATGTAATCAGGTAATCGACGCATGTCCGAACGCGATCTAACTCGCATGGGTGGCGCCGAATCAACCAAATCCCTCGGCGGCATCGGTGGTCATGCCACCGCACATAGTCTAAGTCTTAGCCAGCACTTGAACAACAGTCACAACATCAGCAACAGTAACAGTAGTAGCATCCTTAATCCTTTAGCTGCACACCTGCCCAATAGCAAATCGGTGCCGGCTTTGCATCATCACACGGGATCTGGTACCATATGTAAGTGTATTGCACTCCATCCTTCGTTCACCATTCCCCATTCCCAGCCATACAACCCCCATATCCACTATTTTGCTCCCCCATTTCCATAGATTTCGTTTTGGAGTCTAATCGATAGTTAAGCCCAGTCTCTCTAATTGAATCTTTTTTCTTATCTCTTCTTTTTCCACCACAAACTGTAGCTTTGGCCAATTCCAAATCACGCAGCACGCACAGTTTACATAACAACACATCAGCTGGAACAATGGGCATTGGAGGAGGAGTAGGCGGAGGAGTAGGTCAGCCAAATGGCAGCAGCAGCAGCAGCCACAACAATGGAAATCCAAATGGAATGGGAAATGGCTTGGCGAATGCAAATGGAAATGGCAACGGCAACGGCAACGGCAATGGCAACGAACAAGGCTTCTATCAAAATTTAAGCGTATATCGTGCCCAAAATCAAAGTCAACCGATTTTAAACGAAAGGTAGGTACATCTATGCATATACATATATACATATATATACATACGTATATAGTTCATGTGAGTGTGGAATGTTGTCATTGGGTGGTTGGCCATTCTGTGGCTTAGAGCGGTCAAGGTACGACCATTTCAAATTTCAGTTTCAGTCTCTCGCTGGAACATTGAAAATCGTTTAGGTTTTCGTTGATTTGGCTTGGTTTTTGTGGTCATGTCGAAACCAAAAAGTTTGGCTACATCAATTTCAAAACACACTGATGAAATGTCCTTTTGATGCAAACTAAAACGATTTGGTTCAGGAAGGACTTTTCACTATTAGAATTTTATTTAAAGTTTAAATAAAAATATATTTATTAAAAAATTTAATTAATTTTATAAATATCATTTGTTATTTGATTAAGACTTTATTTTTTATTTTGTTTATTAGTTTTTTTTTTTTTTATCATTTATTATTACAATTTATTTTATCATTTATTATTTTATGCATTCATTGAATTCATTCAATTTTGGCAATTATTTTATTTTTTACAATATTCTTAATTTTTAATTTATTTTATTGTATACTTTTTTTATTGTTTTATTTAGTATTGTTTTTTTGTTCTTTAATTAGCTTGTATGTTATTTAACATTTTTTTTTTATTATTTTATTATTTATTTTATTTACCTTTTTATCTCTTATTTATAGCTTTATTCTTTGACTTTTCTATTTATTTTGCTTTATGTTTGATTATTTTATTAATTACTTTTTGTGTTTTACTATTTAATTTATTTTTTCATTCTTTATTTATTGCTTTATTAGTTTATTTTATATTTATTATTTTATTTTATTTTTTTATTTATTATTTTATTAATTCATTTATTATTACATATTAAATTACTATATACCTTATTTATAGATTTCTAATTTTATCATTTCATTAATGTTTCATTTTGTTCTTATTGTTTTATTATCTTAATTAATATTTTATTTTTTATTTGTAATTTGATTCTTCTCTTTATTTGTTTTTTCATTCTATATTTATTGATTTATTAGTTTATTTCCTGCTTAAATATTTATTTTCTTATTTATTATTTTATTATTTCATTTATTATTATTTGCTTTTGTTTATTTTCCTATTTATTATTCTATTTTTTTTATTTACTATAATTTAATTTAATATTTTATTTCATTAGACATTTTTATTTTTATTTCTAGATTTTTTTTATTTTACCATTTCGTTAATATTTTATTTTGTTCTTATTGTTTTATGATTTCATTATTTTAATTAATGTTTCTATTTTACTATATCATTTATTACCCCCAACTTTTATTTATGGTTTTATTTATTACTTTATTATTTTATTTCTAATGTTAGTCTGTTATTTTTTTGTTGTTGTGATATATTAACGACAGGCTAAGATATCGGTGGAAGTAATATAAATTCAGTATTAAATTGAATATGTTAGACGTATCTCTTGCAATTTTTTAATTTAAACCGTTTGACTATATACGAGTATGTACATAGTATATATACTATCTTCCTTTAGAAAGATTCTCCACATAAATCAAGTGTTTTCTTCCTTTTGGCGATTGTTTTCCAATCTGCATTTGTTGAATATTTTATAAAGTCAAGTCCTTAATCAAATGTACTATTTGTTAGTCTTGGGATAAGACAAATTGTATGTCCTTAGTCCGATTCCTTATTTCACATGAAAATTTTTGCATTTGAATCACAGTTTTCGCACTCAAGTGGGAGAAATCAGTAAATTATTCAGTGATATGACAATTATCTGAGCATGTGTACCTGCAATCCTCTTGGGCATTTAAATAATTGATGTTACCAATGGCTGTGTGTGCGTGTGTGTGTGTGGGTGGTATGTGGTGGTGTGTGTTGGCATATGTGTGTTAAATTGTTGTCTCTCTTACATGTCCTTTGTGTAATTCCTAGGATGACATTACATTTAAAGAAATTGCTTTATGGTTGTATACCCATTAAAAGTGAATATCAACTAGTAGAAATGAGCCATGTACGTGAGTAATTATTACATGACTATTCTCTGTTAATGTTAATAATTGGATCCACCCACATACACATCCACACTCTTTCACACACACAGCAATACACACACACACACACAAACAGAAATACACACGGAAGCACGATGAGCAATCTCCCCACCCACTGCACTGGGACACGTATTATAATTATGCTAGATTTGTGGACACGATTTAATATGAGTTTTGAAATTTTTTCTTTCTTTTGTAGACCGCCCATGTCCTCACATGCCGGCATGAGCAATTACAATGGCAATTCCCCGCTTGCTGCCGCCGGCACACTGTCACCTCAGCAACAACAACAACAACAACAGCAACAGCAGCAGCAGCAGCAGCACCATCAACAACAGCCATTGCCCTACCAGCAACAGCTTGGTAATTTACCACCCAGTCGACCCGTTTCCGCCTACTATCATAGTCAACAAACAGCCCAGCAGCAACTTCAGCAACAACAACAGCAGCAACATGCCCTACAGCAGCAGCAATTTGCCCACAGTAGCAGCAATTTGAATGGCCAACAGCAGCAACAACAACTAACCTTAAACAATCGCGGCAAAAGCCAGCCAAATTTCCAGCATACTCTACGAATGCAACAAATGTTGGCACCATCCATGCCAAACATCAGCAACATGTATCAACAACAACAGCAGCAACAGCAACATCATACTTTGCAGCAACAACATCAGCAGCAGCAGCAACAACAACAACTGCCTCCAATGAGTAGCAGTCAAAGTATGCAAAATGTCAATGACTTTGCGGGAGGCTATCCAAATGGTGTACTCGAATATCATCAAGCTCGACGTAGCCAGCTACATGAACCGCCACCAACAACACTCTATGAACTCCAACAGTTGCAGCAGCAGCAGCAACAACAGCAACAGCAACAACCTTCACCCAATTTTATTGCATTGCCACCGAAACCGATGGGTGCACTTCAATCTCCAAATAAACCAAGTGCTCTTCCACCCTCAACAGCCCCAAAGCCGCAACAACAGAGATTATCCCATCATCTGATGGCTGAAGATAAACCACCATTACCACCAACTGCCACACATCCTTTGTACAAGGCCACACAACAGCTAGCACCTGGCATGAATTATGTGGCGAGCACTTTGGATCCACCCAAGGGAAGCTATGTTCCTGGCGGTAATCCATTGCAAGCCAATCGTCCATCTCAGCACACTGGCAGCAATCCCTGGGAACGTGAGGAGCGTGAAAAAGATTTGGAAATGAGACGGGAACACATACGACAATGGCGAGAGCAGCAAATCAATGAATTAAGCCAACTAATCTCACGATCACCGCAACAGGAGGAGCAACTGAAGACCTTGATACTGGAACGTGATTTTGAGAGACGTGCTCAGGAATTGCAAGAGCAAGAGGATCAGGATCAAGACCAGCAATATGATAAGGAGAACAATGTGCAAGAGCTGATCCGTTTGACAACTGGCAGTGGACAACAGCAGCATTCGAGTGCCATACAAACGCCCCTTACCACATATCGCCAGACGGAGATTAAACTGGCTGAAATCACTGAATCGAGTCCAGGACCAGTGCCAATGGCAGATATACAACAACAACAACAACCACTACCCCCAGTCACACAACAAACTCAGCCCAAGAGCATACTAAAGCATAATCGTTATTCGGAGGGAGGAGCTGGTGGTACGGGTGGAAATGGTGCAGCACCCTCATCCCCATCCAAGTCGCAAAAATCGGCAAGTTTTGCCGATGAGAGGCATTTGCATACAGAGCATCCCATATCCAGTTTGGCCAAGGAAATGACTCATCTATCCATGTTGGATAAGGATAACAATAATGAGGCATTGGATTCGGGCGTGGTTGTGCCTCCACCACCCCCACCAGAACGTAATAGTTCATATCTCATAATGTCACAGCAAAAACTGAGAGGTGGAAATATAACATCCTCCACCTCCTCCTCCTCCTCAATCACCACCGCAAATATCACTAACAATGCATCCATCGGTCTTTTGAAAACGGCCACCAGTAATCTGGAGATAAAGAAGGCTTCCCTGTTAAATACGCAAAATAACAATAATCAGAATTTGACCAACAATAATAATAACAACAATAACACAATGCAAGCATCTCCCATCAGTGCGATGGAATTGAATGCTGCTTATGTATCGGCCAGTACTGGAATGGTTCAGGGCTTGGGATTGGGATTAGGAGGAACACCACCACCGCCATTGCCTCCACAAATGCAGAGGGATAACAAAAGAGTGAGCTTCCATGATGAGGAGAATAATATCCAGCAGCAGCAGCAACAACAACAACAGCAGCAGCAATATCTAATGGATAACTATGGTTTGGAGCATTTGGACTTGGATACCATAAGGGAAGATTCAAGTGTAAGTACATGAATGAAACAAAATTTAAAAAAAAATTCCATTCAAATGTTATCCTTACCTTTCCGATTTCTTACAGTATAATCTTGATGCCTCCATGCTACCCTCAATGCCATCTACACCAGATGCAGCCCTCTGGAATACTACAGTGCAATCAACTCCTGGAGTTATTGGAGCCCAAGAGGTCTACAGGTGGGTAATAATAATAGCTAATCAAAATTACATTTAATTAATCTTTTTATAAATTGCCACAGAGATCCACGTCAGCGTCGTTTGGCGGAGAAGCAACAACAGCAGCAACAACAACGCGCCGGTGATGGTGTACCCGAGAAATTGTCATTCAAGGAAAAGATGAAAATGTTTGCTCTTGAATCTGGAGAGGATAATACGCCCAAGGATAAATTGAAAATTTCACGAGCTCAGCGAGATATCGATGCAGTGCACTGAGCCAACAATATTTGCTTGCTACCATGTACATAACCGAAACCTTCATTCACTTCAATATTTTAAAAGGGGCCAAGTTAAAACGTTTAGCTCTACATAATCCATAAATATATACATATATTTATATAAATCGGAAATCCTAACGAATTTTGCTAAGCAAGGCAATAAAGGCACTTTTAGTTACATATACAGATATATACATATATATATTTATATATATATGGCGTTCCATTAGCAACATCTTCAACAAAAACAACAACAAATTGTTAATTGAATTCAATTAGTGAAAAGTTAAAACCCTAAAAAAACTAAAGTGGAGAATCAAATTAAATTTATATGTATGCATATAATAAGAAAATTAAGAGAGAATACAATATACTATAACGACAGCCTAAGCAAAGGGGGCAACGAAACGAGTTGGTCGAGCCACATTTGTAAAGCGTTTTAAACAAAGTACATACATACATAAATCTATATATTAATAATTAACAAATTGTTGCATCAAGATTTAGTTTATAGTAGATATAACTGGGAATTGTGCGGAACAAGAATATCTATAGAAATAGATATATTAAAACTAATTATTAGAAAATTACCAAGCCACAACAACAACAACAGAAATAACAAAAAAATAAGAACTTTTCCAACAACAAAACAAATGGTCCAATTATTCAATTATTGAAATCTATATAGATTATATATATATACATATACAAAAACACAAAGAGAAAAAAAAACCGAATATATTCACATACATATATATTTTTAATTAAACAAAAACAAAACAAAACAATTTTTCGTAAACCTTTAAAATTCAACGTGAAAAATAAAAAAATACGAACACAGAAACAAATGTTAATTATGCTTAGATCTAAATGAAAAGTACCAATTTATATATCAAATAGGATTTCACTACCGAACCTAATGGCTTTAAAAACAAAATATGAAATATATATACATATATATATATATAGCAAATTATATATATATATATTTGTATATCGATACATACTTATATATATATACAGATATATATGACATGTTCTATTGGTTTCTTTGTTATATGAAATTTATTCGAAATCACAAAACCCACAAAGATTACGAAAATTTATTTTTGTGCATTCCAAGTATTTCAAAAATATATCTATATATACATCTATAATCATCAACATGATGAAATCCCAATTTATAATATATTATATAAGAAGCGAATTATTTTTACAAATGCGAAATATAACAACTACAATGAGAAAATGTATGAAAAATTCTGTAAAAAAAGAACGAAAAAGAAAATTTATGTATAACTTTTAATTCAACTTTAAGTGAGTTTAGTTTAATAATTAAATCTATCTATATATACATATATATATATATATATCAAAAATGGCAAACAAATCGAGCAACATATTGTGTGCATAATTTATGCAAATTAAACAAAAAGTTAATTATATTACAAAACATTTATGCATTTATTTATTTATATTATTCCATCGAGTTTCAACAACTATTGTCTGTGCAAAGGAAATAATTAAATTCTAACTATTGAAGTTATTTCACCTATTCTCAAACCTTGATTAGAAACATCCTTAAGGCCATCCGATAGATTCAAAAGGAAATGAGCTCTATAGTACTTTGACGGAAGTTTTCATTTTCAGATGGATGTACAAAATATTTGAAGTCTTTGTTTACTTCAATACCAGATCGACATACTATAATGATAAACAGAATAATATATGTATAAAGCAATTGACGCCTCTCGATACTAGAAGACATACTTTTGCAAAAGACAACTGGAATGCGGTCTTACAGACTTACAAAAGTATCTCGAGAAAAGTTAAAATGCTATTTATACAAAAATTAAAATACTGTGCTATCAAAATGCTTTTCTTGGGTATTTATTTGCATTCACCTTATAGAATTTGCTTATTGTCCCCCTAGGACTTTTGCACAACTTCTTCGATTAAAAAATGCAATAGTATGTTATCACAATAACTTATTTTGCAAAAATCAAAATACTTTTTGGTTGAAAAACCTAATATACGGTATTTTTACAAAAAGCAAAACACTTTTAGCCCAAAAATGATCCTAGAAAATAAATAATTTAACAACCTTTTGAAATTAAATCAAATTTAGGACTTTTCAACATTGTTAGTGTCTTCTTCATCGAAACTAATACTAATTGAGAAAAGTCCTATCTTTTAATTCTTTCAGACACATCCTTATCCTGTGGAATAAAAATGTATTCGGACAGAATTAAAAAATTAATTATATTTTCGAAAATATCGCCAATATTTCTATAAGGTTTTGCTAAAATGTAACGAACATTAATGAATTAAAATATTATTATTTCAAAATTGTTCTATATATCGATTCTTATATTTAGTATCAAGGCCTAATCATTTTCAGTTCCAAAACAAAAAAGAAAAATATTTTGACAGAATTGAAATGTATTATATACATATTAAAAACTTTTCACTGAATATTTACTTATCAGAATATATTTAAATCAAAGGTAAATGATATTCATCCATTGTATTTGGCCCAACTTGCAAAGTCGCGGATTAAGAGTTCACAGATAAATTTGTAATCAGCTGTTTTTTTGTGAGAACAGTTGCCGCCAAATTTAAATTTCAAAATTTACGTTTGGGTACAGTCATGCGCAGTTTTTTAGAAGCGTTCTCAGTTAGCAACAGGTTTCTTATAAAATTGAAGGTATCGGGGTATTGTTTCGGGTATCAGAAGAGGGTGGAGGGGGGAGTTGGTGTTTGGGCAGCGTTCGTTTAATATTGACCTACCCAAAATACATTTTTCATGAGGCAGGCAAAAAGTACGTCAACCAACTGTCAAGCTATTGAGCGAGGTAAAGAAACCTGCAAAAATTTAAATAAAACTTTAAACAGGTTAAATTAAAACTTTTGCGATAAAAGTTGAGAGGAGAGAGAGAGAGAGAGCTACAGCAAAAAGATGTATAAATTATTTCAGATTTGCAAATATTTGTGCAACTGATCAAATTTAGTTGTTTAACACAATTGCTACCTTTTTCACAAAAGAATCTTAACAATTACCAAAGTCAACCCACAGCCACAGCGCACAGTTTTAATCCACATTTCCCTTTGCCATTTTACATGCTACTTAAAATCTGGCGTTTTGTATCAAAAAGTTGGCCCTATCAAGTTTCACGACCGACAACGTTAGCCGCAATGTAATTTAAAAGTCAAACGGCAAACTTTAACCACACACAGGAACTGAGAGAAAGCGGGTTAAGTCAAATTGGGCCTACACAATGTGACCGACCGGCTTGGATCATGAGATATAGTGGAGTGCGGGGGCGTTGTCTTCTCAAGTATTTCGCGGTGCATAGTTTCAAGTCTGCGCCGGCATATAAATTATTAAAATCAGAAATTCCTTTGATATTTTTTTTTTGGTCAGCCAAAGGGATTTGTAACTGAGAGGATAAAAAGGAAATCTTAAAGAAACTTTTTGAGGCAAGCCGAAGATTTTTTTGTTAATATTTTGGCACCTCCATAATCAAAAACAAAAAAAAAATAAAAAAAGGATGTTTGGAAATATTGAAATTGCCCAGGTGTTGGTAACATCAAAGAGGAAAAGTTTGTAGTCCTTAAAGTAAATGTACTTATATACATATATAAGTATATAGTATATATACTTAAACGGTGTACGATTTGATTTTGATTCCATTTTAAAGTTCTCTGGATGAAGGAAACGTTTTTGGAAATAATATCACAGATTTTGGTGATATCGAACTATTATATAATATTCTTAAATTAATCAATAGAAAAACAACTTGCTAGGTTCTATAACCTATAGTGTATTTTAATGCATTACTTTTCATTTTCTTTTGCAATATTCAAAGCTTAATCTCAACTTCGTGTCGAGTCCCTTGGTCAGTCAATATCCTCCAGCTGCTGACCACAGAAAGCAACAGGGAAAATCCCCACAAAAGCGAAAAGAAAAATATGAACTAGTGTTTTGTGGCGGAAAAACTTTCCAAACGCGACTATGGCAAATAAATCAAAAAGTGATTAGACCTCCTTCCCATTCTCCCATAGCGTCATTTCCACACCCGCCCCTTTGCCACCAGCTGTAAATTGTCTGTTGAGTGGCTGCAAGGAAATAAGAGAAAAGTAAAGACCAAGACCAAGACCAGAAACCAAGGTGTGTCTATGTGTGACTGTATATCTTTGTGTGTGTGTGTGTGTGTGGGCGAGTGTTTGTGTGAAAGATGAAAATGTGGGCCAACTTCTGTTGAAAGGAAATTCAAACTTGGCCATAAAACTTTTGCCACAGCTTCAGCTCCACAGGCTTTGGCTTTTGGTCAGCAATAGCTTCAGCGGCGCCATGTTGATAAATGAGCAGCGTAAAGTGCGCGGGCAATCAGGAAAATCGTGGAAAATTATAGTTGGCATGCCATAAAACAAAGCAACAAAAAAAAAAAAAGAAAAGAAAAACCACAAAGAAAACGAACAAAATGAATAAGAAAAGAGAAAAGTACTCGAGGGTGGACCAAACAATAGCAGGACAATACATAAGTTTGTACTCGTATCCTTTTTCTTCGCACTTTTAGTTTGAAATAAGATATTTTTTTCTCTTTCCTTATAATTTTCATATTTAGCATATGCAAAATGGAAACTTAAAGTGCTGCGGGGGAGTGAGGATTAGAAAATGGATTAGGGTTAAGAAAGTGGGTGGAAAAATTAAGAAAATTTGTTTATAAACATAAAGCGAAATCTGTTCATTTAGATAAAGTTAATATGCAAACGAAACGAAATGAATTTAATTTGCATCTAAAGTAATATTACTTAAATCGGGTTTGATAAAAACAATTTGATATATACTCCATTTTATCCATATTTATCCAAATATTGTTTTTGTATTGCACAATATATATTAGTTAATTAATTGATTAAAAAAAAGAATTATACACTTTATATAGTATTTATCTTATTATATATGCCTTAGGCTTTATTAACGAAAAAATTTTATTTTCTTATTTGGCTGTCTTATTTTGGCTTTTTAATATTACTCACAATCAGATACTTAAGACTTAGTCATTATCTTAAAGAACTCTTAAAAACTATGGAAAAAATGAGAAATAATGATTTTTGTTTTTTTGATTAGAATCGGTATAAAAAAGTTTGATTTTATCATATTTTCAAAATTTAATTTGTATATTTTTCTTCTTATATATATACTTTATATTTGGCTTAGACTTAAAAAAATTTTGTTTGCATAATAATTAAAGTTTTTTATATATATGTATATACTTATCAATTTTACCTAAAGAATTAAACTAATGTGCTTAGTTATAATTAAAATATACCAAATGGACGACAAAATGAAACGAGTCATGTCTTATTCAGGGCCACCATTAGAAAAATTAACCATTGATGGAGACTACTATAACCATGACCATTGAGTCCATTTGCAGTTGACATAATGGCAGAAGCGGAATATTCTCCTAAAAATTGAAATGTTTTTAGGTTTTCATAGTGGGGAAAACGTGGGAAAATATATGTGTATAACTTACCGCTTAGAACATGTAATTGCATGGAAATTGCTGCACTATTTTCCGGTTCGCAAGTATAATTTCCCGAATGGGTTTTACGCACCAATGGTATGATAAGGGATCCAATCTATAATAGAAATTGATTTTAATTTAATTAATCTGTTATTTTTCTATAACTCTTGCATCACTTACCGTATTCCGATTGTGCTCGGTACTACCAAATATATTTCGATCGATTTGTGTATACCAACCGTTCTGAGTTTTTGTGCTAATCGGTTTATTCTCATTCTCTGCATCGGTATCGGAAGTCACCTGCTCCTCGCCACGATACCAGAATATATATTTTGGAGCCTCCAATGTACCACGAACAATGCAATGTAATTCCACTTTACTTCCAGCCTTAACGAATCGTTGCTGATCGCCAATTAGTTCGGTTTGGGGTGCTGCATTTAAAACAAAAGATAAAGATTTGAAAAAGGATAAAAGTTATCAGAATTTTCTAATCAGTAAGAACTACCTAAGATAATGATATACTTATATGTATATATATACTTCTTATATAAAAAATATCAAATCGGTGAAATCATAAATTGTAAAATGGAGTATAAAATAATAGAAGGTATATTTATATATATGTATATATACATACATATATCTCGTTAATAACTCAATTAGGTTTTTATTAAAGTATTTTTGATTCAATATTGTTCGCTTTTGAAACATATTTCAGTTATAATATAGAAAATCTTTTAATAATATAATCGAGTCTCAATTAGGTTTTCTTCCCCCATTAATTAATGTTTAACGGCGATAATTTGTTTACTCCATTTGATAAAACTGCAATATTTTTTTTCTGAAAGACCGTTTTATTCTCTTATTTTAGACCAACAATTTTTTTTGTTGTCAGCAATAACAACAAAAACAATAATTTCATTGAAAGCATTTCTTAACTGAAAAAAAAATTGGACCACTCTTAATTAATATATAAAGGAGTCCCCTTTAATTATTGCATACCAATAATTGCGATATGTTTATTTATTATAGCTGAACTTTATGTTATTAATATTTTTTATTTTTTTACAAATTTTTTCCATTAGTAAAGTGACATAAAATTAGCGCTTGAATTTTGTAGAAATGATTATATAAATGTTGACCTATAAAATATGCATTGGGATTGCGTAATAAGATATGCAAATTGGCTTTCGGCTATTAAAATGACGTAATATTAATACAACCAATTAACACTTATGTAACTTATTGAAAGAACTAGCCATTTGCAATATAATAAAGAAATTATAATAAAAAGAAATAAATTCAATTATTATAATATGTATATTACATAATATAATAAAACGATTTTAATTTCATTTAAATGGAATATTAATATCATATATTTTATTTACATACATTACATTCAAATTAAAATAAAATAAAGAGATTATAATAATAAAAAATATATTACATTAATATAATATATTTCATAATATAATTAAACGATTTTAATTTTATTTGAAAGGACTATTAATATAATATATTTTATTTATATATATTCCATTCAAATTAAATTAAATTAAATGGGATTTTAATAAAATATATTTAATTTATATTTATTCTATTTAAATTAATTAAAATAAAGAGATTACAATAATTAAAATAAATTATATTAATATAATATATTTCATAATATAATAAAACGATTTTAATTTTATTTGAAAGCAATATTAACATAATAAGTATATTTTATTTAAACATATTGAAATTTATTTAAAATAATTTTATTTTATTATAAAATTATCTACAGAAACAATGCAATATAAGCTAAACTTGCTATATAAAGTATTCTTTAACACCTAGTCCCGAAATCGAATTCTAATTTTCAAAAAATTTCTAAAAATTTTCATATGAGCAATAAATGAAGCAGCTATAAAAAAACTATATATCAGATTGTTATGCAAATTATATACATGTTACAAAAACATTATAAGTTAAGTTCTCTAGATTTATTATTATTATTATCAAAATATGATGTCCATATGGTAATAGTAACCATATGGTTTCTATATGGTAATTGGAATATCAATGAAACCTGTAGTAATCTGTTTCATAAAAAGATTTCTTATCATAAATCACTGACAGGCCAAAAGGCATATTGTGGCAATCGACCTAGTTTTATGGTGTTCCCTTTAGGGACCATGACCATCACTTACTTATCACAAATAGCTGAACTTTGGCGCTCATTTTTGGTTCGGTTGCCAACTGGCATTCATACCAGCCAGCATCCTCCAGCTTCACATATTTGATTTGTAGCGTCCAACCTAATCCGCTGCTGCTGCTGCTGCTGCTGCTACTGACAATGCTTCCATTTCCATTCTCGACAGCAGCAGCAGCAGATGGCGATGTAGAAGCATTCACTTGACCAGGACTGGTGATGGTGCTGAAATTGGCTGTCGACTGTTGCAGCAATGAGGCAAATCGCGCATCGTTGATAAAGGTTGTGTGATCCACAGCAATGATATGTTCATCTCGTAAACGCACCCATGACAGGGGCTTGTTTGAATGTTGATGCAACTGGAATGCCACAAAGGAAGACAACAGAAGTAAGAATGCAAGGGGAGGATTACATGAATGAAATTTCAATGGGATTTCACATAAATGCCTTATACAATTTGAACTCACCTGGCATGGTAGATATGCATGCTGACCCGCCTGGACGGTGGCATTTAACGGTGGCAAACTAAGCTGACGATGATGGCCACTGGCCCGCTCTTTGGCCAATTGTTTCTCTCGTCTCAATTGGAGCTCCTTTTGTTCACTATTGTAGGCATGTAAGCGAGATTGAGGCTCATTAGAATTGGACTTGGGACTGGCTGGCGGCTCAATTCCATTCTCCATTTGTTTCTTGTTCTCATCATTCATTTTTGTTGTCGTTGAATTCATTTGTCTTTGTGGCAGGTCGGCTGGTATAAAATCCGGAAAGGGTGGCAAATACGTGGGTATAGAGAAGCCCTTTGTCAATGTGGCTGTATCTAGCGTTTCGCTCCAAATATCGCCCGCTGTTTGCTGTGCCTGTTCCTGTTCCTGTTCCCGTTGATGTTGCTGTTGCTGTTGCTGTTGCTGTTGGTGTTCCTCATCGTCGCCTGCCAATGTGGTATCCATCAGACCAATGCCAACTTGATTGGTATTCAATTTCATGTCTATTGTTGTACCTTGCATTGTTATTGCTGCTGTGGTTGTTGCCGTTGTTGTAATTAGTGTTACGTTGTCGCTTAGAGGAGCCGCATCCGCTGTCAAAGCTGTAAAAGTGGATTAAATTTCAAAACTCAAGCAGATAAGCCATATAACAAAATATTTCTAAAAAAATAAAAATGTTGCGATTAAAATACAAATGCCCATTTAATTACCCCAAAATTGAATTCGCAGCTGTCACTCGATAAGAGCAATCAAGTTGAAAACGAATTTCGATTACTCTATTAAATTGAAAAAAAAAGGAAAAAAAAAAATAAGAATGAATTTTCAACTTTTTTTTCTATGAAACAACAGTTGAGATTTTCCTCAATGTTGTAATTCTTATATATACTAAATATGTTTATTCTGTAGGAGTTCGATTTTCAAATATTTATCCTATATCCAATGTGAATAGTTTTAAATAATTAAAAACTTATTTAACTTGGGATGAACTTTCTGCTTGAAAATAAGATTAGTAATGGATTTAAGATGTTTTTATTTCAAAAATAAAATATATATACAAATTCTTTGCATCAGAAGGCTACTGCTGATATATAAATAAAATTAATTTTCTCTGATATTTTTTTTTATTTTTAAAAGTAATACAATAATATTTATTAAAAACTGATTGAAACAAATATTTTAGTTGGCTTCTAAAAAGATGAATGATTGAAAATTATATTAGATCAGTTTTTTTGTACCAATAGTATCCGACATTTGAAGCCAATTAAGATAAGTTTTTAACCTTTTCAATTATTTTCAATTTATTAATCAATTTAAGTCTTCTGTATAATATCGCAAACCCCACATAAATATTCTAAAAGGATATCATATATGAAATTCAAAAACAAATATTTCTTTCGCGAATCCCAAAACAAAAATGAATGAATGATTTTTTAATAAATATTTTAAATATTTAGAATAACATTCTATGAAGTCAATTATAGTTGTTTTTTAATTCAAAACATATTGAATATTTAGAATAACATTCTTTGATGTCCACCGAAGTTATTTTTTAGTTCAAAATATATTGAATATTTAGTAAAACATTGTTTGTTGTCTAATTTAGTTGTTTTTTAATTCGAAACATTTTTAATACATATTTACTAAAACATTCTTTAATTTCAATTTAATTGTTTTTGAATTCGAAATATATTGAATATTTAGAATAATATTCTACTCTAGTTGTTTTCTATTTTAAAATATATTTAATAAATTTTTAAAATTATTCCTTTTTGTTTACTAAAGTTATTTTTTAGTTCAAAATATATTGAATACATATTTAGTAAAACATTCCTTGATATCCACTGTAGTTGTTATTTTTTTAACTTCAAAAAGGTGTTTAGATTCGAAACTCGCTTAGGAATACATTTTTGGCCCTATCCCAGTATTACTTTTCATAACATATTCAAAAACTTTTTATTTTACAGTTTTAAACTCGAACAGTTTATTTATTTTTCAATTAGCCAGTTTTGAAATATTTTTACATTTTTATTTTAATTTTTTTTTTTTGTATTTCATAATCGCAACTTCCTTTTGGATAAAAATAAGTGTATGCAAATAATTTGCATATTTCATTTTAGCCGAAACTAAATATTTCTATCTCAATCTCACTCTCTCTCTATCTCTCTCAGTCTTTCTCCTTCTCTTTCTATCTGGTTATTATAAAATATTTGTGGCGTAATTTAAACTAAGCTTTTTTTATTCTCTCTCTGTGCATTAATTGACAAATTGTGAAATATTTTTAGTGGGATATTTATACAGGAGCAGCGGCGCATTCATCATCATTATGGTTGGGTAAGTTGGCCAAGAAGTGGCAAATGGTGTTGGGGGTTGGTGAAAAAATTGCATAAATAAACAATAAATTTGTGTTTAGGGCATTTGACAACAATTTGAATTATTATTGGCCAGGCGAACATCATTTTAGTGGCATTTTCTTTTTGTTTAAATATAGTATTAATTGGTGGAATAAATTGCAGCTGGCGATTATGTTTATTTACCGATTGCAAAGAGAATCAATAATCTATATAATTTGTCAGATTATGTTTTGATAGAAATGCCAATTTTCTGAATTAAAATTATTGAATTTTATGTTATTTATTTAATCGAAATAAATCTCCGAATTTGCTTTTTGCATGGCGATGAATCCCAAGTGGCTACATTTAATAGGCCAAATGGAGGATTGGGTGGATGAGATCTGTCGTCATTGTCGTCCAATTTTACCATCTGTGGCCAGATTTTGTCTGATAGCCACATTCTTTGAGGATGCACTACGCATGTGGTTCCAATGGATCGAACAATCCACTTTCCTTCAGGTCCATTTAAAATGCTCATCCGAATTTGCTGTGACACTTGTATTAATCAATTTGTTGGGTCAACTTGTTGGCTGTGGTCTTATTTTGGCTAGAGTTTGGGTCAATTTAGCAGTGTCTTTATTGGCTAGTTTGGTCCTTTTGCAAATTCACATTTACTCAATGCCATTGCAGTTGAAGTTATTACTAAGAAACTTTTCCCTATTTGGCGGTCTTTTGCTAATCCATGTGGAAGCCAAAGAATTGGCCACATCGAAACGTATCTATGCGGCTGGCCCTGGACTCCCTTTGATCGTAAATCGTCGACCTCAGCATCTGATGCAACTAACTGGCCGGATTTTGTTGGCCCTTATGTATTTGACCTTGTTGCAATTGTACTTTGGTGTGGTTGAATGCATCCTAAATGCCTTTGGACTAACATTGATGGCCTTCATTGTTCTGGGCTATCGCACACGATTGGCTGCCTTATTATTGGCATTGATTTTAAACATTTGGAATCTCTATACAAATTGTTGGTGGCTTGCAAACGACTCTAAGAGGGATTATCTCAAATATAATTGTTTTCATACCCTCTCAGTGATTGGTGGTCTATTGATGGTGGTTGTCCTGGGACCGGGAGATGTATCCCTCGAGCGTTACAAGAAAAAATGGTAGACCAACTTATATATATACACACACACAAAAACACACAACAAAAATAAAACCTGTAAACTGACTTTATGTTTATCTTAATATGTATAAGCATACATTACATATACATACACAAATACACATTTCTATATACATATATATATATATATATATCTATCTTTGCAATCATCATTTTAGCCAAAGGCCAGATGGCCTTTTTGTAAAAGCATAAAAAATCTCTTGCAAGAGTAAAAATATTTATACCCTTTAGGGTTAAGTGAAAAATAGGGCATATTAATGATGTAAAATACTTAATCGCAGCCGATTCTCTGGTCGTTTTATGAAAAACTTAAATTATATACGATTATTATGTATATTTTGCAAAAGAATGGATCATAACAAATATGTTTAAAGTAAACCTAATATTAGAGAAGATTGGCAATTTTTCTAAGAATATATCAATTTACATGAATTTCTATTTAGATCTCGAAAATATGATTAATTATATAAACTATATCATATATAAGTCATATTAAATAAAATGGTCCTTTGTCAATTCAAATATTAAATAAATTTTATTAAACATATATTTCGGCTGGGGAAGAAAATCCCTCCCATTTTTTTGGTTTTTTAATTTTGAGGTATTTTGGTATTAATATTATGTTTATTTATAAAATTTTAAAAATTTATGTAAAAAAATCTAGGGCAAAAATATTTGCTTTCATTTGTATGTTTTATATTTATGTAAAATAATTTTAACTATAAAAATTGCTATAATTTTTTTTAAATTTCCATTGCGAATTCTCGAGTGAAAGCAAGATATATGTTCATTTTTTCTTGATTTTACTTATATAGTAAGCAGAAATCAATATGCATGTATATACATATATGTATGTGCAAATGTATATTTAGAAATATATATAAACCTGAATTGAAATGTAACCATAAGTGCTGATTCTATATGTTTTAAAGTTCATTTCATGCGAATAGAATCAACCTATATTTATCTGTGTATTTATCGGACAGATACCCGAATCCAATATTTACAAGGATATTAAAATTTCTTAAATAATTTAAAAGAAATTCAGCCCAGCTTCGCTAACGATTCCTACCCCATAAAGTATTTATGTTCTTGATCCGGTCTATCCTTTAATATCTAATATAGGGTACGAGGTAGTCGGCTCTCCACTTTGTGTTTACACAATTTTGTGGCTCTTTTCTTTTTTTTTTTTGGCGGCCTAACCCCTGAGGCTTTAAATTTACTCGCCGCATCGTAAAATAACAACTAAAGTATTTATTATGCAAATAATCTCATTCGAAATAGCAAAAAAACACTCGTGCCACTCAACCACTGTAGAACCACCCGCACCGCCAGCACTTTACTTAGCATTTTAGTGTGTAAAACTTAAGTTTTTCATTTTATTAAATGTTTCACTTGAACAAAAGTTTATATTATTTTATTTTTTTTTTTTTTTTGTATTTTTTTACTTGTTTTGTAGCAGCTACTGAAACAAATAGTTTGGCAAGCTTTTGCTTGCAGCAGCAGCTGCTGCGGGTGGTGGTGATGTTGGTGGTGCTTCTGCCACACTCCTGCCTTGGGCTCCTACAGGCCATTCATTGTCCTTGCCAAGTAGCTGATGTTATTGTTTTAAAAATTATTACAACTTTAAAGGCAAACTCAACTTCAGCTGAAACTCGTAGCACTTAAGTGGCCATTGCCATTGCCACTCCCCCGTTCCCTCTGCCAGTGGTTAGGGTAAAATATTTTTATTTAACATTTTATAAATGTGGTGCAAAATGTTATTGTTGAAAGGGTATGAAAAGGAGGGTATACACATATTTAGATCTAATATAAATGTGCTTTGAATTCATTTCAGAGATTAAACAGAAGATTTTCCATAAGTGGAAGAGAACTAAAATTTAATTTAATTGAATATTTCCAATTTGTTTGGTCAAAGAAACGAATTTAGGAACGAATACTCCGCCAATAGTTTTCCAATAAAAATCATTGTTCTCTTTCGTTTAGTAATTAAAAGCTTGTTAAGTACTTTTTGACCATTTTTCTAAACTCTGGCTGACAGTTTTCCTCCGAGTTTTACCATCCTGTTTAGATTAGTTCAAATAGTGGCCACTTTTAAGCTGAACATTGGATAAAGTTTTGTCTATTGAGGTGTTGTCCTATTGGAATATCCAATTATCCTTGTTAAGGTAGCAACAAAATAAACAAGCTTACATTCCAAATGTTGTTTTGGTTGGAATAAAATAAATGGTTTAACTTTTTAAGCATAAACTAAAGCAGAACAAAATAATTACTCATCCGCCCCGGTGGTTTCTAGAGAGGGACTATTATCAACTTTTAGCATTATTATAGATGTTTTTAAAATAGTATAAATTATTTTCTTTTTTCTTTAGTATTTTCTTTTAATATTTAGAGAGGTATTATATTATAAATTGTATTATTTTTTTTTTTTGAAAAGCCTCTAAATAAAGTAAACAAAAAATAAATTTAAATAAAGTTTAATCTTTTACTGAAATCTTGAACGATATTTGTCAATTAGTTTTAAAAAGAACAGTTATTAACTAGTATAAGAGATATTTTTATAATAGTATAAATTGTTTTCCTTCAATGTTATATTATTTTTAGAGAGTTATTATATTATAAATTATTTTATTTTTTAGAAAAATGACTAAATAAAGTGAAATAAATTATATTTGAATAAAGTTTAATCGTCTACTCAGATCTTTAACGATATTTGTCATTTAGTTTTATGGTAAATAAATTCTATTAAAATAAAGTATTTTAAAACCCACAAATGAACCAGACCAATTGATTTTCCTAATGCATGTGGAGAATTTATTCATCTAGTAAAACCTAATTAAATGCAATTTGTTAAACGTGCCATTTGTTTGTTATAACTGCCAAACTATACACATACATATATATATATATATATATATATATATATATATATATATATATATATGTATAGCCCAAGCAATTAACAATTATTTGCACACACACACATAAAATAAAGTTGATAAAAAGTAAAACAAAATTGTAACAAAATTTTTCCAACTGCTACTGTGGTAATTAGTGTAACTGTTCAGTTAACCACATAAACTGATTTTGGTTTTTGGGGTTTTTCTTTCCCCCTTTCCCCCTCACTCCTCAACCCCCTTTTACCTATTTCTATTTCTAGTATTTGTATGTGGAAATATGTGAATACTACATTTTGTATATACATATATACGTTCATGTGTACATACTTTCAACACATTCTGGCAGTCATGTGGGAAATAATTGAAATATTAAATAAAATCACAAAGCAAATTGAATAAAATATATAAAAAAAAGGTTTATTAATACTATTTGAGGGTCATAAATTTAAAATTCTAACACAATGACTGAACAATGATTGGTATAAGGTTTATTTTCTAACAGCGAAAATAAAGAGGGGGTGGAGCCGGGTTACGAAATAATCCATATACATATATCACAACTTGAAAAAAAGAAACCCTACACAAACACCCACCCAACCCCCTCCACCTCAACACCCATCCGATGTGGGTGTAGGATTTATCTACGCGTTTTATGTCAGAGAGTTTTGCGTAAATTTTGAATTCAGTCGAGTGCAAAGTTGGAAAAGGCCAGACTATAGGGATTAAATCATCGTTTTGCGAAATTAAAATTCCCCTACAACGCAGATTATGTCAGACGAAATTTAATGTATATACCAGCACAATATAAATTTTAGCCAAAAAAAAAAAAAAAAAAACAAAAAAGAAAAACCTTCCCATTATGTGTGTTAGTATGTGTGTAATCTCCTATTCACCTACAAGACACCTAATTACAGCTGGTTAACATTTGCGTTCGGGTTTCCATTTAACCGGATTACCATTACCTCTTTGCCTTCATGTGTCCCAATTTTCAGCTACACTGTTTTTCCCACTGACCCTTATGTGTCCAAATTAGGTTTCTCTCTCTCTCTCTCACTCCCTCACACTCTTTCTATATGGGATTCCCTACTGTTCCTTTGAGTTGTCCTAATTAAAGGAAGCCAAAGCATGTAAGAAAAAAAAATAAAATCGCTAACATGTAATTTCCTCTTTTTTTTTGTTTGCCTGCGCGATTCTTTTCATTATTAATTACATGTGGCATAAACAAATATTTCAATGTTTCCTTTGATATATAAAAAAAATTGCAAGCATTTCGGATAAACCGACAATTTGACACCCATTCGTGTTGGATTTTAACTTTTGAATTGTTTTAATAAAATGTTAATTAACCTTTAGTGGATTCTCAAGGATATTTCTATATAATAAAACAGTTTAAATGTCATTTGGTAAGGTATTTCTATATAATAAAACAGTTTAAATATCATTAAAGTTTCTTTCTAGTTATTTTAATAATAAAATATGATATCTGAGTAAATGAATTCCGATTTAATATGTAAAACATTTTTTACATAATAAACCAGCTTAAGTCTGTTTACTATTTACATTAACAATAAAAAAATGTATCTTTTTTGGCAAATTCCGTTTTAATATTTTATTGTCAATTTAAGCTGATTAGGACAACTTATGATATTAGGATATAAGGTTAAATATTGTTTGACAATTTGATGACTAGCAGAGGAAAAATTGACTAAGATAGAGCCCTTCTACTTTCTCAAATAATTTTTCCCCCAATTTCAATTTTGTCACTCAAAATCTTTTTCAGCTAGTTTTTTATTACATATTTTTCACTCTTTTTCACCATTTAATTATACAGGAATCGCTATCGAGTTTTTGTTTTTTTAATTTTTAAGTTTGCTTTACTAGCTCAAAAATAAAGGCTTTTGTATAAAAGTTTATATTTTCAGTTTCAATATGCCATAAAAAATAAATAACGATGCAAAAAATTAATGGAAAAAAAATTTACCTTTTGAGAATATTGTTTAGGTTTTCTTTTTCTTTTGAATGAACCATTAATAGATTCGGATATTGACGTTTATCAAAATGTTTTTACCACAGGCTGATATCAAAAAATTTTTATATGAAAATTTTACACAACATTCGTTAAATTTTACCTAATAAAATCTCATTTACATGGAAGAGTTCTTAATTTAAAATTAATCAAAATGTAGTATTTCTTGTCTAAATACCAACTGAATACTAATACAAAATCTGATTAAACGCGAAAACTAGTACGAATTTCAATTTTTAGTTCCGATTATTTTTAAACCTAGTTTTTTATATCAAATGTTTTAAGACTAATACATATATATATTTTATTTTATTCATTTGTTGGCTAATACAACAGTCGAAGACACATTTGATTTTTATAATATAGTATATCTAATATATAAATTTGTTTAAATTGTTAAATACTTTATTTATTACTGCAAGATCGCTTGTGATCGCTTGCATTCTTTCAATTTGTATAACTAACAAGGAAAACTAATTTTAAGTAAAAGTTTAATTATATATTAATTAGAAAATTAACAGGACAGATTGCATGCAGGTGGTTACCATTTGCAATGTTTTGGTCACATCTTGACTAGAATTTATGCTCTCAGGCAATGCAAAGATGCTGAAATACTTTGTTTTCTTGCCCTACAATTACAGGGTAATAAATATTAAAATACTTTTTTTCGGACTTGTTATTATAATGCAGATTGTTTAAACAATTATTTTTGTTGATCATATTAACAGATTGAAACAGGTTATTGTGTTTTTCTGTACTAGCCAATTACCGACTTGTCTATATCCTTGATTAAATCGGCAGCTGTAATCCGATTTAGCCATTGTTGCTTTTGAGTATCCTGCATGTCTGGCATATAATTGATAGGTTGGCCGAAAAGCATTGTGATGGTACCCGAAGGTTGTTGCCAGAATTTCGTATCCTGTGGTTTAACTTCCCGTATTTGCATCCATTGCATATTCTCCAGTTGCTGATTGATATGCCAACTTTCAACTTCTTTTCGCAAATTGATGGTTTGTGAATATTGCACTTGAATGGGATTTAAAGTGGGCTGACACTTACGCAGGCAAATAACAGTTTGGAGGACATGCCTGGAAGGACCGTCAGCTGTAAGGAGCTCACAGTCAAATAGCTCCACCAAATGCATGAGAGCATGGGCCTTTAAATGGCAATGAAGCTTACCTAAGGTGCATCGACGAAAGCTGAGATGTTGGCAAGAGAGAGGCAATGTGGCAACCAGACTATCTGCCAACTTACAGTTGCTAAGACGTAGCTCAGTCAGAGCTGTGCACTGGAGCAACTGTAACTCGAAGAGATTAAGTGGAACTTTTAAATATGCTCCATCCAGTGTGAGACATTGCAGTTCATGCCGTTTGGCACATATAATCGGTGTCACAACGGACAACCAATGCTGGTCCGTCCAAGGCAATTGATGTTGCAGCGTGAGCTTTGTGAGATTAGACAACTTGCATAGGCTTAGAGATGATTGAAGATACAGAGGCAGAACTAATTCCCTTAGCATTTGGCATTTCTCAATCCCAGATATATTCAAATGACAGCTAGTGCTCTTTAACCTCTCATCTCGAAGAACAAAATGCTCCAGCTGTAAGCAATTTGGAAACAATTGGATCAACGCATTTTTGTTTATGCCATGGCTTAGGTGAAGAGTGCGTAAATTTTTCAGCACTGGAAAATGTTCCCTGATGGGCGCAAAGATATGAAGCATTTCTAGATCCGGTAGGAGCACACCCAACATGTTTAAATAGTTAACATCGTTCCCATTGCGACTGGATAGCACCATGCAGGATTTGAGCAGTGGCATAGATTTAACATTTAATGCCTGACACAATATAAACAGATCCACAATGTCATGCATCTGCAGACGCAGGGTTCTCAATTGATTGGCAATCATAGGCACTAGCCTCTGCAATTCCTTTTGATCAAGCTGACCATTGGACAGCAAGGGTACAAAATTAATCCGCTCCAGAGCAGTCACCATTCTCTTAAAAAGAGGATCATTATCGTTAAAGTGTTTCACGCACAAACGGAGTGTACCAATTAGTTGATCCATAGTGGGGGCCTTGATTGATTCCTGATTGATTACATTCTGATTATCATCGATCACTGCATCGGATTTAGATTTGATTCCATGCATAATTAAATAAAAAGTTTTACCGCGCTCACACTTTAGCAAACGGAAATGATTGAAGTTTTTTTCTTTTGTCACACTTTATGTCAAAATAAAACTTGTCCAGAGTTGCCAACGTAATGGCTGTGACAGGTGTTGGAAAGTTGTTGTTGATTAACCACTCCAAACTCATTGAAGTGAGTTTGAAAATTATTTGCGCAATTTGAAAAATAAATTCAGCTGCTTATTAATTACTTAAATCTAAGTTTAAAATTTGATTCGTTACATATTTTTCTACGTTGAAATTCAGCATTCCATTTTAACGTTTATAAACACTGAAAAATGACATGCTTTGCCAAATCAGCTGTTAAGTGTTAGAAGTGTTGAAAGCTAACGACCTTTTATTGATACATATCCGGAAATGTGGCTTAGTTTGATATGCGAATGGCGTATGAGAAAAAGTGAGTATTATATTTATACTGATGACTTCATAGATCATTTGTTCTGGATCTTATCATTTGTTATTTATTATGTTAACTGTTGGGTTTTCCCTTTTTATACATATGTATGTACATATGTATGTATGTATGTATAAACAGTTTATATGCCTGGCCTCAGGGGCTATTCCCTCTCGCTCTTACACTGGTCTCTGGACCAGTTAAGATAAAATGTGATTTTTATACCCAATTTCTTGTGAAAAAAAATATGAAAAAAAAGGAGCAGGCAGTGGAGATTCCAAGGCCTTTCACGCTCGCCTGACCTAATGTCATTTTAATTTCTTTGTATGTATTCACGCCCAAGGCGCCATCAGATAACCCCCATAACCCCTTCCAGGGTTTGAAAGTGAGTGAGGGGGGACGGGCGGTAAAAAGTGCCACTGACATTGTGATAGTCTGACAGTTGAAAAATGAAACGCCAGGCCATACCCAGTCCAAGACCAAAACTGGCCATGATGTGGCCACAAAAAGCGACTTCTATATGTATGTATATGGCCATGCCATGTGCGGGTTGTGTGTATTGCCCCGAAAGGCGGCAACTTTAGTATTTATGTATGCGGGTGATATTAAGCTGGGGCAAGGGCCAGTTGGTCCATTAGGTACATATGACCTCCAGGACCTGTCCGTAGCCTCTGTCTTAGTTTCAGACTCCGTCTCAGTCTCATATGGCATGCGCATGTTTAAGCGCATTAATTAGAAGGCATAACTTGTCATTTATTGGTTCATAACATTCAGCAAATATTGGCCAACTCACGCACAAGGCTCTTCGCTTCCCCTTCTCCTCCTCCTCCTAACCATTCTCCCAAACACTCTTTCTCCAGTTACTACACAATACATGCATAATCGAACAGGCCAAATGGTTGTCACACGCGCACACAACAGTTGGCAGTCAGGGCAATGTTTGGATGGAGAATGAAGACGAATGCTGCCGCCATGTACAAGGAGGAGGAGGAGGAGGAGGAGGTGGAGGAGGAGAAATAGCAATAGGAATAGAAGGAGGATGGAGTGGAACACAAAACTCTGAACACGACAAGGTGAAGCCAATTTCTCATTTCCATGCGACAAATTTCACACAGAAACTCGTCGTCGTCGTCGTCGTCACAGTTAGACCGGAGGCTGTTTGACAACATAAGAAAAACGTACAAAATAACAGCTATAGATGGAAAGTAGAACGATTAAAACGCACTTTTGATACTCTACGTTTGATAAAAACCAACTTAGTTGAAATTAAAAGAGTATTTATATAATATAAATGACAAGTTTAATAAAAAAATCCAGTTTATCCAATTGAAATGATTATTAAAATTGAATATATAGAAAATATATAGAATATACCCATAATACATCATTCTAAAAGTTGGAAAGTTTTATAAATTATAAAAAACAAAATAAAACAATTTTAATAGTAAATCAGTTTTAAATGAATTGATAACATTTCAAATATCAGATAAGGACTAACGAAAATGGATTAAATTTATTAATATTTATATATAAATTTAAGAAGCAAATCAATATTTTGATATATGCTAAATATATATATATTTACATATATTTAGAAGCATATGATGGTGATGAAATATATCAGGTTTTTTTATTGATATATGCTGGAGAAAGAAAAAGCCTAAAATTACCTAAGACTGATATTAGATAAGAATTATAAAACTAATGCAAACATTTTGAAAAGAAACCAGTAAAATGCAAGAAAATTGTGATAATTGAATTCTATATCATATGTAGATTTGTTCTAACTGAAGATTTTAATTAGAACAAATCTAGATATGATATAGCATTCGTTTTCCACAGTTTTCTTTCCTTTTAGACCCAAAAATGAATTCCATATCATACCTAGATTTGTTCTAATTAACATCGTTTAGTCTCAGATAATATGGATATCCAATGATGGGATAATAGATAATCGTTAAATACTAATAAGGGTATTTAAAATACATATACATGTCATAAAGTGGCCGTTCAAACGAGCTATATATAATTATGTTATCAGACAAGGCCATTAACAAATGTTTATACTTAATTGAAATACAAATAAGAAAACATTTAAGTTTTGCCCAAAATATCACTCATACGGCATGTTGTCTTAACATTGTCTTGAGGACATTCTCAACTGAACAAGAAAAAGAAAAAAAAAAGTTTAAAGTTTGTTAAAATGTCACTTGTATAACATGTTGTTTTTATAAGTCTTGTCACAAATTTTTGTACAAATAAAAATAAAGAAAAACTTTTAAATTACTCAATGAAAATGAAAATTTTTAAATTGCTTTGCTATATATGTATGTGCAATGTTTGGTAAGTATTTATTATGCTACTAATTTTTAAGCTAATCTAAAATCCAGAGATTAGGCTTTGGATTTTAACCTAAGGCTTAGTTAGTAATTTAATCTTGTGTTTGTTTGCGGTTACTAAGAAAATATTTATTATATTTATCAATATAGATTTATTTATAACAAAATTTATTTTAAAATAAGTTAGAGATTTTCCTTCTCTCTCTTAATTTCTCTCTCTTCCTCTCCCTTAAAGAATAAAATATTTGGTTTTATCATACATTCTCATAATCATATTTACTAAATAAACTTCATTTTAAAATAAGTTTTTCATATTTCTCTGCTCTCACTCTCTTTTGCTCTTTCTATCTTTCCCTATCAGTCTCCCTATGTTAAGGCATTAACCATTCGGTTATTTGTTCTTTTGAAAAATCCTTATATTCCATCCTTTTTTTCATCCATATAGCATAGCCTAGATATTTTCTAGTAAAAATGGTGTTGTGACGCGTTCCTCACATTGATGTGGAATGATGGCTATGGCTACGACTTTTTGTGGCATTTTGCTGCCATTTTTTTTTGCTTTTGTTTTCTTTTTTATTGCATACTCGCACACACACACATATACATATGTATAGATGAACACGCAGACTGTAAGAGCAATTACACGGCTTAAGTGCAGGCTTGTGTGGGCGTGGCCTGGGTATAGGCAAACGCGCCCATTTAGCACTCGACTGAGTTCGATTGCTTTAAAGCGGCCGCTCATTTTTCTTTCCTTCTCTTCCTCTCACACTCGACACTTTTTCTCACATTTGTTTTATTGTTGTTTTTGTTGTTGCTGTTGTTTGTGCGTTTGGTTTTTCTTGTTTTTGTGTTTGCCTACTCTGAATGTTAAATGGATGGATGAATGGATAGATCTGGAGGGATGGGGGAGGATAGGTCTGGCTGGATCTGGCTTGATTGTTGACTGACGATTTGCTCGACGAGTTATAATTTGCACACATGAATAGGCAAATACGTAACAACGTAACAACGAACCAATGTCGAGATGCTGATGATGTCAAGCTTGTGGTTCATGTTTTTTTCTTTTTGTTCTTGTCATTGGATGCTGGTTGGGTTCCATCTTACTCATTATGATGATGACACAGAAGTTTAATCTTTGGAGAAAGGTGCGGCAAATTGATATGGAAATGGAACATTTTCAAGGATTTTTTGGTTTCTTTGAATTCTGAATAACCAAAAAAAAAAAAAAATAAAAAAAACAGAAAATGAAACTCAATGTGGAAGTCAAAATGACGCAGCAAAAGAGTGTTTAATCATTGTTTGTAATCAATGAGATATATAACTGAAACGATTGAATAACATGCATATATATGTATGTATATGTATATACAACAATTGGCAAGATGTTGGCTCCCACGCAGTTCTGGTTCAATTAACATTAATGCAAATAGAACCAACGTTTATTTCATTTCCAAGAAACTTGTTTTGTTTGTTTGCTTTTGAAACAGTTTGAACTTTCGTTCTATATTCTTAACTTGTATACATCCAAAGTATAAGCTAAAACACTTTGGCTCAAATACCATATTTTGCCTTTGAGCCAGTTAATGTTTTTGGCATGTCAAATCATAAATAGGTTCGACTTAACAATGCCTAAAGGTCTCTCTTGACATTTTATAGCCTCTCTAATTATAGGCTAAAAATAAAATGTAAAATATAGATTAAATTCTGTCACTTTCAATCATCAACATACTTATAAGTTGAAAAATAATAATAAATAAATTTACATTTAACAAAGATTAAAGGTGAACAAATTTTTTTGGAATTCCTTTTAATTTGTTGTCTGAATATTGATCAAAATTCATTTACATTTAAGCTTGTTCTTGGGAACATTTTTAGACTAACAAGACTAACTAATAAACAGATGACAAAGTGGAATTTAATGCGAAATCGATTGAGAAAAAGTCGTTACAAAAAAAAAAAAAAATAATAATAAAGAAAGGGAAAATTTTTCATCTAGTTATAATTTATTTTCATTGCATTGTTTCTGTCTTCTGTTACTTTCTCTCTCTTTACGTCTCTCTTTTCTTTCCGTGTCGTTTTGTCTGTCTTTTACTTTGCAAGAGCTTTGGAAAATTTATAACCTTTTTGAGAAATTGTTGCTAATGGCTGTATTAGGCAAAGGCCAACTCTTTTTGGCTCTTTTTGGCTTCACTTAGCGTTGGTTATTTAATTAAAGCTGTACGCCACGCCACGCCCAGACTGTGAAGCTAAGTTTCATCTTCAAGTATTTGCCGCCCTATATTATACCTACTTATATTTGTATTTATAATATACATATATACATACATATATATATATATACTTTACATACAAATATATATACATATTCGTATGCCATACCCCATAAATAAATTAAACGTGACATTTGACCGCCATTTGTCTTGGGTACCATTTTATGGTAAATACTTGTATCTCACTCTTGCACACTCTCTCATCTCTTTCACTCCCTCAATTTATACACTTTGTCTGTTTTATATAAACCATAGTTATGTCTTTTACATTGTATTATGCTTTCTGTTCGCCTTCTGTCTGTTACAGTTTCGGTTTTTGGTCACTTTTACTTCTACGCTTCTGTTTTATATGCGGCACTCATTGTCCACAAAGAAAGAGATGGAGAGGGGAGGAGAGTGAGAGAAAGAAAAAATGAAGAAAAAAACATAATTAACAGAAAATGTCTCTCCACCATCCCCTACTCCCACATCTTTTTTTTTTTTGCCTTTTGACCTTGGCCAGTGGGTTGATTGATGGCTTAAGTGTTATTTGAGTGTGTCTATTTATTTTTTCCTTTTATGCTCTTGTCCTTGTCCTTATGCTTGACTCTTCTTCTGTTTTTTTCATTCTTCCTTTTCTTTCTTTGAGTGGAGGATGGTGGAGAGGGTAGGGGGAAGGGGGATTCATGCAATTTAATTATAACACACATGTGTTGTTAATGATATTGCCCACAAAATGAATCCACTGAGATTGATTAGAGTTGACTTATTCATACCTTCATATATATATATCTTTGTATATATGTATATACATTCATCTGGGATGAGATTGCGGCAAATGATAATGATGTGAACTATTAAACGATATAATAATTAACCCAATTTCGGGTGATTTTTCTGTTGATTTATATCATTTGTCTTTCAGCATATGAAATAATGCTTAAATATTTCATCTTTGGAATTTATCTTTTTCATCAATTTGGGTCTTTTATTTGAAAAGATGTTATTAAGCTATATTGAGTATATATGTAGTTCATATTGAATTTATGTAGTTATATTATTATTATTTTTTTTTTATTTAAAGAAAATTTTTGCAAATATACAAAATGAATAAAAATATAATTCATAGAAACAAGAAATATTGGTTAGTTACAATGATTATTTTATTGTTTATTACTTAGTCTTATATATTTATAAATAATATTGAAAAGTGAGAAAACTCTTATTCAATTTTTGTATATATAATTTAAATATTGTTTTAAGAAAGAAACTATCTAAAAGTAAGAGAGTTTTGAATTTAAAAAAATTTCCATTAAATACAAAATAATAGAAATAGAAATATTTTTATGTGATCTAGACGATTTAAGAATAAGACTTATAAATATATATATATATATATATATATATATAATATTAGAGTAATTGATATGAATGTCCAGATTATTGCCCACTTTTACTGGCTTAGCTTAATTGTATCTTCAAACTGATTCTCTTTTTCCAGGAAACAGAAAGCATAATTTCTTAGAAAATTCAAAGAAATTTTCCTTTTGATATTCAACTTTAAAACTCCAAAGACAATGCTAGAAAAGTGGCTGGTGGAAGTTAGTTAAATAAAAGTATGTATTTTCTTGTTAATCTCTTCTTATTAGTATCCTCTCTCGACAAGGTTGCCACAACCTTGCCACATTAATTTGCCACGGGGAGTTGCATCAATGTTGCAACCTGCCTCCTTAACCTGCTCTCACATACATTTTGAGTGTAAGTACACAACAACAACATCATTAAACGGGGTAAAATATATATACATATATGTATATTCAAATCAACAAGCTAACTTGTCCTTTTCTTAAATTTCCAATTATTTGGGAAATAAATATTTCACATAAAGCCAAAATGCCTTTTTTCAAATTTATTCATTTGTTATTGCTTACCACAAAATATAAATAAATGAATCAAGAGAGCATTGAATTTATTGTATTTTATTATTTTTTAAGGTTTCCTTACTCTATCATACTCAATTTGATATGTATGTATATATATTTATTTATATGAAGCCATGAAGCTGAAACTATTAAAATTTTTATGATGAAATTTAATACTTTTTTTGTAAATTTATGATTTTTTAATGTTTTTGTATGTTATTTAAGTCTTACTATTCATTTACATACACAATTTTTTAAGTTAAGTGTATATTTTGGTACAATTGTAAGATAGTATATAAAGGATATTTGAAATTTACATTAAATATTTTAAACATAAATAAAACATTTAAATATAAATTCTTCAGCTTAAACTCAAAAAATGCAAAATATATTTAAATTTTATAATCTTGACTTAAAATAATTAAAATTAAATATTTCAATATAGTTTTTAACTTAAGCTTAAAAATTGCAAAACATATTTAAATTTTATTGTCTTGTATTAACTTATTCAAAATTAAATATTGAAATATAAATTCTGTAACTTAAACTTTAAAAAACGCTAAACAAATTTCAACTTAATTAAAATTAAATATTTAAATATAAATTCCTTAACTTGAACTTAAAAAAATACAAAACATATTTGAATTTCACGAACTTTTCCTAATTAAAATTAAATAAATAAATAAAAAATCTATAGCTTATTTTTTTTTAAAGTCTGCTTTTGATATTTTATTTTTGCATCAATGTTAATCTCAATTAAATCAGAAGTCCAGTACAATTTAATGCAATAAAAATCATGGAAAAATTATGTATTAAATAACTATGCAATTCTTTTTATTCAGAGAAATATTTCCTTTATGGTAAATTGCATTTTCCTGTTGAATGTTGTTAATATTTCATGTCATACTATAATAGTACTATGTGAAACTATTTTAACATATATATGCAACTTGATTAAACCATTATGCACTTCCTTTTGTATTACCATATTGCCTAATTTATTGTTCTTTGTCACACATTAAACTAACGTATAAAGCATACGACCTGTTGAACATGAAGAGGCCGACAAAGCTAAAGAAGGTAGAGCATAGGCAGGAATGAGGTGGAACATGTGCTGAACACCAAAAATTTAATCAACTTGGTAGCTGGAAACATCGGGACAGAGAAATGGTAAAATTTCTGGTTACCTAGGCTACACACTCCAATTAGGCAGCCTTCAGTCGGTGGGTAGTAAGCAAATATGTGTGGAATTTTCATAAACTACTGATGGAAAGGTATAACGAAAGTCAAACCATCATACGGTGCGTATGCGTAATAAGTTCTTGCTTTTCTTTTGTGGGTTGCCAGTGAAAGGAACGAAAAATTTCCGTGTGACAGCAGGTGTCATGTCTTTACGAACATAAGTGAATGTATATGTTGTTTTTTTTTTTTATTTAAACAAAAATATATTTTGTGTGTCTAGTGGGTGCTTGACTAAATGAAAATTTGCACTGCTCTCGATTAAATTAAACTCGACAAGCTTATAAAAATCGTGCCAACGAGTTGCCTGACAGCGTACCAACAACATTTCCTGTAACAGTGAAGCAAATCTCATCATGTAAATTAAATTTGGCAAAACTCTTTCCAACACTTGCACAAAAACGTCTGCAAAATTGAATTAAATATGCATACCAAAAAAAAAGAGCAAAAAAACAAAAAATAGAAGAAGAAAAGCACGAAATGGGCAAATACAGGCAAAAACAAATGGGGGAAACAACATACAAGACACGTAGAAACCGTGGCATGCATATGTTGGAGAAGAAGACTTCGTTCTTGGAACGAATTCCATGTGAAGTCACAAAATTATGTGCAAATTTTCACACTTGCCTTGGGAGAAGTAACAGATTGGAAAATGGAAAAGTGTAAAGAATTTCACACTGAAATGAGAAAATATTTACACATAGTAAAATATTCTAAAAATAACTGCATGATACCTTTCATTATTATTCATTTAATTAGAAATTCTGTTTTACCTCACATACGAATTGTGGATTTATAAGTAAATGGCTTAAGCTAGAGAATATAATTTCAAATGGTACAAAATGAAATGCTAAAATATATACTATATTAAGCAGTTATATTATTTCTCTATATTTTAACCGTTAATTTTATACTTTTCTGTATATTATATTAAATAGTTTACAATTATAATTTATCTTTTTTGTTTTGAAAAGTCATTGAGAAATATTTATAAATAGAATATTGTATTTATCTGACAGCTGTATCATATACATTTCATATTTTGCTAAAATCGGTTCAAACTTCAAATTGCTAGGTGGGTTATAAATATGGTAAGCACTGTATAACTATTATTTAGTTATCTATTATTCAACTTTTAAATACTATACCAATTATTTTCGGAATTTTAAAATTAAACTTCATTTATTTTAGATATTTCGCTTCTTTATATATAGAACTCTAATTTTGATTTTGAGTCAAGTAAAAATTTAATTAGTTTTATTAGTTTTTGACTTTTGAGAGTTTTGTCTTATGTATGTTTAAGACGGTCAAAGAATATCATATATTTTTTTTTAAATTTTTTCTTAAACACCTGGATATAACAAATGAATTTATTATTATTATTAATATATTGTTGGATGTCCTTTTTACAAATATTTTAATAATGTATAATTATCTAGAAATGCATATAATGCTTAAATATTTTGTGATATGAGGCAAATCTTAATGTGCCCTTTAGAAAAAAATATTTCGCAGTGGATATTAGGTATCATTAATCGATCATATAAAAAAGGCAGTATAGTTTTAAAGTTTTCCCAGATTAACCTATCGAGTTTTGCAAAAGTTTCAATACATCGCTATTTGCTTCCCAAAAAAAAATTCCTCAAATGAAAAACTAACGAAAAACTCGACATGGCTAATTGATTGTGAGAGCAGTGTGCGAAAATTCACAACAATCAGAAAAGTAGATTTCGAATGACAGGCAAGGCCCATTTTTGAGAAAATATCATTTATAAAGTTTTGCGCTCGCTCAAAAACTGCTCAACTTCATCGGTTATTTCGATTGGTTTTAAATTCACCACTGCTCTTGAAATATGAAAAATTTAAAAGAAAAGTTAGAAAAATTAAAATTATAATACCTTAGGGAGGAGTCCCTCTAAGATAAAACTGATCCATATAATTCACGAAGAGAAACAAAAGCAATTAGACTGTTGCTTAATATAAACAATTTACTTTGAAGGAACATTAAAGAGTTAAAATTTTTTGTATTCGTTTAATCAATAGGGGATAATTAATTTGTTTTTTATTTCGTTAAAAGTCTTTTAATTAAAAATTTGTAATTGTATCTGTTTTACCTTTTAATGATTTGATGCTTCCTAATGAAGCTATCCAACATCCGGTAGAGGAAAACCGCTAAAAACATTAACCACATTGTTTTCCATGGTTTTCTTTTACTTTTTCTTTTAAGATTTATAGAAACCAACAGCCCAAAGCGAATAAAATAAATGTAGCAAAAAAAACATTGGCTTAAAATAGAATAAATACCTATTTTGTTGAAACATATATGTGGAAGGAACATATGTATGATATATATTTAAGCAGGCAACATCCACACACTCCCTCCCCTTCCTTCCCCCCACCCCCCCCAGAAATAATATAATGTAATAGCAAGTAAAGAAGTTTACACTTACGCGTACGCATACCATGAAAGCTGACAGCTGCCAGAAATGCCAACAGAATGCTGCCAACATCCCCAACTCTGGCTAGAACTCCAACGATTCGGACTCCAAGTTGTTGGTTGCCTTCGTCTCCGTGTCCGTATCCGTCACTGGATCTGTATCCCTTACCTAGTTTTCGCCTGGGCATTTTATTGCGTGCAAGGATTTGCTTATACACGGTACCGGAGAGACCTGTCGCACCTTTTCGCACTCGTTTCACCTTCTCCGTATCTCGTACACACAACCGCACAACCGCACACCTGCACACAGACACACACACACACACACACTCAGTATTTCGTTTATCGTATTTACTTTTTGAATTCTTTATTTATTTGTGTTCTTGCGTTGTTTTGTTTTTCTTTTGGTTTTTTTCTCTTTTCCCCTGTTCTCTGTTTTTTTTTCTTTTCTTCTGGTCTTGTAGCTAATCCAAGATTCAGCAGCTCAGGTTCAGGTTAAACTTGTGGTTTTCGTTCTGGTTCAGAGTCAGCTCAAATAGCTGTCATATATTGCATGATTCCTGGTGATTCCCGCCAGGTGTTTATACGTTTTACTCTTCGTACTTTTATTTAATTATTTGCATTGTTTTTTTTTCTATAAAGTTGTTTCTTATTGTATTATTATTTTTTGGTTGTATTTGCATACCGTACATGACTCGATCTATCTCTGTCTCTCTTCATAGTGTTGACTGTACGTGACTGTCTGGGTATGGAAAGGAAAAAGTGTGGAATAAGGTAAAAAAGCAGAACAACCGCAAACCAATGTATGGTTTTTATCTATATAGTACATATATATATATGTATTTGGGCAGTCTACTAAGTTCTACTTCTATAAGTCCTGTGATCCTTTGGCTCACCCAATTTCATTCAGCAAATGAATATTTATCTTTGGCCAGAGTCTGCCTGCGGGGCACAAGTTTTGTGCCTGGCTTGATTATAAGTCAATAAATTAATGAATTGCATTCCATTTCGGGCTACTACTACAACTACTGCTCGGCCTCATTTCGTTCGTCCTGCTCATCCTCTCGGTCTCACATCCACATTCTGGCTTAACTTATTTTCTGTGTGTATTAGTGTGTGGCAAATTTTTAATGGCTGCTAATTTGGTTTGGTCGAATTGAGTCCATAAAAATGTCTCTGTACCATTTTAGCATTTAGCCCACTTTAGCTCCTAAATGCGTAGAATATTTGTATAAAAAATTTAATAAATCAAATTTGATACATAAATATATAGAATTATTAATGGATTTAAATTATGATGAGGGTAATTAGAGTAAGCAATTTAAACATTAATATAAAGGTATAAAATAAAGTCAATATATTAAATTATATTAATGTATACTGATTAATTAAATAAATATATTGAATTATGTTAATGTATACTGATTAATTATGCATATTTATATATAAATTTTAGACGTGTATATATATTGACATATACAATTTACTTTAATTGATGCATAAATCGATTAAGTTTTGATTAAGTATTTCTAAATTTGCTATTTAATGTACTTTTCAAGTCAAACTAAACTTAAAAGTCGAACTAGATTAGCTTAAACTTCCAAGTTTATTTAAAATAAAAACTTTTATTTGCATACATTTCATTTAAATTAACTTTTTAATACCTTAAACTCTGGCTTTAATATTTATATTAATATGTTAATTTGTCTAATGAATTGAAGCTTTTAGAATTTAGAATAAATCAAATATGAAATCTATAAGCAAACTCTGACTTTAAAGACTGATAAAAAAGATAAATCTTAATTAGAACTATATCAGGGTACATAGATCTTCTATGTTCAAATGTCCAGCAAACTTTAGACTCAACTTCTAAATACAGAGATGTATACATATATGTCTATATATTCTTATGTTCAAGTGATTTTCCACAAAGCTCGTAAATGTAAAGCATTCAGATGAAAGACTACCTCGATTATCTACATTAGAGTACATGTAAAATATTTATGACCAAAGTTTTATATTCTTTTCATGGGTATAAAAGGGTTTGCAGAGAGTATAATAAATTAGCCAGAAGTTTGTAAAGTATAGAAATAAACGTTTCCGACGCCATAAAGTTCATGATCAGCATCAATAACCGATTCGATATGACCTCTGTCTGTCTTTTTCTTCGCATCTTTGCGAACTTAAATTTTTTTTTAATATAAATTATTTTTCAACTGAAGATTTAACCCTCTATAAAATTGGCTAAACTATATGCGGAATAACTAATTTATCATATTATTTTCTTAAGAATCAAAATATAAACATTCGCAGATTTAAATTTAATTTGTAATTTATTAAATCTGAATTTTCTTAGTTTTTCATCCTAATACCTACTGCCTTCTCATACCTATATGGTAAGCAGTTTGAATTGCCTTTAATTTTCACCTTCATTTTTGCCAATTTCAAACTGTAATATTACAAAAAAAAAAAAAGAAGAAAAATTGGGCCAACCATTAGCAACCAATTACTATGGGGCTAAAAAGATAAAAAGGTAAAAAAGATAAAAAGATAGAAAAGGTAAAAAGAAAATCTTCAGTTTTTCATACTTTCGTAAATGTTTTCACTTGGAAAGTTTTTGCTTGGTGTTTGGTCATATTACGTGACCCCTTTGAAGATGAAATCCAATACTTTTTCAACTCTCGTTTAATAATGTAGACTAAACTCATTCTTTTCTTATTTATTGTTGTTTCTGTTTTTTTTTTCTGTTTTTTTACACCTTGATTTTCAACACCTTTGTTTTTCTTTTTCTACTAATAATATTATTGATTTGCTAGTAACTTTAAAACATTGTTGTTGTTGCTACTTTTCTACTCTAATGACACCGCCAAGACCCACGATAAGGACAATGATGTCGATGATGGGCAAGGGGATGGTAAAGCGAAAAGGATAAAATGAGATGAGATGAGAGGCAAGGTGCGTCTTTGGTCGCTTACATTAATGAGTTTTAAAATCTATGGCAAAGCACGCGCGTTCAGTACGTTGAGGGATATGACATGAGCTCTAATCAGATTATATTACCATATATTACATAATATGCACCGTCAATATATAAGATATATATGTATATGTAATCAGTATTGAAATAAATATATATGGTATGTAAGTGTCTGTGTATATAGATAAATAAATGGATATGTGTGGGCTAAACAATGGAAGCACGTGCCACAAAAGTCGGATTGAAAATCGAAAGAGGCAGGTCACATATTTCACTTCTTTGCACATCATTCAAATCCTTCAGGATTTGTGTTTTATTTTCCTCCCATTTTGTATTTTTTTTTTTTCTATATAAAACATTCCTTATTTTGTTGCGTGTCTTTAGAGTAGACGAGGCGCAATCAGTGTTTTGACGAGAGGCAACATTTGACTTTTTGAACTCAAATACCACATGGCTGACTCCTCCTTTTGCGTTACTTGATTCCTTTTTTTTTTTATCTATTTTTTGTATCTTTTTGTATCCATTCTAATGCTCAGAGCAATTTAAAATGTGATTTTCGTTGATTTATAAAAGACACATTGCATTCACACTCACTGAAGAAAGACAGACACGGATGGAGCGAGAGGTAGATAGATATACACTTACTCATTCACTCACACAGTACGTCATTCAGTCATTCAGTTAGTCACTACTCACTCACATCCCCATTCAATGAAGAGGATTGAGGCTGCATTTGGGCGTACACTATGACACGCCCACTTCCTGCTTTGGCACACATTTCATACCGTAAACAAAAGACGAACATGTCGAACTTTTCGTTTTTTTCATCAACACACACACTCGTTGAAATGTGTTATGTGTTTAAATGTCGTTTCTTCAATATATATATTGAGAATGGACAACTTTCAGTTTTATTTTCCGCTCCCAACGTCCTGGCCCGAGCCATGCAAATTTTCAACTAAATTGCAAATACGAAACACTTGACGCTTCAGCGTTCCAAACCAAACGAAACCAATCCAATTCAATGCTTCGCCAATTTAAAGTTTCATTTGATTTCTGATGTTTCAACACATTCTCCTTCCCCGACTGTCTGTTATTGTTGTTCCATTTGCAGCATCCCTGTTTCAATGCCATTTACACTTACCCCTAAATGTTTTGTTTCATCCATTTCATATCCTTCCATTTCATTCCCTTCCAATTCTTTGCCAGCCATTTCATTTCGTTCTATTTCATTTCCATCCCTTCTCATTCTCAGGGGTAGTAACAGGCAATAACAGCAGGAGATAACAGAATGAACATGGACCAAATTCCCATATTCCATGTATCGCATGACTATTCCCATTTTATCTTACTCCTCAAATCTGTTAACCGTTTCACCCTAAACGGCAGTTAAAACCGTTATTTCCTAGCAATCTAGCTGGTAATCATAGCATTTTTTTTAAATAATAATTAGTTATTCTTTTTGAAGCTTTATAATATATTTTTTGTATATATTATAAAATATATAAATATTAAGAAAATATTTTACCCTTTGCATAACTGTTGGAAATTTATAATACAAGTACAAACTTTTCTAATATTTACATGATAAAAATATCTTTTTTACTTTTTTATATCTTTTATTAAGTGACACATGCTGATAGCAAATATAACAGTTAATTTTTGGTTAAAGAAAGATTTTTCTAATGCTTTAAATATTAATTTTTAATAAAACAATGTAAAAACTAGTTAATAGTCAGAATCTAATTTTAATATATTTTAGTTTAAAAGGAAGTTAAATCAATTTTTAGTTAAATTTTTACAGAAATTAAGTACTATAACATTTGAAGAGATATTTCAGTTTCTTTGTAATTACTCATATAAAATGAATTATAGTATTTTGCAAATGTTATAGTTGTAAAATTAAAAAACATTTTCAACAAATGGCAGAGACTGAGTTTTATTTTTCACTCATTGTTAAAAATTATAAACCAATAAAACAAAGAGAGCAACAAATTATTATTTTCATTTGATTTTCCATTGTAAATATTTTATAATTTAGTCGTCGTTTTGAGATCCTTTCATATGCCACTAGTTACGTTGAAAATTGTAGCTATTGTCTGTTTGTGAAAAGTATCTTTGTCTTTTATTTTATTTATTTATTTTTTTTTGTACTTATTAAAAGCGCATTTATTTCTGCCATATCGTAAACTCAATTGTATTTTCTGCACAACCATCAGTCTACTCTGTACCCGCCCATCCATTGCCAGCATGAACATTACACGCCAAGGAAATCAAGTTATATATACATATATAGTATTATATATATGTACTCGTACTATAGATATGTGTTGGCAAAGTGGTGAAGTGTTTTTCTCTATAGTGTAAGGTAGCCCAGTAAAAAGGCAATAAGAGGAACAAGTAACGACCAAATAATTGGAGAGTATACCCCAGTAACAGTACAAAGGATCCTTTTGGATATATTGTTATCTCGAAACCGCCATCCCTCCACCCCTTCCAAGCCCACAGTTGTTTTCTTACCCCTTCCCTTTGCCCCTGGTTTTAGTCCTCTTATATGCCAGGCATTGTTTGTTCGCCAAGCGAGAGCAAAAAGCGAAATGCATGTTTTATTGACAGTCACGTGAAAAAGACAATACCAAAGGCAGTGGCAAAGGCACTGAAAATGCACAAACTTAAACTGTATATATGAACATAGCACAAGTTCTCCCTATGCTCTACAAATGGAAATAGTTAGGTATCAAATATTACAATAACAAACGATTTTTTGGTGAGCCCATAAACTGCAAATACTATAGCCCATGAGTCGATGGCTGGATCAATGGTATTAAAATATTTAAAAATGGTCTTCTAATTCATTTAAATAAAGATTATATAAATCATTAATAAATTAAATTTAACTGATAGCTTTGAAGAAGAGTCTGAATAGGATAAGGGTTAATAGTAATATAATACTGCATTAGTTTCTCATTTTCAAAAACATATTTCATAGTACCTAGATATGAAATTATAAATATATCTAAATTTATGAACTGAGGTCATTGGAGCCCTACTTTTAAAAATTTTGCCTATTGTTCAGTAAAAGGCAGATTGCAAAAAAATAATAGCGTTTAAATAAAATAAATAGTTTCTTAACATATAAAAATAAGAAAGTTAGTTTTAATAGTCAAATAAATAGTATTTACAAGTTACCATAATAATTATAATTTTTATTATTTATTTTTTATTTTAAATTTTTCATTTCAAAAATTAAAGTTATTTTTTTTTGTACTTAAGTGTAAAAATTATTCTTAAATTGGATTTGATTACACAAAAATAAAAATTATTCTTGAGTTTCATATATTTAAGAAATTATAACTTTCATTTTTCATCTGGAAAAGGTTTTACCATTAATTAAATTATCTTAAATGAATTTTTACAATCTATAACATTAAATAAAAAATTTCAATTTTACAGTCCAAAAGAACATTTTTAGCTTCTTTATAATTTTTGAATTTAAATTATCTGTAACTAAAAAAATATTTAATATAGAAATTTCTATTTACTACATTTAAGCGTAGGTATTTTTGGCTTTATTCTTATTAAATGTATAAATATAAAATATAAACAAAAATATTATTCTTTTATTTTTTTTAGATACGCTTTATTATTTTATTAAAATATAAAATACATATAATAATAAAATTTGTAAACCTTTTCTTTTAACAACTAAAAAAATTAACATTTAAGTCTTTATATACTAAACTTTGTCAGAATTTTTTCTTCCTGATTATATTTAAATAAACAAAATAGTTTAAACTTTAATCTTGAAGTATTACATATATTTATTCCAACAAAAAACACTTAATCTACACCCAGTTTACACAAACTTTGTACTTTGAGTTAAAAACTAAAACTTAAATTTAATTTTCGTTGATAATATAATATGTATGTAGTTGGAAAAAGTCTGTCACTTTATACGATATTCTTTAGTAATTGCAGTAATTATTTAACAAACTAATTGAATGAATGAAGTGATAGACTAAATAATAAATTGCACAAGTAGAGTAAAAAGTAACAATCAAGCCAATTTTTTTTTTATTACCAATTTAATATCCAACAAACAACAAGGTAGATACAATGACTTTTGTTGTTGTTGTTGTTTTTGGCCATGATGATGCATCTTCTTCTGTTTGAAATCGTTAAAAAAGGCAGCAAAAAAGTAAATTGAAAAGAGAGCAATAGTAGTAACATCAATTGCAGAACATATGGATGGAAGGTGGTGATATCTACTCTTCTCTCTCTCTCTCTCTCTCTGTTTTATGCCATTAAAAACATGTTTAAATAGCTGAGCATTACACACTGCGTATACGCAATATACTCGAGTCATTTCATTTTATGTGTCAGTGGCAGTGCATTGCAATTCAGTTTCAGGTAAGCTGGCCAAAATTGCAATTGCATTTTCATTTCATTTGCATAACTTTTGATGATTCTTGATGCTGCTATAGCAGCAACAGCTACACAATTGTAAAATTTTGTATGCAAATTTAATTAAAAGTTCTGGGCTTAAGTTTATCATATTTCAGGTTCAGCTTCAAGAACAAAGGCCCTTAGCAATTTGTGTCCAATTTTTATTTATCATTGATTGTTTGACATAACAAAGGCAAAATGAACACGTATGCCCACATAACACACATACACACACACACACATACGCACGTACACACATACAAACAAATAAACTCAATTTTTAACTTGGCCTTCTGTAATGAATATAAATATACCAAAAATATATATATATATATATATCTGTTTGTCCTTAACCAAACGAAGTACACAATTATTGAAACAATACTTTCTGGCCAAAATGAAATGTTTCAATGGCAGAAAACTTGAAACAGTTTACCCAAAAAAAAAAACATTTATAAATTAAAAGCTTTAAGCACTTTATCCTAAGGCATTGAAAAAATATATTTATATTTTACAGAAATTTAATATATTTTCTGTTTATTTCATTTGATTTTTTCAGTTCCTTATTTGTTTTTCAAAGGCAAGTCAAATAATAAATCTAATCAATTTCAGTTAAAATACGATACTTAGTTGACCTTTAATATACTCAGTAGATATATTTGGCATTATAGGATTTTAGCGTATATTGATTGTAGTTGAGAATTTTTCATAATTAATGTTAAAACTTCATTAGATATACCTACTTATATGTATATAAATTTGAATAATAAACAGAATATATAAACAAATCTTTATAACTGATGTTAATTATTAATTTGTATATATTTAATTTATATGTATCTTAATTATTATATCTTAAATATTAATTTATATATATATATATATATATAAGTATTTAAATTATCTTAAATAAAAACCCCTAATTTATATAGATATATATAAATAATCTTAATTCTTAAATTATCTTTATACTATAAGTATTTGAATGATTTTATACTATTGATTTATATAAACATATAAGATTTAAATGATCATTAATTTATATATATATAAAGGTATTTAAACGATCTTATTTATTAATTTATATATATTTAAGTATTTAAACGATCTTATCTATATATATATACATATATATATAAGTATTTAAACGATTCTTTATAACTATCCTAATTATTAATTCATATATATATATATATATATATATATATTTGTATAATTTTTAAAGAAAATTTTGCAATGGTTTAAGTACTAAAATATTTTTTAAATTTACGATAGATAGAAATAATAAAACAAATCTTCTTTATGAAAACTAAATATTAATTTTATTAAATCAAGGCAATAAATAATTATGTCTTAATAAATCTTTTACAAAATTTTCTTAGCGATTCATTGAAAATTAATATTGATAGTCAGATACATTTCATAGCCAAGGGTAAAATACAAAAAACTTTTTTAGAAAATTCATTTACGAGTACATTGAAGTCTTGACCATCTTTTTCTATATATCAAATTGATGTTATTCCTCTTATGTACATATCTATGTATGTTTATTTGTTTAGTTAGAGTATAGGTTAGGTTATGGCATGACACCTTTGTCATTTTGAAATTCTCTTTGTGGAGTATTATTTACTGGGCCATCGGATACAGAACTAGATTCTTTCTGTTTTGTATACACTTTTAACCCATTGGACAAACAAATGACTTTCAAGTGTCAGCAATGTTTCTCTTTATACATTTGTTTGTCCATAGTCCAAAAAAAGTTTTTTGCAGTTGATAAAAAGTTTTCGTTCTTTTTTTGGTTAGATGTATTTCGGTTATATTGTTGATTTTTGGTTTTGGTTTTGTTTCTTGGATGCATTTTGTTTGTTTAGTTGGTGCCAAGGCATGAGTTTTAACTCTTGCCTCGACCTTTCTCTCTCTCTCTCTCTATCTCTTTCTCTTTCTATGTCTCTTGGATGGAATTGAACTTTGTTTTCTTGGCCATAAAATGTTTGTTTAAAGCACAAATGCTCTTTGCATTTCAAATTTTTTTGTTTTTGTTTTTGTAAAGAAATATCGAAAAGAAGCGGGAAAAATGTATATATATGTATATATATATATGTATCTGCTTCGCGACACTGAAATGTTGTGCAAACACAATCAAGTGGTAAAATGAGTAGACAATGGTTTTTCGTTTTTGGCCAAGATTTTTAGCACAACTCTCAGTTGATACACAGGCAAGGAAGAAGGCTCTTGAATCTGTATCCAGCATCCTTTTTCTTCGTACTGGATGGGTTTCTGGTTCCTGTCTGGCGTGGCGTTTGCTCCTGCTGCTGCGGGCATATAAATTGAATTGTGTGAAAATTTATATTTGTTTTGGCATTTTATGACACACTTCAGAGACATAGTGGAAAATAAAAGGGGGCGGTGGGAAGGTTGTTGGAAAGGGTGGGTAAGCCACTTGGAGCCCGGCTTCTCGCCGGCACTTTTCATTACTTCGCCTCTCTCTCTCTCTCTCTCCCTCTCTCTCCTCCTACGTTAGCCTCTTCAGTCGGTTGTTGTCTGTTTCTGATTTCGAGTGGTTTCGTAGTGCAAAAATTGATTAAAGGTAAGTATGGGGATGGTTGATTCGGAATTTAAAATAGCCAGAGTTCTATCAGCTACCAGCAGTTTCCACCTAACCCACACTCTCCCCTCCCACGTTCTTCTGCCAAACAAATGTGGCGGAAATTGTGGAAAAACTCTTTAAGCTGATTGGCTACTGGGCTACGGTAAAGTTTCCCTTTCTTTTTTATTTTTTTTGCCTTTAACTACTACATTGAAAGCAATACTAACAGGTTGATGCTGTTGGTGTTTCGCCATAAATTTTGACTTGAGAAGTCATTTGAGTTGTTTTCCACCTTCCACCTTCCCACTTCCTCATAACATTGAACATTGGCATTAGAAACCATTTGTGGCAGGAATCCTAAGTGAGTTGTGGCCAAGTCTTAGGCGTTGAGTTGATAAATCATACACATTGTGTATATACATATACATACTTAATACATACATATGTTTCTATGTATATGGTAAATCATATACAATGCAGTATAGTGTAGAATACTTGAATTAATTAGATACCAAATCACAATTTTACACTCACAGAAATTGGTTAACATATGAAATGTATTTAGCAGAGTTTTTATTTGAAAATTATTTAACAAATAAATAGATATATGATTATAGATATTTATTTATTTTGTTAAATAATTTATTATAGAATTTATTATAGCATTGCCCTTATTTATTTATACTAATTCAACTTTTGATTTTTTGGAATTCATTTTAATCTTTTTGTAATCATATGAGATGACAAACAACATAATAAAAGGTTTTGTACTAGTGTATTAAGTAGGTCGTTGGCTAAAATTAGCTTCCTTTGAACCCATTCATATTAAATTATTCCATTTACTAGACATTCCATTTACATACAGTTTTGTTGGCTCGTGTCGAAATTCAAAAGACTTTTGTTTTCCATATTTCAATAGGCATCTCTCTTTAGTTTTATAAAGTAGTTTTCATCATTTTTCCCCAGTATTAATTAGCTGCTAGAGAGTTGTAATTTTCCACATGAATTTCTATTCATGATGAGGGATTCTATGGTTCTGATTCTGCACCTCCTCCTCGCTCCTGTCCCGCCCTTCCATTGAATATCTAATTAAGCTCACTTAAAATCTAACAAAAGCAAAAACCCAAAACGGAATTTAAATATGGCAAATTTAATGGCAATTATTGTTGATAGTTGTTAATTTTGTTTTTTTTTTTTTGTTGTTTGTTGTCGTTTTATCGCTTTCTATATATGTATATATAATTTTTTTGGTGTTTTGTATATATTTGTTTTAAAATAAATCAATTGCAAATCGGGTCAATTGCAATTAATTACATTTCAAAATTATATTTGCATTTGATTTTGAGCTGGTTTGGTTTTTTTTTTTTGTATTTTGTTTTTGTTACTTTAGTATTTGTGACTTTCCCTATATGTATATATATAATATATATAACCATGTCTGCTTATTTGTTTTTTTGTTTACATAGATATATCGGTATTTACAATGCGTTTTCTGTGCACTGCAGTAAAAAGAAATTTGCATAAATAAATTATAAACAACAACATGAGAATTGTCCATTATAAATAAAGCGAAATGTTTTCACGAAACACAAAACAGGAGCAACACCAACAGCTGCAGTAGCAGTAGTTGTGGGCGTTTGCCATAGGCGTGGCATTTCAATGACAATTTGCATATATACATTTACATACATATGTACATACATATATAGTATATATATATATATGCATATATGTTAAATATGTTTACCTACTTTTGGGTTTGGGGGTCAAGCGTAAAAGGGCTTCAGTTTGGGTTTACGGGTTACGGGTTTGGTTTTGGTTTTGAGCACATGTCACCCTATTTGCTATCCATACCATATATATACATACATACTTTAATACATATACATTTGTCCTGATGTCACTTTTTTTGTTGTTGTTGTTGTTGTTTTTCGAGCAGTTCTCGATGATATATTGGCATAAAAGGACAACGAGCACACACACATACATGCAACATGGCCAACAATATGGATGAGACAAATAAAATATTATACGGAACAGCGTAAAATTTGTAATAATCAGATTTTGTGCTTCAATTTGAAGTTAATTTTAATCTGCAATCTGTTGTGAAATTTGTTTTTCATAACAAATATAAGGAAGCTATACATATACATATATGCTATTAGGTTATTATCAAATGATTTAAATATTTATTTATTTTATTTTTTGTTTAAATTTTTTAAAATTATTGCACACTTTTTAGATCAAAGCAACTCATAGAAATATTTATAAAGTTCTAATTGAAATAAACATTTTCTATTTAAATTGTTTTTGTCATTTTTGATTTATCATTTTTCCCATTAATTAGGAATATTTTGAGTTTTCTTTAATATTTAACCTCTGGCTAATTTGCATATCAAAGACAGCCACTGTTTGGTAGCCAAATTTTACCAGCATTAATTGACTTATCTATCAACAACTGAAAATTCAATTTGAATAATTAATTCTGCTGCCATATTTAAAAAAAAGAAAGAAAAACATTTCAAGTAAAATCCAATTTTCTATCAAAATTATATATTTACTCTTTTCAAAAAGATGCAATACCTATGTATATGATTTTGCAATACCCAGAGGCAATTATTTCAATCTAATATATAGTAAAATATAAGTATTTTCACATGCATTCCTTATAATCTGTATATCTGAATAAACAAGAAAATTCTGTAAGATTATTTCGCAGTTGCTTTAATTTATTTAGATTTCTAATAAATTTGACTAGTTTTAAACAATATATCTGACTAGTTTCATGAAACTTTACAGCAAAATAGGTTGTTTAACTCTATATTTAATCGTTATCATCTTCTAATTTTTTTTGTCAGTTATCAGTGCTGCTTATTTCAAAATCATAATTCAGCAGACTTCTAAAGCTTTAAATCTAGCGGATTTTTCTTAAAGGTGATCAGAACTAGTTTGAGAATTTGGTCACACTGTCCGTTTTATTTTGGCGCAGTTTGCTTTTGGTCAGCGGAAATTGTTTTAATTTTTGTTTTGTGTGTGTTTTAAGTGCATAAAAATGAAATTAAATTAGATTGGCATTGAATTAATGCAATTGGCTTTCAAATAATTGAATTCGAGTTAAATTTCGATGGAATTGATTAAATTGCTTGCATAAAGTTTTTGTTTTGTGCACGAAAAGGAAACTGTAAAAATAAGTGAGACTCCCGAGGCTCGTGCTTTAAGAAAGAAAGAGATAAAATATGTGTCTGATGCAGTTCAAAAAGTGTGTCTGTGTTGTGTGTGCGTGTAAGTGATCCTAGCCTAGCTTTATTTTTTTTTTGTTTTTTATGTGCAAGTGTGTGCGAGTGCTAAGCTAATAGAAAGTGTGTGTGAGCGAAAGAGATAAAAGCAGCACAAATAGAAATGGGAAGAAGGTAAGCTAAGTAAATCAAAGTTTTTCTTTTAAAATTGAATAAAGGGCAAGGGTATACAATTTTCGGTGCAAATAAAAGTTTGCATCCGTTCTATATATGTATGTGTGTATATAAAAATCCACTTATAGGAGAAAAGTTTTTGCAATCAAGAGCACATACATATGTGCATATGTATGTATGTATGTATTTATGTGTACATATATGAAGCATATATGTACATACACATTCAAAAAAATAAAACTTTAAAACGAATTGCACTTAAAATCGAACAAGCAACAACATTTTCCCCCATTCACTCTCAATTTTGTTTTATTTATGTATTTATTTTTTTTTTTTTTTTTGTTGGGCGCAGAGTTTTTAACCTTGGCAAAATGTGAAAAAGTTGTTAGGTCTTTTAGCCTCTTTACTCAATAGTCATTAACTTTGTTGTCGCTTTTCTTTTGCACTCAGACAGAGACACAAGAGGTCACTTAAACCCTATATAGATGAGGAGGGTAGGGTAGGGGTGCACCACCATCCCCTCCTTCTATCTTTCCCTTAACTGAACAATTAGCAGTTTAATATAATTACTTTGAGTGCCGCCAGGTTAATGTGAATTTTTGCCCACTTGTACTGATAAGTCCCGCATTTTCCATTTTCCGAACTCGCATTACGTAAATTTTTTAAGGCTCCGCTGAGAAAAACAACCACATGAAAGACAGAGATAAACACAGCGAAAGAAGACAGAAAGAGAGAATGGAAATGGTTTGGGCGAGGGGTGTGGGAATTATCATTGACACAATTTTCCTGTGGGTCAACAGCAGAAAATTGTGTACAAATTAAAAGAATATTATACAATTAAATTAAGAAAAAAAATCATCATCATCATCATCATAATAATAATAATTGTAGGCCGAAAGCGGCAACAAGAAAAATTGGTTATTCAATTTTTGTCATAAAAAGGATTAAAAGTGGGTAAACGACAGCGCGAGTAAAGTGATAATAAGTGGACAAAAAAGATATGACAGCATTAAAATTGAATCGGTAATAATAAATTTAATAATGCATTGATTACGCTCTTATATAAGTATTGAGCAATAAATGTACTTGAAATTGTATATATGTACCCACAAGATATAAAGCTGATTACGTAATGGGCAGTATTGCTCCGAAAAGAAACATGAAGCTTTACCCATTGGATATATGTATAATTATCTTATCTTTATCAGAATACAAATTATTTTCACTGTGGAACTATAAAGAAATACACAAGGGATGGTAAATATCATAAATTAAGATTCAAAAAGAAGTGTAGATCGCAAAATGTTTTTTTCTTGGACAGTAAACTTAAAAAATATATAAATACATTTTTACAGATATATTCAAATACCAGTGAACCCCTGTCTTACTGTAATCGGTATCACATATACATACATATGTACATACTTATAAGCTGAGCGAAATAAGTATGTGGCACAGTACGTTTAAAACTGTAAAAACTGTGCCGATCATTAACCACACTTAAATAAAACAATTTTTTTATAAACTTAGTAAAACCAAAAGAATATTTCAACTGATTTTAATGATCTGACCACAAATCAAAGCAAAGTAAAATTTCATATTTACTTACATATTTGGCACACCTTATTCGTATATTTAAATACCAGTGAGAACATTGAACATTTTACAAATTATATGTCTGAGATATTTCCCTATATAGTACATACATACATACAAATAATTATGAAATTTCCACCATTTTCTACACTTATATATGCTGTAAAAAGAATTTTCTTTGCTCATTAAGCGACTTTTTACAATTACTCATACCATTTTCTTTTAACCACACACACACACAACACACCACAATAAACCTCGTTAATTCAATAGGGCAAAAATTGAAGAAATACTGCAGGTCAGCGTTTCACTTCATCCTTTTTTCATTCTTATTTCTCGCTGTCCTTATTGACAGTCGCTGTTGATATTGATGGGAAAAACAAATCCTTAATTACTTAAACTTGCAACAGTTGCGACCGTCGCGTCGGAGTCATAGCAACCGAAAACCAAAAACAAAGAAAACATTGCGAGAAAGGAAAAAAAGCAATAAAGAAATGTCCTTGAAATGTGATAAACGATGGACGAATGGCCATTGGCTTCATAAAAGGGGCAGGAGTAACCTTTAAGCTCCTTTTTGCACCTGTCTGTCTTATTTGTTATGCCCATTAAACATAATGCACAAAAGGTTTATTCATTTACAGTTGATTCTCGTTTAACTGTACAAATATGTATAAATATTTAATTACGATTCAGAAATTTCAATTTAAGTTCTACTTTTTCTTAAGATAACAATTTGGGAATTAAATATACATACATACTATATATTAATAAAAGATACTTGTAATTTAACTGATTTTTTTTTGTCTCATCCCATTCAAACTCAATTTTTTCTTAATACTTTTGAATTCAGTATTTATTCTCACTTTTTCTTTTATTTGCCATTTTTACATTATCTGCAATTTTCATAATTTATTTTAAATCGAATTAATATTATAATAATAATATTAAATTAAATATAATATATACATAAAGTATAAATAATATACATATGTACATATGTATAATGAAGTAAGCAAATCGTCCCTGCCGACTTGGAGTATACCCTGTACCAAAAAAGGATATTTCATTTCAACAGACTCCTTCGCAATCCTCCTTAATTGAATAAAATTTTTCATAAAATTCTCTTAAAAGCCAAAACACATGCCTCCTCACTATCAGTGAACGAAACAATGCGTCATTCGGTACAAAGCAACATGCGCATGCTATCTCGATCACACACTGTAGCTTTAACTCTAGTTATAGTTTTTTCAAATTTTCTAGTTTACGTGGCAAAAATTTGAAACAAACTTGATCTGCGTAGACACTAGACGGATAATGACAGAAAGGCTACTCTAGCTCTTAGAGTCTCTGAGATCTAGGTGTTCATACAGACGGACAGACTGACAGACGGACAGACGGACATGACTATATCGACTCCGCTGTTGATGCTGATCAAGAATATATATAGGTACTTTATGGGGTCGGAAAATTTTGCTTCTGCCTGTTACATTTTATCGACTTTAATATACCGTTAACTCTATAGGTACAGGGTATAAAAAGAATAATAAATGATAGACACAGAACAAAAGGTGACGCGGCTCAAGCTTGCCCACTTGCAAGTTCATTTACCGTTGCAAGCATGTCTTTCTCTTTCTTCGTCAGTAACGGAAAACGAAGAACTTAAGAGATCAGAAGAGCATAAAAAGGGGGCAAACTAGCTCATCTATGGGGACGGAAGTACTTTAACTAAACAGCAGACCTTACATTATTTTCAAAGAGAACATCTGCAAGGGTATACAAACTTCACCATGTTCGATGTTAGCTTCTTTCTTTGGTTTTTTTTTTATCCCCGTATATGGTTACATGAAAATTGTTGTTTGAGTTTGTCATGTCTCATGTATCTTTTATTTTGTTTTGTTTCTTTTTTTGTGTAGTTACTGAGATACTTGTCCTTTTTAGCTAGTAACATTTTATGACTGAATGGAAGGAAAGGAGTAAGCCAGACAGCCAGCTTGACCCGCAAAATGGACGGATTACGTGATTTGTGTTTTTGCGCTACGGATGCGTTAACAGCAATAAGCGGAGAAAAGTAAAGACAATGGACAGAGAGATAGAGAGCGAGAGGGAGAGAGAGAGAGAGAGAGAGAGAGTCTGAGTGAGTGAGTCAGAGTGCACTCTTTGTAGTCGAAAATTTTTACGGGCATAAAAATTTAAATCACGTCACTTAGTAGAGACGAGTGAGGCACAAAGAACCAACCAAGAGAAGCACGGAAAAACAACAGAAAACATGACAGTTTGTCCGGGCATAATATGTGGGGGGTGCCATGTAAATAGTTGGCCTAGGTAAGAATAACTCCCCCAGGGTGGTGTATATCTCTATCTCTTTCTTTCCTGTGCCTGTGCCTGTGTCTGTTTCTGTGCTTGTGTCTCTGTTTGTCTCTGTTTGTATGCGTTTGTTAAGCCGCTTTTGAGGCAAGCACTCAGGACCAAAGGTTCTACCCACTCTCATGTGTGTGTGTGTGTGTGTGTTGGTGTGTTGGTGTGTGTTGCTTGTTACGCTTTTGAGCCGCCGGCTGCGGTTGACAGAGCACGTTGAGTCACCCAAGCATTCAACCAACATCATTCCACTTTCCATTTCCTCCTGCCCCTGCCCCTTCCCCCTCTCTCTTTCACTCTCTCTCACTCTCTACTCTCTAGTCACTGCCAATTGGGTTGTGTTGCACATTAAAACGCAATTAAAGTTGCAGGCGTTAATTGTGCCGCCTTCGTTAGCAACGTTTCGTTTTTTTCTCTCTCTCTTTCTTACCCCTAACCCTCCCCCTCTCCTACCACTTTTTTTTTCATTTTTTCTTTTCCGTTTTTTTTTCTTCTTTTTTTTTGGGGTTTTACCCTCAATTTTTTGTTGTTGAGTTACTTGCCAAAAATTAATTACTTTTGGCCTGTCAAAGTTGCTCAAGTTATTTAAAAAAAAAAAAGGAAAAGGAAAAGAAAAAAAGTGTACCAAGGAAGAGCTAAACGTATGAATTTATTTGCGTGTGTGTTCTAAAAATCTTTTTCGGTCTTCGATAAATGTCAAAGTGAAATAAAGATGGATAGAATAATAAAGATAGATTCCAGGAATTAATATTTTAGACATACATTTAATCACAAATTACATCTTGTTAATAAAATAAACTCTCAAATTGATTCCAAGCTATAACAATAAAATATTTCTAAAAACTTGAATTTCAAACATACATTAAAGTAAAAAGTTTATAAGAAATAAAAGATATATACATACAGACATATGTATATATATATATACATATATTAAAACAGGTATGTTTATTAAGTTTAGTTTCGATGATAGCAAATGAATTCCTAAATTATCAAAATGTAAATAAAGAAAAACTTTTTCTGCGAAATACATAAATTTTTCTTTTTCTGTTTCAGAAAATGAATATGCAGTTTCCTGGAATGTTTTGATGGAGAAGTCTGCTAATGAATCATGTCCATGAATAAAGCCGCAAGCTTTTTGCCAGGTCTTATGTTGTGAAAAATATAGAGAGAGAGCGAGAATGGGAGGCAAGCCAGTATGCGCCCCTACCAAGTAGGTGGGCGGGAAGCTAATGGGGTCACCCACACACACACACATTGCCCACACATACCCCACACATCCTTATTCATTTAGCCGTCTTGTGTTTCGCTCGTTTTGCAGTTAAATCCGTTTGCTAGGCAACTTTATCTTTTAGCACAGATTTTCAATAGCAGCTGGCCTGGCCTGTCCCATACGCCCACTTCATCTCACGCTCCACCACTCACTGCAATCGTCGCTAGCTTATTTCACTTTAGTTTTGTATTTTTTTCTGTTTATACTTTTTGCAATCTTTTTTTCCACTAGTTTTTTCTTCTCCTTTTTGTTTTGTTTCAACTTACTTCTCTTGATACCCTGTAAATAAATGAAACTAGAACAAGCAATTGCAACTATTAATACGGAATATAAGTAAACAGGTAGATAAACAGATATATCGATAGATAGTCGATAGTTTTATATTTTAACTATTTTTAATGAAAATTAAAATGGAAAATATCGTGACCAGATCTGACATATATATATATATATATGTACATATTTCGACTTGCACAATATTTTTTTGAGTTATTAAAAGGAAAAGTTGTTAACCAGCAAAAAATAAATATTTGTGCCAAACATCGGATGCTATATACTTACTATCCGATATGTTTAAGATTCCATTTTGTTTTGACTAATGATCCGTTCAGTTGATCAATGTAGTATTCAAAAACTAGTCACAATAAACTAATCCAAATTCTTTCATATACATATATGCCGATATTAAAGATATATAAAATTGCTGAGCAAATGAGAAAAATTAGACTAAATTTTTGAACATGAAATTTTAAGCATTTATTTTTATTTCTAAATTTTCCCCATTTGAATAGTCATTATTCTTAATCTCTCACTTCTTTTTTCTTCATTAAATAAACCCAAAGAAAATTCCAAACTTCTGTTGATCAAAGTTAGCTCCTCGGATTCGAGTCTTCTAAATTCGAAAATGAAACGAACAAAATTTGTGCCCGTCAAATATTATAAATGTTTGAACAAATTAAAAAATAATAACCTTTTTTTATGGGGCGTAATTTTAGAAGATTTTTGAACCCCCCTCATCCACCTGACCCATTCTCCACCACCTAAGCGTTGCATAACACTTAGATAACCATTTTCTCCTTAATTTCAACAAAAAGATGCTGAAATATTTTTGCACTTTTAAATCAAGATATTTGCAACTCTAAGGTATTGTATTTTAGTTATTCATAAAATAAAATCATGTTCTTTGAATGAAAATCAGAAAAGTAAATCAGTCAGAATGCAAATACAAAGAAGGTATATAAAATGTACAGTAAAAGCTCCCGTGGTCGGACAGCCACGGTACCAGTACTTTTGTACGCCTGCGGGTGATGACAAAGAAATTGCCAACAAAATTTATATCTATTTTAAATTCAGTTTTATTGTTAATATATATTTAAGTTACATGAAACGCATGTATGTACATATATGTCGCATATGGGTTGCATATGTATGTTTTTAACAATTTCATATTTTGAAAAATTTGTCAATTGTAGACTATTTACAGGTTTTCTGGTTATTTTCAAGTGCTCAAAACGATTTTTTAAAAGATTTAGATATAGTGGTAGAGACAACTCAACTTTGCTTCGCATCATTCGCACATTGTCAGTATGTTGTATTAAAATATATTTTTTGTCCGCCTGCGAGAGATGTTAAGCTGTCCATTAAAAGAGTTTACTTTTTAATTGAAGTTACATTTTCCGTCCACGGATTTCAGCCATCGGACTTTTGCATATCTACATCCGGAAAATGCATGCTAAAAATCCTGGGACTTTTTTTCAATTAAATAATTTTGTTTTCGGCTCTCCGAATGCTTTTTTTAAAAATTTAAAAAAAAAAAATTCAAGTGAGTATGCCCTCTTTCTGTGAAATTTGCCGTCCACCGATTTCAAGAAGCTTCCCCCTCCCCTGTAATGTAGATTGAAGGATTACAAGATCCCTTTTCCGTCCACGGATTTGCCAGCGGACTCTAAAGAAATTTTCTAAAAAAACTTAAATTCAATTTTTTTATATAAAACTTTACGGCAATATTTTTGATAAATATATATAGCTATTATTTATATAAGAATATATGTATATACCTGAATATATACCTCTCGAATTTCGTTTTAATCTATTAAAAAAATGTTTCCCTGCCGAAAAGAACATTATTAAAACTTGTATGTATTTTTAATCGTTATTCCTATTATCTATATGTTTGGTGGGCTTTGAGATATTAAATAAATTTGTAAAGCAAAAAACAAAAAAAAAAAAAAAAAGAATTTTTGTCAAGAATTTCTTCCCCTAAACAATTTGAATTTTTACATATTTCATAAAAAGAAACTATAATTAAAAATTAATCGAAAAACTATTATAACTAATAACTAATATAATGTTGCTTAACTTTTTTAATGTGAAATTGGATAATGATTTTTTTTAATTACTAGGTATCACACAAGTCGAGACTACAACTTGACTTACGATGTTGGTTTTTGTTATTTACGCTCTTGCAGCTGTCGTGAGTTTTGGCTTAAATGCCAGTCGCTGGCGACGTGCCGTTGAAATAATTAAGTTGCCCAGGAATAGGCAACAAGAATAGAATCAGAGACAGAGAGAGATGGAGAAGTAGAGTGAGAAAGAGAGAGAGAGAGAGTGTGTGTGGGGAGAAAAAATACATAGAACAAAGCAGGCTAACACTTTAGTGGGCATAGATTTTCAATTTACTGACACTTGGAACAGCTGGCATTGCCTTTTAAGTTTATCTTTTGCAAGGAAAAAATAAATTATACAACATGTACACTTTTTAGTGCATATTATTAAAAAAAAATAGTCTAAATATAAAACAACAAAGGTAAGTAAGTAGGGATAACATATACAGTATCAGTTTTTATAGTCATCATTAAAAAGAAAATAATCAAAATGCGTATAAAAATAACTTTTCATTCATCAGTCATTCAAAGTCTTTAAAATTGTGTATGGCCTGGCTAAGTCTTTGTCATGGCAACATCAATGCGTATACGTAATATATGCATATCTGAAAAACAGCCTCAAGTGACGTCGCATACAAACTTAAACACACCTACGCACACACACGCACATACACAATCAGAAACAGATACAGATCTTTCTCTGTTTCTCTCTCTCCCTCTCTGTCTAGTATGCCAAACGTAACCAATTTGTAGTTGTATTAATGGCAACATTAGGGTTACTCAACATAAAACTACAAATCAAATATAAAAAGAAAGGAAGCAACGTTAACAATTGCGAAATGAAATTTTATTAAGTAAAGAGATGGGTATAAACAATAAACTAGTCTAATTTTATTTTTGGTTTATTATCATTATTATATTATAAAGAAGGTTAAATTAACTATTTAGGGATATAGTCTCATCAATCTAGAAATATTGCATGCAAATTTTGAGAAAATCTGAAGAAAATCTCTATAGAGCGTAACAAGTGTTTGATTGGATTTTCTTTAATACATATATATTTTTTTTTACTGGGATACCAAAAAAAATTACTCTACACAAATATTATATAAGATTTTTCTCCACTTAAAAAATCTGCTTTACGATCTGTATAATAATGACCAAAGCTTTAAATTTTAAACAATTTTCAAATATTAAAAAAATGTGTATCTATTTTAATGTTTTCAAATACTAATTTTTGTTAAAAATTAAAATTTTTTATTGTTGAATTTCTTAAAATAAATTTTTATACATCAAATGGGATAATAATATTACGTATTTAGGCGTCGTATTAGATAAAAAGTTGAATTTTGCAGACCAAATTCATCAAATAACCAAAAAAAAAACCAATTTAATAATTCGTGTTTTATATCCATTCATAAATAGGAACTCTCGACTCAGTTTAGAAAATAAAATTTATCTATTTAGATTAATAAAATACTTAAAATGGTATTAAATAAACCCTGGCACTACTCCACATCGGACTTACGCACTGTGAAGATAATGTGGAGCTAGTCCCAGCAAGAGTGGCTAAGCTGCACTTAAATTTCATAAATAGATGTGAATATTCGGTCTACCCTCATATACAAAATATTTGAATACTCTCAACTGAGTCATTAGTCTAGTTTAAGTTTTGTTTTTTAAGTTAGAGTATAGTATATTTTTTCCCCTTCATATTATGTTTCCTTAAAATAAACTTCATTATGTATTATTTGTATTTAATTGTTTAAGCAGAAAAGGTCAAGGCATGTACTCTTAATTTTCACACTTGTGAAATAGTAAAACTTATCGGAAATAAAGTGTTCCTTATAATAATAATAATAAAATACATTTTTATTGTTCCTTCCTTTAATGTTCCTTTGCTTTGGCGCTTTTTAAGTGCCACACTTTACCTCTTTATAAAATAGTCAACATAGATACATATAAATCAACTTTAGCTTGTAAAATTTAAGGATGAGAAATTAAACCGTACATTGTATATAGTATATATAGTATAAAGCAAATTAAGCAGTACATATGTGGAATATAGTCAATACGCAGTATATACTATATACACAGTACATAGTATATACACAGTACATAGTATATACACAGTAAATAGTATATGCTTTGGTCATAAGACTTTCAAGCAAAATAAAACTTTAAATGTTGAATAAATCAAACAAAATCAATATTTTAAAATTCATCACTAATAAATTTTTGTAGTATTAAGTATTATCACAGAAAAAATTGAGAGCCTTTGGTTTTTAGTTTTTGAGATAAAAGTCAAAAGAGCGGTCATCAGGACTAAAATAGATCTTTAAGATCATTGCTAAAATGGGCAACTCTGAATGTTAAATTTTGACTTTAAATATTTTAATATAGAGATGTAGCTAATTATTAGACTTATGATTTTTCAAATTTTTCTTACTGTTTTTCAAATTTATTTTTTCCTACGCGACGTCACCACGCGACATTTTTCCACTGTTTTCTAGTTAATATAATTATATTTTTTATTAGTATTTAGTATGTTATTTTGTTATGTGTTTTCAGTTATTTTACTAATATTTTGTGTCATTAAATTTGAATTAGAAGGCTAAAAGACTAAAAAAAATTTTTCTAAAATTGCTCTTACGGTACCCGCGAAAACTTTGTAATGAATAAAAAAATTATTTGGCGAAATCTTTATTTTGTTTTATTTTATTGATTGTTGATCAATCTACGTAATTACGAATTTGCATCCACTTTATCAGAAATGCAAAACTTGAGGCAACTTATGTTGTTTTTGGTCACTACGACAAGAAGATCGGATCAAAGATAATCAAATTATCTAATTCGTGATCTTTTGGCTCCTTTATATTTTTTACCTTAAGTTCCTTATCTAGTACAGTAGAAAATAAGCTCTTCGGTACAGAACTTACTGTAGTAAATATTTTTTGAAATGTTATAAAGCATACCCAGGTATATACATAAAGCCAATTTAATTGCAATTATTTTTTACATATAAAATTTTCTTCACTATTTTGACATTAAAATATAAAATTTGAACATTTCTTAATAATATATAATGAAAATCGCAAATCTTAAACTTTTTTGAGTCTCGTGGTTGACCTTTTGAAATGCCCATATACAGAGTATATAGTACGCCATGCTAAGCATCACACATTCATACATATTATATACATACATAGTATTGTATAAGGAATGGATAGAATTTGTACCAGAGTTTAGCAAAATGAAACACTTAATATGCTTATAATAATTTTGGTATTTTTAAATTATGGCCTATTATTTCCCGGTTTATATTAGCAGCTGGTAAATCTGTGTAAAGTATGTGAATTTGTGGTAAATTGTATTCATTCGTTTGCATCTTTTGAATTTTTTTTTCTGTCGAGTGACACGAAAAACATTTTTTATGGATGGACATATGAACTCGTACAAAAATTTATTACTGAAAATACTTTTAAAATATTTTTAAAATTTAAAAAAAGAATTCTATTTAATTCTTAGCATATGTATGTTAAGGTACTCCAAATATAAGTAAATAAAGAATGAATTATTTATTAATTGATTATACAGACACCCTAATAGACTACACAACATGAACACACAAAGACAAAAACCTTATAAAGCATTTTGGTAGCAAAAATTTTGTGAGTTTTCTACTACAGTTGTTGTTGCTGTTCACCTTTAATTCTAATTGTGTGCAAAAGTGAAAATTCTCTCAATTGTGGGAAAGCTTAGGTTTTCCTTTCAATTGAAATGGTGATTCTGATGGTCGCTTGACAAGATTGGCAAATTGTAATTTGTGGAGTCACATGTATCTATCTTCTTATCTGTTTTTAAATTAGCATTTCCATTAAACTAGTTAGCAAAAGATTGAGTTCATTAAATTATTGACTTGGAATATTCTAGTATTTTATTATGAATTTAAATTTATTTATATTCAATCAAGATTGATTTTGTCTCATTAAACATCTTTTGAGCTTGACCTATGACTTATGACTTATCTTTAAGTCACTTCTTCGTTGTTTCCTCTCTACTCAACTGAATAGGTTTCAAACATATCTCTAAAATTAGCATCCCGAATTAAGAAAAATGAATTTTGTTGTGTAAAAAAAAATCCTTTGTGAAATAATAGTTTTTGTTTACTTTCTTTGGTTTTTAGTCATAGTTCGTAAATAACTGTTGATCGATTCATGCAGTCGCGAAATAAGAGTTTTTCCCTCAGACTTTAAGCAAAAAGTCCCAGAACAATCGATTGGATTGTTCGTATAAAAAATTTTGCTCGCGTTCAGCCGAAGACAGTTTTTTTTTTCATTCTCTATTGCTCGCCTCATTTACTCACCGTTTGGCGTTGAACCAGGACCAAAGTCTTTTGCGCATGCATGTATGTATGTGTGTATGTGTGTATGTGAAATTCCGTGGGTTATACGCTTTAGTTTTCGTTGTGAATTTGACTTGTAAATTGTGCACTCACTGCAGTACGTTGTATAACAGAAGGTAAGGTACCACTATGCATCGAAAAGAAACGAAGTCTGATGATCAGAGAGAGAGAGAGTGTTCTCGCATACGGACGGCAAGGAAAAAAACGGTTAACAGTTATTTGCGAAATATGGTTTTTATATAATTAATTTTTTTAAAAAGCAAAAAATGAATCTCAATTTATTTTTGTTCATCGGTTTGACCACTAAAACTATTAAATAAAATTATATAAAACAAAATTTCAATGCACTGTATGGATAACTTAAATAATAAAGGACACTATATTGATATTAATTATTTCATACTTACTGTTTTGATCTATTTCATCGATTGAAATTGCTGAACAGGTTTTTTTCAATTGCTTAAATTAAGATTCCGGAGTCAGTCAATTGTCTTTCCCTTTCGTATACTCACCTAGACGAACAACAGTCCTTAAATATTCTTGATGATGTTAATGTCAGGGGAGTAATTTGACGTTTTGGTTATGAATCCTTTGTTTTGCAACCTGAGCGGTCTGAATGGGAGCGTTGTCATGTTGGCACGCCCACCAAATGAAGATTCAAAAGGAAAAGGAAAGATGGTAAAAAAATGTCATTGGAACAAAGAGAAGAAGAAACATTTTTCAAATCTATTCAGTTGAGCGGTACTGTATACCAATTTTAGAATTTTAAATTTTAAATTAAAGCAATTTATTTAGATTTAATTTTAAATACACTTTTATTTAAAAATGTATATTTGACAATTGATTAAAATCTTGAATTAATTATCGAAAGCATAAATAGATTATAATACTTATATTAAATTTTTTTTGATTATAAAATACTTGAAAAATATTTCGAAACTAATCTATTCAAAGTTGTTCGTCGTTCATCTTGTTCTAACAATTCAAATTCTGTTTTTTTGCTGACAAGTGAACTTTAATGCCAGACAACTGAAACCAGCAAAAAAAAAAAGAGGGAAAAAAAGAAACAAAAGCCTTGCATTTGGGTTGACATTACGAGGCCAATTTGAACAAAGAAAACACAAAGTTGCATTGACAACGTGAATAGAAGAGGACAGAATAGAACGAGCACAGTATGGCATTTGAACTTGGTTTAAAAAAAGAAAGGCAAAAAAGGAGGGAAAAAAGACAGCAAATGAATGGATACGAGTAACCCAAAAAAAAAGTATATATACCTACATATGTATATATCCAAATCGATAGTTGAGAATCGAACATTAGGAGTAAAGTTAGAAGCATGAGAATGAGGAGGAGCACAGCAACAGCAGCCGCAGACATTTTCATGCCTGACTGGCTAAACTCGAGCGTAAAAGCAATTTTCTCTATAAATTCTCCTCTTTTACCTCAAGTAGCCATATGTAGAGTAAGAGGTTTAGAGGTCGTATATGGAGGGCCAAACGGTTTGCAAATTTTAGCCAACGCATCAGTGAATTTTACTCAGCCAAAGAAGAGAAAGAAAGAGAGAGTGAGAGAAAAAAGAGAAACGCACACACACACACACAGACACAGACACAAAACTTTAGCCTAAAACTCTGGAAAAATGTTCAATTTTTTCAAGTCAATCAACTAGAAGAACAAAAAAAAAAATCAAAATGCATTCAAATTACACTGCGTATACTTGATATTCAGGCGAAAGTTAAGCGATTAGAGATGAAAGTTTGTTTTTTTTTTTGTTTTTTTGCACCAAAACTTAAATAAGTTATGCCTTTGGCACACTCTTTCTGTCTTCCTCCCCCCCTCTCTCTCTCTCTCTCTTTCTCTCTGTCTTTTGGTTTCATTGTCTCTGTCTTTAGCAGAAATGAATTTCCATTCAACAGCGGTGACCATTAAAGATTTTGATGTTGATGTGAATGAGAATGAGATGGTTGATAATGGGGATAATGTTGGAATTGCTAACAATGCGGCTGATATATTGTCAAAGTTGCAACACCTGCAAGCGAATCATGTATGGTTGCGTCAACAGCTGACAGATTGGCAACGACAGGCGTTAACTGAACGTTTCCACCAACAAAGACGCATACACATGGAGGGTGCCAAGCTGGAGAAGATGTTGAGAGCCCTTCAGGCTAAATATAATCGCAATTGGAATCTATAGAATTTTGAATACCAAATGAATCAAGGCAAAGTATTAACTTAAATGACAAAAACAAAAATATAAATTAAAGCAAAAGAATATAAATTAAAGCAAAAGAAAATATGAAAATGATAAATGACAGAAAATTGCACAATCGTGAAATTATATATATCGAATTATTAATGTTACAAATATATAACTATAAAGAGTGGCACATACTTTATATAAACAAATATACAAATTTGTCGATTATTTACAGTTTGATTACTTCATTATTGCCGACTGTTTATAGTAAGAAAGTTTTGATCTAACTGACTAATTGTATAATGAATTCAACCAATTCCGATAGAACTAAAATGAAAGTATTTAGAACTAAGTATATTGAAGTAAATTTCATGACAATCCCTTAAAGAAGAAATGAAATAAGAAAGTCGTCCCTGCCGACTTGGAGTATACCCTCAACTATAAAGTTTGAGTATAAACTCAAACTTCTTCCAAGTCCCCATTAATTGAATATAAATTACTTTATAAAATTTTCCTACCAAGCTGACACATCAAATGCATGCTTTCTCGCTTACTCCTTTCAGTGAGCGAAACTAATGCGTTATTCGGCACAAAGCAACATGCGCATGCTATCTCGTTCACACATTTCATTTGCTGCTGTCCATGACACTTCTGTACAAAACATATATGTATATGTATATCTCCGATATTTATTGTCAAATTCGGCCAGATGGTACATAATGGCTATATAATTGAGTCTGCCAAAAAGAATAGAACTCTAGTTATAGTTTTTCCTAATATGCGGGGGCGGAAGGTGGGTGTGGCAAAAATTTAAAACATACTTGAGCAAAAATTTAAAACAAATGCGGTAGCTATATTTTTATAGTCTCCAAGATCTCCATGTTCATACAGACAGACGGACTCAATCCGTTATTGATGCTGATCAAGAATATATATACTTTATGGGGTTGGAAAGTTTTCCTTTTGCCTGTTACATACATTTTGACGACTTTATTATACCCTTTTACCCTATTGGTACAGAGTATAATTATTTTTATTCATTTAAAAAATCTCAAAATCATGAGAGCCAAGTTAATTAGGTGGACTCGATGCTAGCCATTTAAGTGTTATGGAAATCGAATTTGCATAGCATTTAGGAGCTCAAAGCACCATGTTGAGCAATTAAACTAGTTAATTAACTGAAAATGGCCAACACTTTGACTTATCTTGGTCACTAATAATAACCGCACTAGATAAGACCGCATACACACATCATAAGCCAATTAATCATACTGGCCGATGGCCTTTTAACTTGGTTTAAAGACATCACCTTCTTCACAATGGAATACCCAGATAGCTGGCTACTAGTTAAACACTCTATACGAATGGGTGGTTTAGGTGAGGGGAAGGGGAAGGGTAAAATGAGAACGTGTGCCTTCTGTTTAGCAACTATTTATAGACACCAAGTGACAAGTAGATGGCACTTGGATTGCATGTGTGTGTGTGTGTGTGTGAGTGCGAGAGTTTGTGTCCTGTCTGGTCTTTGTCCTTGGCTTTGGCCGCAAGCCTTAAGTGTCCTCATCTGTTAATGGCACCTAGCGTGTTATCATTAAATCCTTGGCTAGGATGGATATAGCCCCAACATGACAGCAGATACTTAAGTGGACCATAAACGGCAACATGGCAACATGCAGCAATGGCAGCGGCGGCAGCAGTGGCAACAAAATGCAAATGCAAATGGAATTATTGCCGTAACAATTCAACAGACACTTCTACCGGCCTGACACGCCCGCTTCCACCTTCTTTCCACCTTGAACTCCGCTCCAATCTACCATTCAACTGAAAAGTGTTTGCATATGCAAAAGCACACCCGACCCATACAATATCGAGACCACATGACCACGCCCACATTGACAGCAAAGGGGGGCCGAGTGCATTTCAGCGATATAAATATTTATATAAGTTAATCGGTTTATGGTGCACGAGTAATTGAATTTCACTGTGGAGCCACAACCAACCAGGTAAAGTAAGGTAACTGCTACTATCCAGTGATTCTTTTTTACCCACTCCCCCCCACATTCCCTCTCCTTTTCTACTTCTACATTTACCCATGTCATGCGGTTTTCAGACACTGACATCGACACTTTAGAGCTTCTACTGCATCGTTTACAAAGTTGATTTCTTACTTTTATTTATAGGCAAAACGGAATGGGAATCCCACATACATACATATATACATATATAAAACAACGCCGGTCTCATCAGTAAAACGAATGCTGGGTATATACAACAATTCTGAATAAGAGAATGATATATCTTTATATACACATACATACGTATATATATATATAAAGAGTTTGGAGAACAAAATGATTGATATTTCCTAAATAGATTTATGGCTTTAAAGTTTTTGTCTCTGGTTGCAAAGAAACTTTTAAAATTCTAAAGCACAGTGAAAGCCCTTGTAATGGTTGTCCTTTTAGCTATATCAAAAGGACATTCGCCACATGGATGTCTCAGTTTCACTTTCCCTTACACTGCTGCGAAAGATTACTACCGTTAAAGTATAATATTCCTTGGCTTTACTATTATATAAAATAAATAAAGAAACTTAGTACATTTATCCAGCGAATCGAGATATTGTCCTTATAGATGTATCCTCAAGAAGAATATTACTTGTTGTAGTCTATTTAATATAGAAAAATAGATTGGTGATAAAGACCAAATACTCTAACTAACTACAGTGAAATCTCAATATATTGAATCTGAGGGGAACTACAAAATTGTTATATCTATTGTTTCACATACTTATGTATATGTGAGAAAAACTAAGGAAAAACTTGGCATGAAGAAATCTGAAAAAAAAATCGGTTTAAATATTGTTTTCATCTGGTTGCATCAAAATAATTCTAAAATGGCACTAAAATGTGTAAAGTAGGAATTAAATTTTTTTTAAATATTTGGATTCGTTCAACAGATGTACTTTGTGTTTTAGCTTCCTGTACCTGAAGAAAAGATTGCAATTATTCAACTATATCTATAGCTTTTCTAACATTGGTAAAATTTTCGAACTTTTCTTCCTTCCCAACAATGTCGACTATTATCGCAACATTAGCAGCTATGTATGTCATCTTCAGTAATATGCCACGTAGAACTGACGTTTTCATCGTATGTTAGGAGATCATCAAAGCCATTCTTCACTGTCTTGAATGCAATCATTTGTAGTCGGAATATTTGGACTGTACGCTTTCCAATAGCTTTTGGGCCGTTCTGCTACCTTGCATAACTTTAATATTGTTCTTTTGCATCTCTTCCAAATCATTGATTAGAAATGCTTGAAATTTTTAATTATTCCCAGATCTAGAGATTTTTTCTTGACTTAGTTCTTCACATCGTTGTATAAAGACAATTAAAGCAAGACTTTGCTATGCTTAACTTATTTATAAGTAACAAATTTTATATTGCTTTATTTGGATTTGGTTCTATAGAGGTGTCTGAATACATTCAGGCTCAGAAATTCTCGTTATAACGAGGCTTCGAAATTTCACTGTATATGCCAGACCTGATTTCTTTTATTTTAGTTAATTAGAATACAAAAAATATTTAAATATTTCGTCATATTTAAAAAAAATGTCATATGTAGTTTTAGTAATTTGGAGCACATTTTTATTCTGTCCAACTGAATATTTGAATATTTTTTGTAAATTCTATCAAAGTGATGTTAATCATTTTATTTTGGTAATTTTTATTTATTTAAAAAGGGGTAGAAAAAATAAAAATTAAAAAAAATAAAAAAAAAAAAAAACGGTCTGAAAAGAAAAAAGGGGGGTTTTTAAATTTTTTTTAATTTTAATATTTTAAAAAAAATATATATATATATATATATATATATATATAAAAATAAAAAAAAAAAAAAAAAAAAAAAAATAAAAAAAATAAAAAAAAAAAAAAGGAAAATGAAATAATGAAAAAAAAAAAAAAAAGAATAGGAAGGGGGGGGGGGGGGGGGGGGGGGAGACGATTTATATTGTTTTAAATTTGCAAGTATTTAAAAAAAAACGTTTCGTTTAAGCATCAAGAAAAACTTAGAAATTATCAGCTTAGATTAGAGATCAGATTTCATCTATTTTAATGATTTAGAATACCACAGTATAAATATTCTGATCTGAGCGTTGCTATACATATAATACTGTATACAGATTTTTTATCAAATTTCGGTGAATCATAAACAAACAAGTCTATAATAATAACAAAAATAAATTTAAGTGCCAGTAGCTAAGCCCTTGAAGGCTTTATGTTGCCAGGTACAGGCTACAAAACGATAAATAGAACTATAAAAATTCTATAAAAGCTATCAATTGATTCAGTCTTGATTTTCTTTAAGGTAATAGACAAGTTATTTTAACTTTAAATTTTAGAAACTATCTATTAACATTTTTAATAGCCTTAGTTTTATCTTACCTCTCTTATCCGTGAATTAACAGCTTGTATTTGCTAAAGATCGTTAGGTTATGATAATCTTTCTGAATTGATTATAAGTATCCTTAAAAAACAAGGACAATTCTAATAATAGTTTTTTATATTTTTCCATGGCGTTCTTAAGGGGAGCTATATGATATAATCAACTGATTTTGATGGAGCATATATATAAACCCCAAACTAATTAATGTTCCATTTCTTGACAAATTTTTTGAAAGTTACCCAAATTATGCAATCTGAAGCATCAACTTTTGGCGATCGCTTCGCTATCTATTTATGCATGATTTAATTGTTCGGTTGGGATTATATCAAAAACATAATTTTTTCAATAAAAAGAATTATTTTATGCTGTCGGTAGAGTTTGCTTCGACAGACAGACATGATTATATTATTTATATACATACATACTTCATATTTCCGAAATTATAGAAATATCCTAAAGAACAATACAAATGTACTATTTTTTTTATAATACATATTTTATAATTATGGAAATAGAATAATGCAGTCGATATGTATCTGTCAATCCTAGTGTCTAATCTGTCATTAAGTTAAGTATTATATACCAAAGGAGGACAAATATGTATAATTCCCTATTCTACAAGTTTACATATAAAAAATTTCACTATTAATCTAAATGAATTGTTATTTAATATTTACTATTTACAAAGTATTTTTCTTTAATTTTTGCAGTTATTTATTAACTATTAATATCTAAATAATTAAGGTAAAGCATAAAAAAGACAAAATTAAGTAATCATTGAATTACTCATTATTTGCATTTCAACATGCGGCTAACACATTTACCTAAAATCAATGGCTTAAATTTAAGCATGAATTCCTGATTATTGTCTTAGTGTTCTGTTACATGTTCATGTTATCCAATATCTCATGATTAGAGAGCACTCTAAATCAGAATGTGCCTAGTTTAGGCTATATGTGCATAGGTGAAAGTGATTCATGAACATTATGAATTACTGAACCATTTGAATAGAGTTTGGATTTAAAAGAAACAGTAATTCCATTCGCAGTTATAGAATTAAATTATCAATAGTTTTACTAAACAAAATTAATCGATTACATTTTTGATTACACACTAAAAGGTTATTTTTTTATTTTATATTTAATCTTTAAATTTTCAAAAATAATTTGACATTAACATAATTATTATTGCATAAAAATGAAAAGTTATACGAAGTATTAAGTCGTCCGCAATCGCCTTTTATCCCGTTTTCGTTCACTCTCTCCCTTCCTCTGTCTCTTTCTCTCTCTCTCTCTCTCCGTCTCCGGCACATTAAACATGGCGCCAACCGGAAGTGCTAGCCCGTTCAGGCAGCAGTCACCGGGCACCAGCAGCAGCCATCAGAGTGCGTTTCTATGGTACTTCCGCTTTAGTGAACATTAATTGCAATTAAATTTGGCATTACTGCCACTGCTGGCTCGGCATTTTCATCCCCTGCCACCATTTCTGGCCCCCCGAACCCCCCGTACCCGTTCCTTTGCCTTTCACATTTAGATGCAATTTTTGTTCGTTGCATGTTTTGCCCATTTTTTTTTTTTTTTTTGTTTTTTTTGCATAATTTAAACTTGTTTGCTTTGGCTGTGGGTGCAGTCTGCCTGATGGGTTTGTGGGGGGGTTGTGTGGTTGCCAACCACGCCCACTATTTGACGACGTCGTCGTCTGGGCTGTTGTTACTGTTGTTTTCAATTAACTGTGCGTCTAACTAAATGGCAAATAAATTAATGTTTATAGTGCATAAATATGCAATTTATATGCATTTCCCTCCCCTACCCTCCCCTCTCCCACCGCTCATTCCTTCTCTCTCTCTCTCTCTCTCGGCCGAGTTCTTACACCCATTATGCACTTAACTGGATCAACGATGACGTCAGTTTTATCCTCTTTATATTTTTATACTAATATTCAAAAGTTTAATTTTGAAAACCATCAGAAAAAGTTTGGAATATAAGATTTTTCCTTAACTATAGTTAGGAATATCATTTCTACACTTTGCCGATGGTCAGAAGTTTGCATCTTATAGAAGAAAAGCATCTGCGATATCTATATAAAGTATATATATTTGCTGTTTAGCTCTAGACTCTTATAGCTAAGCTAAACTGTCACAGAAACAATCGGACCATAACATTTTATTTGTATGTAAAACTTGTGCATTAAAGATAGATTTGACTAGGGTTATATATATACTTCTTATTGGTTCTGGTAAAATATGTATACATAGATGTCAAAGATATAATCTGCAAGGACCAAAGTTAGGCCATTCTCCTATATATGTACTATGTATATTTCTAGTTAATATCGACAAAATTATGATAGAAGGTGGCCGGTGATAAACGTTAAATTCCTGGAGTGTATTAAGTAGGAAAAGTTTACTGGATTGAGACTTTCTTAGATATAATTGAAAGATTTTTTGACCAACTTTATATTTTACGGATAAATATTTAGACCAAAGGGAGTCTTCATATCATAGGCAAATAATCAACTTATCCGTAGGAAGATTTTCTTTTTTTTGTATTCATCAATGTATGGCCGTTTTTTCAACCAGTTGTAAAAAAGAAATTAAAACGGCAATATAAAAACCCTTTAATACCAAAAAAAAAAATGAATTTTACTTTAAAATTTTTACTGCATTTTTATGGGATTAGATATTTATATTAATTTCCATTTTAAATGTGTATTAAGCTAACATATGTATATATATATTTTTTTTTGCAAATTTCAATCAATTTTAGGATCTGATTGGATTTTAACCATTAACATTCATCCGCAGATGTCTGATCAATCTCTACAAAGTTTGCTTATATAGCGCATAAACTATAATTTAAAGACCTTCTCTAACTGATACACGTTAAAAGTTATAGGATATCAATATAAATATAATTTTCAACATAATAATATCAATATAATTTTAGTTTTTGAATAAAAGATTTAGAAAAGTTTTCAATGCCTGATAATTTAGTTAGAATTAAGTAACAAAGTATTTTTATTTATTAAATTTTTTTGTATTACTTGACTTTTACTTGCATACGTATATCTATGTATATCGTATATATAGATTTTATCAGATAACCATGATCCAATATTTAGTTTATTTTTGTGGCTAAAACTTTAATTGCCTAAAAGTTTTTGGGTGAAATCTTTGGTTCTATGCATTTTGTTTAACATTTCCTGTGACTTTTCAATAACCGTCTCCCCCCCTCCCCCTCCCCTCTCTCCCTCTACCGAACATGGCCAGTGTTGCCGCTCTGACTTTTCTTTCATCTGTCCTTGTCGTTGTTATTGTTGTTGTTCTTGTTGTATGTATGTCCTTTTCCTTTTTGTTTTGTGTTGTGTTGTTGCCCTTTTAATTGCCCATTGAAAGTTGTTCACTTGTTAAAATGAACTTTCAGTCAGCAACAGCAGCAAAGTTGCAAGTGCAAGTTGCAGTACAAGTACAAGTAAAGTGTGTGGCAGCAACAAGCGTGAAAGTATGTGTTATGCAATTAAAAACTACAAGCCGAAAGTCAACAGCAACTTAAATCGAATCCCATCCAATCGTATAAAAAATCCATATTCTTAACCAAACTTGCTTCAAGTTTCAATCTATTTTTTTTGTTGAGACTCTCAAGAAAAAACAAAAAAAAAACAAAAAATGTATTTTTATTAAATTATGGAAACTATTTTGGTTTAAAATCTAAGGTAAATTAAAAGATCACTAAAAATACTAGCTATTATTTATAAATGTTTTATTCTTATATTAATTTAATAACTTTAATAAAAGCAACTATTTTCTAAGGGTTGGTTTTTTTTAAATTTCAAAACGATTTTTACCTTTTTTACTGTGACGTTACTTTTGGTATTCTTCCAAAATCATTTGTTAAAGAGTTATTATAAAATCCATTAATTTTATTTACTACTCTATGATAATTATAAGACATTATCAGTAAAAAAAAATATATAAAAGAATTTATGGAAGTTACAGTTAAATTTAAAGTTAGAAAAAGTTACAAGAAATTTTTAAAAATACCTGTAAAATTTTTAACATCTTTTTTTTTGACTTTTTATATGTTGAAATTCTTCAGATGTTGTAATTTTTTCAAAATTCTGCGAAACTCAATAAACTAAAACAAAATAATCCAAACATTTATTAAGTTTTAAAAAAACATTTACGGTTTACGTTTTATAATTTTCTCTTCAATTTCTAATATTTCTAATATTATTTTATTCAACTCAATAAAAATAGTTTATAACCGATAAAAATCATAAATAAATGAAGTAGAGAAATTGAATTATCAAGTCAGCCTGAAGGCCTTTGTTGCTCTGACATTGTTAATAAAAATTGTAAAGTAGAATTAATTCTTCGCTACAATTAAATAAATAATATAACCGATAAATAAATAAACTTAATTTTTATATTTTTCTTAGTTTGTTGCTTTAACTTTGTTAACTTTAACTAAAATTTAGTTGTCAGTTTTCTTATTATAAATAATGATATCGTTAGCTTTTACGGACAGGAAAACAACAGTTTTCCATTTATACTACCAATAAGTTTTCCATCATATTTTTATACATATATTTATATATGCTATATGTATCTATTTTTTTCACATGTTGGTCAGAAGATATGGTAGAGAGGCAGCTGCCTCTAATGAGTTTCTGCTGCATATGACATAGAGACAGGCAGCAGGCACGAGTAGAGATAGACAGACATTTAGACAGGGAGTACAATAGTTCATTTACCAGCTCCACCCACCTCTTTTGTGACAGCTGTAGACAGAAATCATGTTGGTCGGTTGCCCTCCCCCCTTGCCTTTCCTACATTCCTACTATTCCCTACCCTTTCTTCCTTTCGGTCTCTTGAAAACAACATATGAAAATTATGTTGCTCGAAATTCAAATCTTTATCTAGAATATACTATATACATATATATATATATATATGTATATATATGCTTTTATATCTAGACTTGACTCAGTTTTCTTTTCTATTTACTATCTTTATTTCCCTGCTGCTGCCTGGTGACTGGCATCTCATGGCCAGAACAATATATTTTTCTGATTTTCCACATGCATTATCACGTCTAAAAACTGTCTGGCATTAAAACATGTATATCACACATACATACATATAAATATGGTGGGTCTCTATGTGTGTGTGTGTGTGTGCCTTTGTCTGGCCATTTTTGTGTATTAGATGTGTTTGTGTCTTGTCTGCCCATTGAATTGTCCCCTTCTTTAGACGTGATAGAGTCATAAGATATGAGAGAGCGAATGAGGAAAGTGGGGAGGGAGGGGGTCGAGAATGGCACATAAAACACATTTGCAGGAAATGCAAGCAATACATAAACATAATTTAAGAGACCCAAAGTCAGAGCAATGGAAACTAGAAAAATTGTATAAATTATGTGCACTCTGGGGAGTTTGGCATAGTCAGTCCCAAAAAAATTGACCAACAAAAAAGAGAAGAAAAAAAATGGTCCAAACAAAAACCTCACACCTCAAAGATTTGTTGTAAAATGAAATACATTACATACATACATACATATACATATATACATATCTATGCATATGTTTCTGTCTTGTCTTCTTTGGCTCGTAACTAGAGCAGGATTTATTAAAATCGCAAAATCTGAAAAGTTTTCTCATAAACAGACTTATAGAATTTGAATTACAACCAGAGGCGTACCTAAAGGACGTAGCGCCCATGGTAGCGAAAAAATTGCGCCCCCGCACCACTCTTCATTTTTCTATAAAATTATAAATTGTTATTTTTATTTGTAATAATTGTTTATAATTCTTATAAATTAAAAGAAAATTTTATATTATAATTTAACGAGAAGTTTAATGTGGTTTCACTATCATAATGCTAAAGAATGAAAATTAAATTGATTACATTCGAATTGAATAGAATATGAGTGAGTGAAACCGGCAACTGAACATGAGTGTGTATAAGTGTATGTAGGGAGCCGGAAATCTGGTGTTCATCGATGGTAACATGATCCAAGATTATTATTTGAAAATTTTATCAGAAAATTTTAAGCAGTCGGCGGAGAAAATGGGCATTTCCCAGAAATTTAAGTTATACCAAGACAATCACCCACGCCTTGGAGCCCATAAAGGGGGGTCTTTTTTTTTTTTAACTACCCAAAAGATATAGAAACGCTGCTCCAATTGCCTGACCTCAACCCTATAGAAAATTTTTGGAGTTAGTTGGACCGCCGAATGGGGAAAACTCCAATATCATACATATCCGACTTAAAACAACGGCCTTAGGAAGAGTGGGCCTAAATTGGCAAAGAATTTACTAAAAAAAATTATACAAAATATGTCAAAATGTCCTAAAGATATGTATCATTAACAACGATGGGTATTACACCTAATGTTAAATAATTTTCGTTTTCTAGTTAATGTGGGTGTAATGTACTATATAAGAAAAAAACCGAATATTAATGTTGCACGAATTTCCAGTTTTCTTTTTGTTTTTATTAATTTTCTTTTTTAATTTAAAATAAATATTGTGTTGTTGTACCTCTATAAAAAGGTAATACAACCAGCTTTTTCTGTTTTACTTATTTTTAGAAGAGTTATTTGCGTTTAAAGTTGAACAAAATAAAAAACTGAATATTAATGTTATTCACTGTATATGATTTGAGATATTTCGAGTTACTCGAGTAGTTTGTAAAATATTCTGTGTTTTCAAAGAGCCTGTGAGCAGACGTGCAAAATGTTTTTCACTTTGTAAAATACTCGAATGTATTCGAAATACAGCATCTCATTACTTCGACTACTATCTCACTCACTTTCTTTCTCTTCGGACTAATTGTTGTGAAACCGAACGATGCACGAATTCACTCATTCAATTGTAGGTACTCATTTCGTTTTTTACTTGTATTCACTCAATTCAATTTTAACATTGTACATTCGAATATGCTCCAATAATTACGTAACACGTTTAAGGTTAGATTTCAATTATTTATTGAAAGATCTCACATCTTAATAACTAACTTTTATAGCTGAGGATTGTTTACACCTTCGTGACTTAGCAAGTTAGTTGCATGACAAAGACGTAAAATGTCCACCTTGGTGTCTTCTCTCGATCAAACATACTGCTTTCGCTGAAGTTTAAAATCACGATTGAATATACACATTAAACATACAAAGTTGAGGTGTCACTTTGCGCCCCTCTTAGAGTGGCGACCATGGCACGTGGCCTGTTTGCCATACCTTAGTTCCGGCACTGATCACAGCTAAATGATGAAAGGAAAAACCTTTTAATACCAAAGTTTTCCCTTTGTGTTGGCTTGCTAGAAAAAGACAGTATCAAAAACTTTGTTCTTTTAATCACTAAAGGTTTGATATTTTATAGAAAAAAGTAGTCGTTATTATTAATGTCGTTTTCCTTGTTGACGACATAACTTAAAATAAACAAATTTTATTATTTCCTTTTTTTTTTACTTTGTTCTTACGGTGTAAAATCTAAAAAAAATTTCCCGGTAACTTGAGAAATTGACTATAGTAGTAACTTGTTTACATGTTTACACAGTAGTTAACTCATCACATATTTATATTCTTGTCTAACATCATCATCATCATCATCATCATCATCGTCTTATTACTATTGATGAAAGGATGACTTGAAGTTTTCCAATAGGCAAATCGTTCGTACCATATTTTTTTCAAGTTCAAACTATATATCTATAATGCCGTCTTATAAAGTAAAAGTTAAATGGGGCCGAGAACTGTATAACGATATCATTGTAAATACCGATGAAGAGCCAATTTTGTTTAAGATGCAACTTTTTGCCCTAACCGGGATTCAACCTGACCGACAGAAAATTATGTGCAAGGGATGCACACTTAAAATGGACAAATGGAATTTGCAGCTTAAAGACGGTATCATAGTTTTATTGGTGGGTACCAAGGATCAGGTACCAGAGGTACCCACAACACCCGTAAAATTTATTGAGGACATGAACGAATCGGAAATGACCACAGCAATGCGTCTGCCAGCTGGATTAACAAATTTGGGTAATACCTGTTATATGAATGCAACCGTTCAATGTCTAAATGCAGTGCCCGAACTTCGTGATGCTCTTAGCAATTTTAATTGTAATGGATCTGATACTAATACTACATCCTCTTCGATTTTGTCAGCAATGAAAATCGTGTTTGCTCAGATGGGAAAAAGTTCGACCATTACACCAATTGTTCTACTTCAGGCCCTACACCGGGCATCGCCACAATTTGCCCAGACCGGGGATAATGGCACATATAGACAACAGGATGCCAATGAATGTTGGTCAGAAATTTTAAAAATGTTACAACAAAAACTTCGACCAATAATTCAAGAGCCAACAGATAATGTTGTTTCAAGGCAACATAGCTCATTTATTGAACAATTTTTCGGTGGAACATTTGAGGTTAAAATGTGCCCAAATGAGATTTCCGATGAACCAGCTACGGTAACAAGTGAAAACTTTTTGCAGCTTAGCTGTTTCATTTCCCTGGATGTCAAATATATGCAAAATGGATTAAAGTCAAAAATGAAAGAGGAATTAATTAAGAACTCGGAGACATTGGGACGGGATGCTCATTATACCAGAACATATTTAATTAGTCGACTTCCGGCCTATTTAACCGTACAATTTGTACGTTTTCAATATAAGGGAAAGGAGGGTATTAATGCCAAAGTACTGAAAGATATTAAATTTCCAATCGATTTTGATGCATTTGAATTGTGTACGCCGGAATTACAAAGTAATCTATGCCCGATGCGTTCCAAATTTAAGAGTTTTGAAGATAAAAAGGTGGCGGAAATTGATACTACTTTAGTATCAAAAGAAGAGGATAAAGAAAAAATATATGAACCGTATTGGTTTGACAATGATTTGGGTAGCAACAGTTCTGGTTACTATACATTACAAGCAGTTTTAACTCACAAAGGTCGATCTAGTTCCTCTGGTCATTATGTGGCTTGGGTTCGTTCTAGCGCAGAAGTTTGGTTTAAACTTGACGATGACGATGTCACTTCTGTGACTACAGACGATATTTTGCGTCTTTCTGGAGGTGGAGACTGGCACTGCGCTTATGTTCTGCTATACGGACCAAAACGTTTGGAAAAAATGATATGAAACCTTTGAAATTTATAAAATCAAATATTGCATTTGTATATTTGAAAGAGGATATGTTAAAATGTATAAATTGATTAAAAAAAAAAAAAAAAACATCTACATCGTATTTATCAGTTAATACTACATATAAATATCATCGCTTAGAATTTTCAGTCAACTATCCGAGTAAATTTCAAACTTAGAATTTATTAGAACTTTAAATTAAAGAGTTTAAGAGGTAATAGTCAAACCTCTTAAACTCTTTAATTTAAAGTTGGATCAACATGATAATTATGATGTAGAATGTGATCAAGCCACATCTTGCGGTTAAGAGATTAATGGACAATGTTATTGTATCCACCATTTTAAAATAGGGAAGACACTTGGATTCTATGGACAATCCGTAGGATAAGTCATTTAACTTTAATCAATTCATTGCGGCATTCCGAATATAGATAGCTAAATCTTAAGATCATTCGTCAAGTATTTATGGCATTTTTCTAATATTTTTCCTTCTGAAGCACATTATTAAACTAATAATTATCTATAATAATAATTTATGTAAATTTATGGAGGAATAAGCAGCTATACCAAACGGAATTTAATTTAATTTGGTGCAGCAACCGATTTTATGATCTGAGGTAGAGGTGGGCACTTACCGTATTTTCATACCCAGCACGACCCGGCCCACGGGCCGAAGTGCAAAACTTTACCCATACCCGATGGCAAAAAAATTTTGAAACCCGAAATCGAACCCAAGAAATTATTTTCATATTCCTTGTGGGAAAATAAGATAGTTTTTCATATCAAATTTCATATTCTTGTTCAAAATATGTAGTAGCATATCTAGATATGCGCTTGAAAGTCACGTGCGTCTTTTGTCAAGTATTCTCTCAGACGAAGAAAAGCCCGTTCGCTCGTTGCAGAACTTACTGGAATAACAATTTGAAGTCCGTTACTTGTTGCCAAAACTCTAAAATTGACAATTTCGTACTCGAATTTGTGGTATAATACTTATCAATTTCTAATTCTATTTATCAGTATCCAAAAATTCTGTAGATTCGTGATTGTGATTTGTGATGTTTGGCGGAGAGTTTTCAATTTTTGTTTCATCAATTGTGTGTCTTTAAATTTCGGAAGTTTCCAGACAAGAAAAGGAATTATTTAAATATTTAATGGGATCATATTTCCTAAATTTATTTGAGGTGAACAGGGTTAAGCCTAACCCACCACACCTGCCCGAAAACCTGCGAAAACCCGGCCTGTGCCCACATCAGAATTTCTGAGATCTTCCAAGACAAATGCTATGTGTAAATTGTGTATAAGCGGAGGAACTATATTTTTTGATAATTAGAGACCCAGAACGGAATAAAATAAATTAAATTAAGAAATTAAGTACTTGATCGATCGAATTTTCTTAGGTGAAAGATTGTTTATGAAAAAGAAACCCGAGTAGGATGAGCTGATTGGCTAAGGTTAGTTAAATCTATATATTCCATTTCCTTAACGTGGCCAATAAAAATTATAGCGACCGATAGTTGTGTATCAAGAAGAATGAAAATAAATTTTAAAAACTTCTTTACTAATATTTCTTTTAAACTATGTAGATTTAAATTCAATATTTATAGCTAGGATAGGGCGATGTCATGTCAATATAAATGAATTAAAATCCAAATATTTCCGAAGACAGATTTTACATTTAGGCAAAAAATGATTTATCATTCGCATTTCTACCCAGTTTAATTATTCCTTCACCAGAGGTAAGCTATGGCTCGAACTGGAGAACATTTGCAAGTAGTAGTAGTAAGAGTATATAGTAATTTATATATATTTATGCACATTTAATATAGTTTTAGTCAATATTCAATTCTTAGTTAAATTGAGATATTTAAATATTCGTTATTAACCAGAGAGATATCTACATATCTGTATCTCCATATATACATAAGTAAGTATATAAGAGTTAGCTACCCATATTTCCTCATACATACAGAGACATGAGTTAATTTAAAGGCCGATAAATTCCTTTCGTTTTCTAATCTTCCTTGACTTTAGTTTGCCTTCTAGCTATTGAGTCATAGGTGAAGGAGCACAGCATTTGTGGATAGGATGGGGAAAAGGCATTTGTCTTTGACTGCTGCTTCCATTGCCGCCTTATTCTCCTTCATTGACTTTCCTCATTAATTAAGTTTGTGTTTGGGTTTTGTGTGCTTGGATGCAGCAGCAGCAGCAAGCAGATAGGATGCAGTCTAGCTTCCTCTTTGTAGTCTCTCTTTCTCTCTGTCTATTCGTCTGTCTGTCTCTTTATATGTATGTATATACTTCTTCCCTCATTCTCTTCTTCTAAATCCGGCTTAAGTTGGCCCCATAATTGGCTGCCGCAAACATTTTAATGAGGCAAGGCGTCCACGTCACTGTCAACGTCACGTTTTCCGGCAAAAATATTTGCAAGAAATGTCATTGGCATAATTAAGATGATGATGGAATAGTAGATTATGGTGTGATGGCTGGTTATGATCATGATGATGATGATGATAAAACGGAAATTTGAATGCCAAGGCATTTGTTGAAATGTTAATATGATATGCAAGCCAGCATAAGGATGGATATGCATTTCCATACTCTCTTACTGGGTCCATTAAATTCCAATGTACAGCCAGGTGACAGATGCAGTACACCGGTTCGCCCTCCCATTTCCGCACCTCCTCTGCTCTTCTTCTTCTTATCTATCGTTCTCTAAAGAAGCATGTGTGCATTAACACCTCAACATCAACATCATGAGGCAAGCATCTGCGTTTCTTTGGCACGTCTTCTAGCGGCCTTTCGCAACCCTGTCAAAATATTCTACCTTATATCTTATCCTCCTATCACTCCTCATACCGCTCTTTCTCACCACATGTGAGTGTGCATCGATTGTGTGTGCGTGTGTGTGTGTGTGTGTGTGTGTGTGTTTGCGGCACGTAATGACATGCGGCTGCCAATGTTGTGGACGCGCAGCATCCATCGCCAAGTGCGCGTTGCATAATTTATGCATGTATGCAAGCAACTGGGAAGAGCTCCACGAATGTCACCCAAAAAACCACAAATCTTCTTGCCGTGCTTCAATGCTTCAATGTGATGCAACAAATATCATTGTGTCTCTATCTATTTAGCTCTCTCTCTCCTCTCTCCTTTTCATTCTCACTCTGTTAATGCAACTTTAAATAACTGACATGGAGATTTATTTATTTAGTGTGATAAAGCGAATGATTAATTATTTTTTATTTAATGATGTTTCCCAAATCAAAGAAATAAGTATTAAAAGCAATATATTCATATAGAAATATTATCTATATATGTATATATACACCTGTATATACAGTTGCGTATACAATAATAGCACCACTTGCTTAAGAAATATGTTCAAAGGACTCGTAGTTTTATTTTAAGGTTTAAGGAACATATTTTTGACCGCAGAAGTTTCACAACTAATGGAAGAAAAAAAAAGATTATAATAATATATATCCTGCAACGTATATAATAGTTTCCTAGTTCAAAGTCTGTCCAAAGTTTTAGATATAGTAAACTTTTGCAACCATTTTTTGTTACTTTTAGTTGTTTAGTTTAGCCTAAACTGTATATTTATGACATCTATATATATACATATGTATATACATAGCTCTAAGTAGTTCTATTCAATTTGATTATAATCGATTCTTTAAAAAATACTGAAACTATGTTTGCTTTTTCCAAATATGTTCAAATTGCACATCAAATTAAAATATTTTTAGTTCACAAATAAATCAATGTACATATATTTATTAGTTATTGGAACAATTTTCAATCATTAAAGATAAAAATTTTCGATTAGCCACCTTTGATTGAAAGGACTTTTCATAGTCATCTTAAATTCATCAGGATATTAAAGGATACTGAAAAACTTTATTAAAATTCTGAAAACGCTACCGATCGATTAATTTTAGATGTCAGATTACTAATAATTTTATTTAAAATCTCTTTAAAATTATGTTTATAATAATTGGTTGAAATTTAAAGAGCCATTTCGTTTGACTTATGTAAGTCTTTTTATTATTATTTATATTCTTAATATTAGTTTTGGAAATATGTACATATGTACTCCTAATTGTGATTGCAAAATGACGATTTTAAATCCTTTCTATGAATTAAATAATTAGTAAAAGCCCTTTTCTGAATTGATAGTACTCCTTATCCTTAAGAAAACATGGGTAATTCTATAAAAGATTTTTCTTAGGGTTTATTGAAATAAAATCTTTTATTTTAAATAAAATCAAAAAACAAGTTCCCTGAAAATTACTCAATTTTCTTCGGGTTATTTTCTTAGATTTTGGTTCATATAAGAAATATTGTGTGAATTCAGCTTCTATTTGATTTTACGATAATTCTACAATTAAAATAAATATTGATATATGTACATATCTATTCAGTTAATAAACCATTCAAGTCAATAATTCTCATTGAAGATGATATAATTTTTTTTAAACATTTATGCCTATCTTGTGTCATAAATTTTTACTTTTGGTTTCGATAAAAATAAATTAGAATGATGGAGATAGGAAGGAAGGACTATACGTGGGCTGGTATTTATATTAAACTCTAGTCATATCTTTAATTAATGTTCCATGGCTTCAGAAAAAAGACTTTTCATACAACAAAATATTTTGCTCCGAATGTTCCTATGGAAGCCATATGATATATTCAACCGATTCTGATAAAACTTAGCTGACATATTAATAAGTACATACATCAAACTCGCAAATATTAAAATTTTTGTAGTTATTGAGGTTAAACCTTATTCATGATCGATCGTTCCTATGGAAGCTATATGATATAGTCCACCGATCGGGATGATATACAATGAAGCAAAAGGAAGCCTATGTTTTAAATTTCTCTCGCTCTCTGTAGGGTCTCGGAAGGAGAAGCTCGAGGCAGACGTATAGACGGACAGGGCTAGGTAGACTCGTATATTCATGCTGATTAAGAATATACATATATACTTTATATAATCGGAAATGCTTCCTTTTGTGCAAACTTCTATTCAAAATTATTTTACCCTCTGCAAGGGTATATAGACCAACCTAACAGTCAATTTATTTTTAGGAACATCTCCCCAAAAATACTTTCTATATTATATATAGATATTTTGTTTCACAAAGATTTCGGTAAATAATTAAAATGCTTTTGAAAGAATAACCAAAGTATTTAATATTTAAAAGTATCTAACGCAGAACGTAAAATAGAATATAATATACAAATAAGTATAATGTCAATTATTGGGGACGTACTCGATACGGATAATCGATAAAAATTTTAAAATACATACATTCTTACCCCGCATTAAAATAATGAATAATTTTTGTTAACGTTTCTGTCAATTTAAATTATCTTCATGAAGAAATTTAAAATTTAAAAAGATCCGCAAATTTAGAATCTAGAATAATTGTAATCTATATAATTGGAGTTCTACTAAATAAAGTTGATGAAGAATTTTCTTGATTAAATCTAAGAATTAAGAATAAATTTTTTGATTAGTTAAGGAACCTTTAATTTTATATACATATTTTCATTTTGGCGCCTTTTTTATACCCTTGCAGAGGGTATATTAATTTTGGTCAGAAGTTTGCAACGCACAGAAGGAAGCATCTCCGACTATATAAAGTATATATTTCTTGATCAGCATGAATAGCCGAGTCGATATGACCTGTCCGTCTGTTGGATACAGCTCCTTCGAGACCATAAGTTAAGCTGATTTTCGCTAGGCTCCTTTGCTGCGTCATTGTATATCTCGGAATCATCCCGATCGGACGAATATATTTAGTCCCTGACATCGGTCTGAATAAGGCTTTCCTTAACTGTTGTTTTTCAAGCCATTTGTTTTGTGAGTTTAATATTTATACTTCATCAAATTTTACCAGAATCGGTTGGCTATATATTATTTAGGCTGGGTTTTTTTTAAATAAACAAACTAACAATGAAAGTACGCGGGATTTAAATTTTCTTTCAAGTGTAAAATAAATTTATTGATTAATACAAAATATCTAAAAAGCACGGCTCTTCGATATATGTATATGTATGTATGTATATACAATACCATTATAAATTGCTATAAATAGGAATATTTAATCTAGTTAGAATGTTTGTTTATCTGTATTCAATATCATTTAAAATTTACAATTTCGTTAAATGTTTTAGCCAATTTATCATCAGTGGCCAATTGTTGGTTTAATTTATCCGGCAATTCCAATTTATCGATTATAATTAAATATTGTCCATAAGGCAGAGATGACAGTTCATTAGCTTCGTTTCCCAAATGAAAATGCAATGGAAATTGATCAGATTCTGGCCACTTGTTCAGTTCGTACTCTAGAGTCCAGCGTGCAGCCAAATCCTGATAGTAACCCTTACGTAGTGCGTCAACTTTTTCCAATTTTTCCAAATGTTCTAAACTCTTTTCGTGATGGGATAAAGGGTCGATGGCTCGCATTAATAGGGAACTGGTAAGTAAAGTCCATTTGCTGTCCGGTTCAAAGTCCAATAGATCCAGGCAGGATTGCAATTGGGTTTCCAATTCTGTCTTAAGGCCCTTACTGCATGATGAGTCTAGGGAAAGAGGCGGTTTAAAATAAAACAAACCTTGATTATGGGGCAACGATCTAAGTTGCAGTTGCTCTTTGGTCAATTTTAATTGGTAGGATTCTTGGACTTTAATAGATATAGCCTTTGATGATTTCCATATGGTATTCTCCCGATTAGCGGGCAGCCAATTTTCAAGTTCTATAGACGAATCCGTTCCGATCAATTCTACTTTAACATGATTGAATGCTGGAACGGATTTGTTAAGCCCTATAACAGCTCCACCATTTGCTTCTTGACGGAAAGCGACAACGGAAAATCCCTCTTCATCACCATGGAATCCTTGACCTAAAAGCCAACGTTGATAGAACCAGGCACTGCTATCATTGGGATCGGTAAAGGCAGCGGTTAAAACCATTTCCAGTTCCTCACGTAGCTTTTCCTCGCTCATGGGTCGATCTTGCTGCTCATTGGGATACAGTTGGGGAAGGAGTAGACTTCTATGATGCCACGAGGAGTAATTGCTAAAGTTCACCTTGATCTTCTCTGTGCAAAAATCCAATTCCTCTTTATTGGGAATCTGAGCTTTGTCAGTTACATAGCGTCTGTAATCCCAGGTGTGGAAATTACGTTCATCATATTTTAAATACTTGTTGCATAGCTGTAATTCTCGTTGCCAATCCGCCAGCGGATTCTGTTCCAACGACCAGCAACGATGATGCCAGGAATTATAGGACTTGGGATTGACCATTAAACATTGTTCCGTTAACTGCAATTCGTGGCTCAAAAGGGATTGGAGCTGTTCCTCCTTCGATAGATCTTTATCCTGCGCTTCGACCTGCTCTTTTTGCTTTTCCACATCCTCATTTATGGCATCTTCGACCGGCGGCACTACTGACACATCTTTTTCTTTTTCTATATTTTCAGTCATTTGCCGAATCTTTTCCAGCACACATTCCCGTCGTATGTTCCACAGGGTGGTGACCTCTGGATTCCTTAAAAGGATTTGCGTTGTCAGTCCTAACATTTCGTCATCCAATTCCCCGCCTGCCCGTTTCCTTTGAATCTTTGCCATAGCCGCTCGATAGGCCTTCATCTTAAGCGCCTGCTCCTTTTTCTTTCTCTCCCGCTCCTCCTCAGTTGTTCGCACCTTAACACGGCCATGCATCTTGCTTTCTCTCGGAATTCAATTGGTGAATAAAGAATTAAAGTTAGTTTTTAATAAGCAATTTCTTTCTCTGGTCTGATGAGTAATGTTTTTCATTACTATTGGCAACACTTCTAAACAGCTGATTGGTTATACTTTTTCTGTTCTGCTGGCAACACTTTAATCAGCAGTGCTGCCATGTGGCGCGAAACGTAACGACCGTTACGTTACGTTGCAAAATTTTAATGTTCCATTGGCGCTAAAATTCAAATTCAAAAATGCTAAAACCAAAGAAAAAGTTCTTGTAGTTTTTTAAATCAAATTCGTTTATTATTTGTTAGAAAATGAACCCAAAAACATTATAATATCAACTTTTTCTACATTTAATTTAAATTTTTTCCTAACTTTAGTTGAAAGAACTAAAGATTTTGTGAGTTCTTTTTCTTGCGTCGAATTTATTTATACTTTAATATAAATTAACCAAAATTAAAATAAAGGAATAAATAATGATTGGATTATGAACAAAATATCGTTTATTCTGACTATTCCATATTCAATAAATAAAAAAAAAGATTAAAATGAATTCCTTTCCTAAATTTTTGAAATAATATCAGGGATTAAGTCTAATCAATATATATGTATATTTCTCTTTTAATAAAACTTTAAAGGATTATAGTCCTTGAAGGAAATACAAATTGTTGTTTTAAAAGAATTTTAATCTTATTAGTTTTCATTGAAAGTGCCAGGGGAATAGGAAGGATAATGTAACCCAGTCTACGACTCTTTTCCAATAAATACAAAAATCCCAGCTTCATTTCGTTTTCATTGCCTGTTGTTGGCTTAACTCGCAATCCAACAAACAGACAGTCGTATGTACTTAAATGAGATTCCAAGTTATATGATATATATGTATATATATACATACACACAAGTATTACAATGGGAATCACGATGCGAATAATTTTTCCACCTAAGCTGCGGCCGTTTGTCTGTTTATCCTTTAAATGCTCGACCCCGAATATAAGTTGGACAAAGGGCGGTGTGTGCGGCGTGTGTCACACCCCCCTGTACCCAGTACCCCACACCCTAATACCAATGGACCTGCATCACAAGCAGATTACCGGGGAACATTTCGCAGGCGGCGACGCTCAAAATCAGTCATAATATTTCAAATTTCATAAATTGATGCGTATCACATTAGACGGGGGACACACACACACATACACACACAGAAGAATGGAGAAGGGGAGTGAAGCGAAAGTAACGGTAACGACTGCCGATTTTTTCCCTTACTCCCTCCTCCTCCTCCTTCTTTTCTTACCCCTGGCCTTGATTTGCTTTGGTTTTTGCTTTTTTTTTTGTCTTTCATCCCCTCTCTTGGGATTTGACTTTGATAAACGCCTCAGCGCCTTAACTGGTACGCCCACATTTCAACACGTCGTGAAAATTTGCTGGCAGGAAAATGAAGAAATGGAATAAAAGAAAAATATACGAAAAATTTATATACATTTGCTATATATATATAAGTATATATGTACATATATATACGTATACATAATTCCTTTTTCTGTTTTGCTGCACGATTGATTTTCTCGCTCCAAAACATCGAATCAACTGCGACAGCAGGATGAGCAGGAGAACCAGCAGGAGCTGGAGCAGCATCCATCCAGCTCCAGGCATAAAAAGAGAGAAACAAAGACAGAGAACGAGACAGACAGAGAGGGATGGAACAAGTCCTTCATTCGCACCTGCTATCGCGCTGCTGTCTCTTCGTCCTCGAATTATTCCCCCGGCGAAGTCAACAAAAATCGCCTTTTCTTTTCGATTTTTTTTTTTTTTTGTCTATTTCAAATCGTCGATGTGGCCATTTATGGCTGTCTATCCCTTACCTCCTGCCCTTCGGCCCTCGTCCCTGGCCTCTTTCTTTCTTTCTTTCACTGTTGCGGCCATAAAACAATAAAAAAGAAAAAACCAAAAAAAAAAAGAAATGTTCTTCTCGTTCCGAATCGCTGGAGGAAATTCTTTTCTAATTAAATTTTATGACTTGCTCAATGAAGTTTTCTATATCTTTTTACCTTTCATTCTATTCATTGATTTGATTTGATTTGAAATATTGATTTGCAGCAGTTGGATAGTTATATTCGAAGACAAAGTAAAAGGTAAGTGACTAAAATCAGGTAAGCTAACCTTTCTCAAATATAAGAACTATAGTTTTATAACCTTTTTAAGTTACTCCTAGAAAATATATGCATAGGTACATATATAAAGCTGATATTTGCTAATTCGAAGTGAAGAGACTTTGAGTTGGAGAATTAGATATTAAAACATTATTCAATGACAACGAACTTTTTGTATTAACTTTAATTCAAGTTATTATTCATGATGTCTATCTTATAACCCATCGGCAAAAAAGTTCCGTTCTTTATTTCTGTTTACATAATGTAGAATTATTTATTTATTTAATTGTAACGAAGAATTAATTCTACTATTATTACAATTTTAATTTACAATGCCGGAGCAACAAAAGGCCTTCAGGCTAACTTAATAATTAAATTTCTATACTTAGTTTATTTATGATTTTTATAAAGTTTTCCATAATAGGTAGGTTGGCTTCTTTGATAAGGAGAAAGAGTTAAGCGGGTGAGAAGGGTTAATAATATGTTGACATTGATGTGTAAGATGCAGTAGTGTAAGATTGTCCTTATTTCAGAGTGGGCAGACGACTATATCGTATAGCTCCCATAGCAACGATCGGTCATAAATAAGATTTATCCTCAATAACTCAGTTGTTTTTCAACCGAATGCCACGAAATTTAATATTTCTGAGTTAAATATACTTCTTGATACTTCAACCAGTTTTATCAGAATCGGTTGACTATATCATATAGCCGATTGTTCCTATAATCAATCTCAAAATTTTGAATTTGTAAATTTGATATGTATAATTTACAATAATGCTTCTGCTGAATTATATCGAGAAAATCTGCAAGAGTATACGAACTTCGGCACGGCCAAAGTTAGTGCATCCTTCTAGTTTGTTTTGGGATAAGTTTTTGTCGGTGGTTATATTAAGGTTAATTTGGTTTGATAGCTCGATGTTTGTTGTAGTTGAATTAGACTCTTTTATAGTAAATCCGATTCATTTGAATAATAATGTTGCCAATCAAGCTCTTTAAATATATATATATATATATATATATATATATTTACGTATGTACGTATGTATATACACACTCACTGGAAAAACCACTGCAATTTGGTGAGATATCCCCCATACACTCTTTCTCTATTATTCTCTATTGTTTGTAAAACTTTTGTGTATGTATGTATGTGTGTATGCGAATATTTCTGATCGAAATGTTATTTGAATGAAATTTAGTCATAATTTATTATAAATGTTATTTCTTTTATTTGTTAGGCCAAGTAGGCTTAAGAGTTTCACGCACATAGCTTAAAATTTGTCGAAAATGTGAATAGAAACCAGTATCTGATCAATTACGATCTCGATCTCGTGCAATAATTAATTATATTTGAAATGGATTATATTAATAACTTTTTAATTGCCTTTTAAGGCATTTTAAATCTAATCAGATAAAGTATGTATATTGAATATATTATTGCTATGTGTGGAATGTACCACACCCAGTGTGTGGTGTGTGTGGTCAATTTCTATCAGAATTTGTAAATGGCAAGGACATTCCCCTTTATGCAGCCAAGACCACAAATTTGCCATTACGCGTCCTTTGCACTAGTGTCCTTTGCATTGCTATCCAATAGTTTCGGCTTAGTTAATGCCAAATAGTTAATTAGTTAACATTTTAGTACTTCACTTTTGATTTTTTTTATACAATGTGAAATATTTCAAATATTTCAGCAGTTATTCTATTATTTTCTTGATTCAATAATAGATTCGGGTTTCTACTTTTATTAATCAGTTCATAATTGATGGGTCTTAATTTGATAGCTTGTTACCCTTTCCTTTTTTTGTGTCCATAGAATGAATATTAAAGTGTAACTAAATTAATTAAATTTAATTTTAAAAAAATAAATATTTTTTGCTTAAAAAGTTTTACGAAACATTCAAATTACATTCAAAACCTTTTAAAAAATGGAATCTATAAATGAAATTCAATCCGAATAGAATTTTCTTTAGTCATTTTTCCTTGCCTCTCAAATTATATATTTATTAGCAATTGTACAATTTGTGGCACTTGCGGTTAGATCTAGTGGACTAGTTTAAACTTAATAACTTTTAACAATCAATTTAAATTATGGTACATTTATATTATAATAGCGAATATAATTGGCCAACAGTTGGCAAAATTTCCATCGATGTTGCATGGGAATATTACAATTTATGCAGCTGTTGTTAACAAATGACAATTTTAACTGGCCTAAATTGGTCTAAATACAATTTCCAATCAATTACTTATTCGGGTCTCATTTTCTATAATTAAAATGTTTTTAATAAGAAATTTAATTAACTTATTTGATTATATACTTATTCTGTTAGACATATAAGATAAATATCCCATGATTTGTTAGCAAAAAATACATTCCATTTTTCGCTATGGTTACAAAAATGGAAATGAAAATAAAAAAAAAAAGAATTTTCACCATTTTTTTTGGTTAAGAAATAAAGAGTCAGAACCAACCAGCCAAGTGTCAGCTGAAAATTGACACCTAATGCCCACGTAAAAGAAAACTAAAACCGAGGGAAATCCATGTCAAATGCCTGCCGTTTCTCCACCGCCACCGCCACTACCACTTCTCATTCCTCAATCCTCACTCCTCACTCCTCCTCTTGCCTTGTAATGTTCACCCTTCAAAATGAATGCGCAAGCAATTGACGTAAATAAGAAGCAGCCTGGCAACGTCGACGGCCACGAAGATGCCAGTAACCGGAGAAGTTGAACATTGGTTAGGATTGGAGGAGATGGATGGAGGGAGGAAGGGGGAGATTAGGTAGGGATTGAGGTGAGGAGAGCGGAGAACGAGAGAGAGAGAGAGGACTTATACATACATATGGCTTGGCCACAGCTTGAGCTTTCAAATTGGAAAAAGTTATGCAAATCTGTTGCTGCTGCTGCTCCTGCTGCTGACGACAGGACAGGAAACGAACGCAAGAAGTGAATTAGTTTCCCGCCCCCTTCCCCTCATCTAACTTCTCTTTCTCTGTCGGTTGCTGGGTGGGTGGCAAGGACATCCCGTAACTGACGACAATTTTATGTGTGTGTCTCTGTGTGTGTGTGTGTGTGTGCGCAATTATAATAATTGCAATAATAACAACAACAAAAAAAAAGAAAAGCAAAAAAAGAAAACGACAGAAAACTAAGCAACTTTGCAACGTGACGGGGTTGCTGCTGACGTGGTTCGAGTTTTCCTCCTCCTTCTGCTGCTGCTGCTGGTAGTGACGCTGCTGGTGATGATGCTCGTGAGTCCTGCTGTTATCCTTTGGCGTTGTTGTGTTTGCCATGAGCATTAAAGGCTTTGCCTGCCGCAGCATATACGTAAACGCATTTAAACGTGCTGCTGGCTGGCCTAAATAAATAGCCAACGGACGTGGCAGCAGGCTAAATTCCGGCTTTAAATCGTATCCTATACTCGATCCACACGCATCCTTTTTGCATCCTTGTTTCCTAATTACAATTACTGCCAACGACAGCAACAACAACAACAACGAGCACCCTAAACCAGGCAGAAACAAAAGCAAAAAAAAAAGAAAAAAACAACAAAAAAAAAGGAGAAAATAAATATATAAAAGGGGAATCCTTACGTGCTTAATGCCAATTAAGCGTTTGCCAAACACCCTTACTCTTAGCCCCCCCCCACACCCTCTTCTCTTCGTCTTTCCCTGCTGCCTGCTTCTTTCACTTTCCCTTTAAAAATACATATAAAAGTATTTTCAGTGTCACCCTCATCTGGTCGGTCGGTCGGACGGTCGGTCGTTATTTCAATTTTGTCCCCTTATTTATTTTTTTTTTTTTTTTTGGTATTTACATTCAGCTTTTGATATTTCGCATTTCATTGATTTTATTTTTAATATTTTTCACTGTATGTTGGGAATTTCAATTCGCCTTAATGCCATAATCCGGTATACAAGTAGATAGATAGATAGAGAGAGGGCACACTGAAAAAGGGGGAAGCAGAAAAGGGAAAAGGGAAGAAGAAGAAGAGATTCAAATTTCCGCTTTTCAAATAAATAATTTTTTGTTAATTAGATTTAGGAGTTGCTTTGAATGGGCAGGGGTTCAAGGGGTCAGCAGGTTTTATAATTTGATTTCGGATATACAATTTATAGCCAAAGGGCATATAGACTGACTGTTATTTTGAACATTCTTTTTTTGTGATTAAATAAAGTTTCCTATAACCTATAAAGTATTTTTTTTTATTTATATATATATATTAAAAAAATAAAAAATATTTTTTTTATTTGGATCCATTAGATATATTTTGTCTATACTTATATATATTAGAAATTAGAAATAAATGTTGGAAGAATGGTATATATGTATATATAGATATATGTGTATGTTACATATATACATATATGTATACTTTATGGGATCGGTAATGTTTCTTTTCTGCCTGTTACATATACTTTAGCGACTTTAATATACCAATTTACCCTTGATTAAATCTTTTTTTAAACAAGTTGCACCTCCTAATATTAATATAAATACTCCTATGTTTTATCCATCAATATATTAGAAACGATTGATAAATGGTAATCATTTTTTTCTACCATAAATTCTCAAAATGTGAATTCAAAAAAATTTTCGTTCATTTACTTTTATAAAAAGAATATTCATGAATTTTTTCAGATTTTTATAATGCATGGCTAAACTCAAAAAAAATTGAAAGACTATAATCATAACGATATTACTCATCCAATATGACGTTAAAAATTTTGAAAATTTTGCAAAAAAAAAAATTATGAAAACTTGATTAACTTTTTTTTACAGTTCTTTGATTTCTAAACATATTTTTTTTCGATATTTAAGAAATATTATGAAATTTATACCCTTATCTAACAACTGAAAACATTTTCTACCATTTCTGTTACTTTATCAAGTTATAGCTATTATACATATATAAAGTTTTTATTTGTTTTTATGAAAAGTGTTCACAAAACTTAAACAAATGGAAATAAAGGAAAACCAAATATTATAAGGAAATTGATATTTATTCGATTAATGATTTGTTGGAAAATGTTTTTTTTTTCTTTAACAATTCATCTCTAATTCATTTTAAACTTTGATTTTTATATATGTATGTATGTACAATTCTTTGTTAATCAGTTTCAGTGATTATTGAAAAAAAGAAATAAAATTAAGTTTTTCAGCTGCAGTTCGGTTTCACTTTGCTGCTTGCCACAACCATCATTCAGTGGCATATGGTTCATGGGGGTTCGATTTGGTAACCTGAGACACCAAGAAAAAAGAAAGAGAGATAAAAAAAAAAAATAAAAAATAAAAGCGAAGATCAAATGGCGCAAATCTTTTGTGGTTATATTTTGGTGATGAGATGAGATGAGATGATGGTAAAACCGCAGCGAGGGGTCCCTTTATTTCAGGGGAGGTACGAACTGGGTTTTTTTTTTTTTTTTTTGTAGTCAAGTTCAAATTCGAAACATAATTTAAACTTAAAAGCTGCCTCTGCCTTTGCCTTTGCCTTTGCCTGGAGTGCCTGACTGGTTGTTGGCCGGCTGGGGTCTGGCCTGGGCTAGCTTGGCTTGGCTTGGCCTGGCCTTTTGTGTTTTGCCTGTAATTTCTATAAGGAATAATAATAATATGAAATTATAAATGGTTTTTTTTTGCGCTGTTGCCCCTCCCCTTGGCCTCTTACTCATTCACTACTTCTCTCGCTCTCTCTCTCTATACATTTCTCTTCTATGTGTGTGTGTTAGTGTGTTTGCTTTGTGCCTGATGATTATTATGTATGCCTAAATTCTATGCACGTAGCGGCACTGAAGCTTATCTGTATCGAATATGATTAAGTGCGCCGCGCTGCCTGCCGCCTTCCTCCATGACCAGGTCTAAAACTGGTCTCTGTCTGTGGGTCTATGTTCTAGGCAGGGCCAATGGGTCGTTTTCTCTATAAGTGTTTGTGTGTTTGTGTGTGTGTGTGTGTGTGTGTGTGAACGTGCAACATTGAAAAGGGCATAAAAGACCAGGAGACAAGAGAACGCTTAAACAAACACAAACAATTGCCGGCCTCGAAGGCTTTCAATGCCTTTTCCTTTTCCTTTACCTTTCCATTCCTGCTTTCCTCCTCTCCTTTTACACAATTCTCTTCAGTTTTTTGTTGCTGTTGTTGTTGCTGTTGTTGTTGTTGCTGTTGCTGTCTCTCTGTTGGATTTCAGCTTACTTCAACGAATTGGCAAAAATTCGCATTTATTCATTTGCATATTATACCCGGATAAATATATTTAAATTGTAGATTCCTTTTCAAACAATTTGAACAATTCATTTCATTCCTTTGAGTTTTACAGGAAATTGCATTTAATTAATTATTTATTTAATAAAATTTCTACCTTCAATTCATAAAACAATTCACACATTTCATTCCAATGCACGTTAATATGTAATTGCAATTTGTAAGTGTAATTGATTTTAATTAATATGCATATATTTACTTGTCTGCAATAAATCTTTGTCATACAACAACAAAAATATTAACAAAAAAAAAAAGAATCAATTCAAAAAAATTTACATACCAAAAACGTTCAACGTTTCGAAAACGAAACATGTTTTCTTAATCTTCGACTTAAATTTTGTTGTTTTGTTATTGTTTTTTCTTTTTTATTTTGCCTCAACCCATATTTCATTATTCATAATGTGATCTTGATATTTATGGGAACTGAACAACACAGATAAACGATAAATTTTCATGTATTGAAGAGGGAATCGGATAAATATCTGGGAATAAAATCGTTCTCAAATTCCAAAAATGAAATTTCACCAAAATGATTTTAAATGAATTTTAATTATCTAAAACTTGCAAGATTAGTTAGTCATTAGGATTAGGGAAATTTTCATTAAGGGAAATAAATCAGAATCTTTGTTAAAATGAAATTTTTTATATATGTATTTGCATTCGTTGTTTGTTATTTAAATTGGTTTATTAAATTGTAAACGAATTTTTAAATTGTACTCAAAATTTGAAATTTCAAATTTATTTCTTCTTTTTGCAAGTCAAACAAATGAGCTTTCATTTGATTCACATCTATGATTTCCTTTTGAAAAAATCATTTCATTTCATTTCGGTTGTGTGCGCCACTTGAATGAAGAAAATTTGAATATATTTTCATTGATTCACATTCACCTTGGTACTTGAAGGAAAATGCTTAATACTTGAGTTACTTTTATGTGTGTTCTTCTTGTGTATGTGTGTGTGAGTGTTTTTTCGTTGTATTTGCATTTTACTTTTCTCAAACCACTTGAAAACATTTTCATCTTCTTCTTCTATTTTATTCTCATTTCTCTCAGTTGGTCTCAAGTGACTTTGACTTTTAAGCAATTTGCTAAAGGGGTTTTTTTTACCCGGTCCAAGCCATTAGGGGTTGCTTATACTTAAGAAAGAGAGAGAGAGGCAGAACGAGAAAGGGATAATGCATATGTACCTATATACATTCATATGTGTATATTAAATTGCTTTCAAATGGCATTAGTACAGCGAAATATACAGGCTGTCATTAGGCAGAAGTTGGATCTTACCGACATCTCATCTATAAAGGTGCAAACATCCTGCAAAAAAAAAAAGAAAAAGAAATCGCAAATAAACAAAGAAGAGATGAAAATAGAAAATAACCATAGGAAATTCACACGAAGCATCCGAAGTCCTTTGGGCAAACAAAAGAAGGCATCAGGCAACAACAACAGTAAATGCCAAAGAGCAAATAAAAACCAAATGTATATATATATATATATATATATATATATGTGTAGCTGCTGTGCAAACAATTAAAGTGTAGTCCATCTCCGGCGGAGGTAAAACGAAACAGAAAACGAGAAAGAGATAGATCCAGATGAAGGCGGTTCCAAGGCAAGGTGCATGGCATGGCACTTCCGTCACTCATATTCCTATAGATAACAAAAAAAAAAAACTACACTCAAGTGCCGAAAATAAAACGCAAAACTCAGTTTTCACAGTTACTCCCGCTGCTCTTATACTACTTACATACTCGTATATTATGATTATGATTGATGGGTGCACAAGCAGTGAAGGCAAAGACGAAGGCGGTGGATAGAAAAGAACAAAGAGATGGTAAAAACAAGAATAAAACACACGCCCGGACTTTCCAGATTTACACTCTCTCTCTCTATATATATATATATATACATAGATATATACCAGAGTGAGAGGGAGTTAGGGCGAGTGGAAGATCGTGCGGTGTCATATGAACTGCAACAACAGCAGGCGTAAATTATAAATTATATTTACCAAAGGCTTTGGCTGTCCTTCATTTTCAGCCGTTTTGCGTTAGGTACAATTTTTCCTCTCTTTTCGGTTTTTTTTTTGTTGTTTTCAGGTTCGTCATGCGTATAGAATTTCATTTGATTGAGCGCTTAATCAAGCAAACATTAATGTGCACTTATTATTAATAATAATAAGTGTTTTTTTTTCTTTTTCGTTGGTGAGATATAGAGAGCGAGAATATGTTTATCTGTTCAGTCGTGGCTGAATGAAGCTTCCCCCCCAACCTCAACCCTCAATTCATAATCTTTTGTCCATAGCATTCAGTGTGGTGGTCATGATGAGCATGAGATTGAGAAAAATCCAAATGTATGATGAAGCTGCACAGTTGCCGCTCCCAAGGATTTCAACCGTTAAAAAGAATGAATATTATAATGTGGAGGTTTGTGAGTGTGAGTGTGAGTGTGTGGTTATATCCGCTTGGTTGCCATTTGTTCGAATAACAATATGTTTAACAATTGAAATCTTCATTAATCAGAAAAGCCATTATAATGACAATTTTGTTTTGAAAATGAGCTGGAATACCATTTTTGGAATTTCTATATAAACAATTTACTACACTGACAGAAGTACACACATACATATAATAATGAGATATCCAAAAAATAAAATTCAACATTTTGGCTACAACTTCAACTAAGCTAAAACAACTTTTTATATAGATCTTTTCTCCTTAATTAGGTGATTAATGGCATATAAATTATATATAAAATAAATTGACATAAACAATTAAAAATTCTCTAAGATTAAGTTTCCCTTGTAGGTATATACAAATATCAAGTGTAAGCTTTGATAATTTTATATCCGTATTTACCATATCAAAGAAGAATTTCTCTATGGATTTTATGTCTGGTTTTTATGATTAAATTTTCTTTATTTTTCTTCTTGTTTTTGCTGATTCTACTGATTTCTGTTGGCCACTTGAGGAGAATGGCAAGTGGTTGCCTTTACTGCTGCTATTGCTGATGTTTTTACTCTATATAAGGTCAGACAAATGCCCACATAGCATCGCATAGAATTGAATGCCCCTAATGTCCACTTAACAGCAGCAACAGCAGCAGAAGCAGCAGCCTACTTAAATACATGCCATGCATACGAAAATGGACATGGAGTCCGGACCAAGAGCCACACAAACACATCAATGGCAGGTCGAGAATTGAGAATTGAGAACTAAGAACTGACATCGACCATTCGAGTGCAAAGACAGAGACGACAGAGACACTCATTAAATGCCAACAACATGCGAACATGCGAGAACAATAACTACCTATAAAATGTCAGGGACGGATTATGGAAGGGTTGCTGCCCCGATATAACAGAAATTCTATATATGATCGATTTTTGATTCGGGTTCGTTCTTGTATAATGAAAGGAAGTTTTTTTTTTTTTTTTTTTTAACATTTCTAACCATTATCTTTTTCATTTTAATTAAAATGGAAATTATTTTTAAATTTTAATTGCCAATTTTCAAAAATATTTTTAAAATCTTCTTCTTACTAGCTATAGTAATTTTTTTCCGAGCTATAGCTACTAGGCTAATGTAATTTAATATAGTACAAAATAATAATTATGTACAATTTACATTAATTTCCATACCAAACCAAATATTATCATTAATTTTGGGTTCTATTTTACAACTCAAAAGGATAAAACATACGTAAATTGCAATTTTCATATTTCTACAGGAAGTTCTGACAAAGTCGGTATATATTTTCAGAAAAATGGTATTATTCTTTTAAGTATAAATAAATGAAAAGGGGAAAAATTTCCATTAATGTTAAAGTTAATATTATTATTTAAAGTTTTCCATTTTTACTTCAATAGATTTTTAATAATATTGCGTTAATAAATGCAAAAATAATTCTTATTTTTTTCAACTCTTTCAAATGTGGAAAATGGACTAACATGCAACATGCATTTAAGAATCGCTTCATTTCATCTTTGATTAATATATTGAATTTAATATAAAATACTAGTTTAGCGAAAAAACTTCCTGTGGTCTTATATTGGAGTTGTATTACAGGATTTGAGTGCAAGAAATATGTACATATATAGAATCTTTTGAAAATATATACATAAGTAGATTTATATGAAATTTTTATACCAGAAGGTGTGTCTAAAAAAAGGGAATGAGATCGTTTAGGAAGTCGTTTATGGCATGATCAAGAGAAATATAGATTCATTTAGATATTGTAGTATGCCAAATAGTGTATACAATACGGTGGGATTATGCTTACTTATTTGGCATATAACATACTGCAATATATTTAGATATCAATGTAGATATATGTATACATAGATCAATCTGAACTTTTTCTTTAGTCTACTTCAATTACCTTATATTTTTGTACTTAGCTCCTGGCCAGTAGTTAATACCAACTGTTCTTGCCGATTGTCAGTTTAGGTAAACATATACCAATGAAACCGTTGAAAAACTTCCTCCGAATCGAGTACCGGGCGGGAAATTGTCATCGTAGTCGTTATTGTTGCTGTTGCTGTTGCTGTTGTTGTTGCTATTGCTGTTGCTGTTGCTGCTGATTCTTTTGAGTGGGCCGATAGCCAATTGTGAGTTGACGAGCAGGAGTTAAGAGAAGAAAGAGGGCAGTGAATCGCGTCCATCGTTCCGTTTCAAATTCAAAATACAATTGCTGGTCATGCGAACTTTAATTACACAACTGATAGATAGGACAGACAGACGGACAAACGATCTGACAGACTGAATGATGGCAAACGAACCGTATCTCTCTCTCTCTCTCTCTTCTCTCTAACTCTCTCTCTTTGTATGGTCCTAAGCAATCCAATAATTGGTATACGTCCCTTCTACAATTTGTCCCTATAATGCTCTGCCTATTCCTCCCACTATTTCAACTGATACTCATTAAACGAAATTAGTAATTTCTGTCTGTCTCTTAAGTATACATATCTTCGCCTTCGTTTGCATGTCACATGGGGGCGTGGCATGCCTTTCTTTCTTTTTGGGTTATGTGTAATTTGTTTGGCATCAGGTTATGTGTAATTAAATTTGATTAACGGTTTCTGCTGTTGCTTCTAGCAAAAGTTTTTAGTTAAACTTTAAGTCAAACTAACTACATGAACATTTTCCACATTTTCCCCCACTTTTCTGTCAAAAAGTTTCTGTCTAAAGGGTTACTCAACAGCCCTTGACTTGGCTTGTAGGGTTGGTGCAGTGGGAGTTATACGAGGTGGTTAAAAGTTAAATTATGTAGTTGGTTGATCCTAAGAAATATGTCTTACGCGGCGGTATCCCATAAAAGTCAAAGTTAAAGTTATAATTAATGGAGGTGAAATTATCTGAAATGAAATTGAAAATCCATTTATAGCAATGTCACGAATCAACTGAAATATAACAATTGCGTCATCGATCTTTTATAATGACAGCTTAGCTATAATTTTGGTAATTAACATTAACATTAACATTTTAAAGTATATTATTTAATGATACTTTATATATTTGACTTACGTATAAAGAAGAACTATTGCATGTATGTATATAAATACTATGTAAGAAAAAAAATTTATGAGTCATGAACAAATTTTCCCTAATAGATTAGTCATGAAACAATTTCCCTCCCCAACTATAAATAAAAAAAGTACAAAATTAATTGTTTCTGTTAAAACTAAAACTCTTTGCCATCACGTACAAATTGACGGGATTACAAAATGTAGAAATTTTATTTATATGGAGATGTGACTGACTGTTTATTGATTAGATTAAATTACATTTATTTTCATTCAAATAATGTTAAGACAGTTAAAACAAAGTAGTGAGATTTTTACCTTTACCACAAATGGAATAAAATCTTGAAGTTTCTTCTAATTGTTGATTAATGACTATGTATATTTATATACATATTTATAATACTTGAACATTTTGCCTTGGGTTTTTAATGTATAGCAAGAATTAATTGCATTTTTTTTTGCTATATATCTCATTTGAAAGTTCTTTTATAAGAATAAAATAATATATATATAATAAAATGGGAAAAAAAATTAAATTTTGTCTTACCTAATTAAATGTAAAGAATTTTAATCAGAATCATAATGAATCATATGTATGTATGTAAAAATATTTTGTTTCTTTCTTGGTCATTTATTTGCAATCTGTCCTCAATGGGAAGTACAGTAGGTTTCAAGAATAAGGTAGATGAAGTACACCTTTTCAGCCCTTCAGTGACGACTATAAAAATAATAAAATCTTCATTAAAACTTCGACTTTTTTGCCAACTCGTAGTAAACCGATTCTGCTAAAACTTAATGAATATATTTCCATATATACCAATGCATTAAATGTCAAGTTTCGTGATAATTAATCTTAAAAAAAACAAACAAGTTTTTCATCTTAAGCTTTCTTCTTGATGGATTGTAACTTTGGCAGCTGTGTGATGTAGTCAACCGATTTTTGATAAAACTAAATCACTTAAGTTTTATCGAAATCGGTTAACTACATCATATAGCATCATTAAAAAGTACAAAAACTAATTAAAAATAAGTTTAATGCCACTGCCTTTCGAAATAAACAACTTTTAATACCAAAACCTTTTTAAGAAACGATAATTCCTATTGGGGCTAAACGATATAGTTAGTCAACTATGATAAAATATGATGAAAATATATTAAAATTCTATAGATTTCATTATTCACATGAAAAACAACAAAGTTATTGATACTAATCTCATCGCTCCTATGAGATCTATAACATATGGTCGACTGATTGGATTGATTTTAAGATATTAATCGATGAGCAGTCTTTTTCTTTGATTGTGTTAATCCAGACAGATGAATCTACGGACATACGAATTCAGTTCTTTAAGCTTATTAAAAATATATATATACATATACTTTGAATAGGCGAAGATGCGTCCTTCTAACTAAAATAAAGGAAGGTATCCTTTTTGTAAGGGTTTAAGCGATTGATAATGTCGCTATAGAGATGAGTCGGTCTCATGGGTAAAAGTAAATGCATCTCTCAAACGAAGGTCTCTGTAATCTCTGTTAAGCAAAAGATTGTCAAGTAAGTTCTTCGTCATTATATATACATATGAGCGAATGTATATATATTTCCTGAAAAGTCTACACAGGAACCCAAGTCAATGGCATGAAACATGTATCCATAATTCTAGCATAATGAAGGAATTGGTTAACGAATTTAATAAAGTCTTGCACAGAAGAAAAGGAAAAAAAATGATTGCCTACATTTGGTGTCATAAATTAAAATCTAACAAAATAAATCAATAAAGATTAAATCTTACGTGAGACACACACACACACAATGTGCACTCGTACATACATACATACATACATACATGCTTATAGTCGGGGGGGTACTTGTAGATCGTGAAGTGTAGGCATAATCCAGCTTGCTTTGTCTGCCTATGCCCTCTCTAAAGACCCCCACCCTCTACATACCTCCCTCTCTCTCCCTCTCTCTCTCTCCCTGTCTCTCTCTATGCCCACTTTAGGTCTATGTCTGTTTTATGTTTTCTGTGTTCTGTTTCGGTATCTGTGTAATCTTTAGCCACCTCCTTTTGCCCGCTCCTCTGACGCGATTTTGTATCTGTAACTAACAAAACGTGTGGCCGCATATATGAAAGCATTGCCATATGTCTATGTATGTATTGTGTGTGTTTTGTGTGTGTGTGTATGTGTCTGCCTGTCAGCCCCTTGAAAACTACTTAAGTATTTAGGTCTTTGCGCTGTCGCTTCGCATTTTGAATGCTGAATAGGTATTTAAATTTTTCATACAACAAATTCTATGAGCGCCTTTGCTTGCCTTCTCTCAGCCTGCCGTCCATCCATCCATCTGTCCGTCCGTCCGTCCGTTCATTCGTCCAATGCCTGCTGCCTCTTTGTAGACATGGACGAGGAACCAAATATCAGACAGCGACCGCTTCAGATATGCAGAAAAGGCAGTTCAATTCATTCAGTCAGTCGGTTGAAAAGCAGCTTAGCTTAAAGCTCCCTTACCTACCTACCTACCTGAATCTGAACAATTCACATCCGTTGAACGGAAATTCTACAATTCTTTTTTTCTGATTTCATTTTTTTGTTGCTATTTTCTTTTTATAGATTTTCTTGTTTTGTTTTTTTTTTTATTGATAAAGAATGAATGCACTTTAATAATACGCAAAATAATAATAACAATATGTGTCTATATAGTACAGTATAGAATTATAGGGATCGGAATAGAATAGACAGTGGCAAACATAAAAAAACAACAACAACAAAACAAGTAAAAATCATATAATACCAAACAATGGAAGATTAGTAAAAGAAAAAAAATGTATATAAAAAAAATATTCCGGAAATTTGTATGAAAAGTTGATTTCTATACTTTATAGAAAACATCAGCTAGATAGGGTATATATATTACTTGGTTGTGAAATCAAGAATTTTGAAAATAGAAAAAGCAATTGTTTGTGGTGTAGTTCATTAAAAACTATTATGTAAGACACACACAAACACACACACCACACCACATATAATTATACAATATTGTTGCTAACACTTACCATTTCAATATATAATTAGTTTAGTATTTGTTAGAGGCAAATGTTGCTCTATGTGGCCCTGACAATCAGTTAATATAAATTTAACTAAAAAACTCAAAAAAAGAGTATCTTAAAGTCATCTACAACCTATCGAGTATATTCTTTATTATTTAGAGGCTAAAGGGTGCCAGTCAGATAGCCCATTGTTAATTCTTTTGCTCTTGCTATATGTAGAAATAATCCTGAATGAAGCTTAGAATAGTTCAAGTTTTATTTGTCATATCGAAAGAAACAGAAAAAAAAAACACAAAATGAAATAAAAGAAAAAAAAAGAAAAGGTTTCCTATGGGTGGTCCAATCTCAGTAGGGCGGCCATGGAGAAAGAACACATCCAAGAAATTCTTCAAAGAGATTATCATGTCTGAAGAGAAACAAGAGTAAAACATATATATATATATATATATGTATGTTTTTTGATTTGTTATTTAAATCATGATATCTAGCTATATAATATAAACTATGAATTTCTGAACACTTTAGTATGATACGATAATTTTATTTTATTTTTGTTTTCATTTTCATCCAAAAATGTTTGCGTTGGCCTTAATTAATATTTTCCTTTTCCTTTATCTTTTTTTTGTTTTTGTTTTTGTACATTTGATGGCATTAGTCATCATCCGTATATCTGCATGTAGTTGAAAAGTATTTGCGGTGCTACTGTGCAACAATTTTCAAACAATTTTATATATGTATATGTATATATATAAATGTATATATTTTTTTAACGACTTGCGGCTTATGCTGGTTCTACAGTTTCGTTGTGGTATGTCCGTTCCTTATACCCCCCACACCCCCTGTTAACAAACTGAAGCTAAAGAGACGTAGACGGAGACAGAGTGCCGTGGCCGGTGCATTCATGTGGAAATGAGTGCAGCCAGCACAAGTACCACACAAAGTTGCATACAACAAAACGAAACGAAACGAAACGAAATGAAACCAAACCGCATAGCACAGTGGGAAAACAATGACAATGTGTTCCCCCTTTTTCCTGATCCCCCCTATATAGTTACTTTAACGTTATATACACACACACACACATACATACATAAGTGGTAATAATAATTCCGCTCAAGAGGCGTCGCCCGGCGTTTCATTTCAATGACATACAAACCACACGATGGAAACACTGGTGATGACGCCGCTGATGATGATGATGATGGCAATGGCGATGGCGATGGCGATGGCAAAATGTAAATGGTAAAGCGTTTTGCTGCCGTGTTTTCTTTTAACCCTCCCACCCCCTTCCACCTCTATATTTCTTTATTTCTATCTATCTTTTTGTTGTTGTCATCATTGTGGCAACCCTACAACTTAACAACCCGCATAGGCCAAGTCTTCTCCTCCTCTTGAAAATAACAACTGATACGACAGTGCATAAGGCAGAGATAAAACACGAAATGTTTAAGTCTAAAAATGTCATATGAAATGATTAGATGCCCTAGAAAGAAAAAAAAATAAATAAGAAATTAGTTTTAAATTAATGAATCCAATAAATCACATACACAAATAACACGAAGAATTTATCAATTATGCAAATTGAGTCACATGGAAAATAGGTTATTATTCAAATTTTGTTATTCCAAATGGAATGAAATTGAGGCTCAATGGTGATAGTCAATGCGGGTACAAGTACACATATATATATGTAGATATACATACATACATATGTATGTATATAAATATATTTGTATATCAAGATAACATTCTCAAAAGGCTGACGTCAATTTTTTATTTACTTTTTTACACTAGAGTTGCGTAAGCTTATGCATTCAGTTAATGCTCAAAGTAGTTGGGAATTATAACTACTTATTCTGTATAATTAGATTGGATCAATCAATACGTTTTTTGGGTTACTTTCTTTTGAGAAATTAAGTCTTTTATTTACTATTCAAAGAACTTTTAAAAATAATTAAAAATTATCATAAAAATTAATTAATTATTAAATTATTTTCTAATTTATTCTTAGAAAATTATAAAGCGAAGAAGGAATACTCAATTAAAATATTCTTTTTATCAACTATCTATCTACGTATGTGGATTCTCACAGTCATTATGTAAAGATTTAAACAAAAGATATATGATATTCCGTATACCCGTTTTATTAGAAGATACCTAAATATCTTCCCCATATTGACAAAGAAGCAATGCAATGCACCTACCCGATGGCTTAATATTTGCACGTGCTCATGGTTCATTCATTGCCCGGGACTGTCTGGTTGCTTCTTCTTTTTGATGATTGCATTGTCTCGTCATGGGTCTCGAGTGGTTTTCTGCCACCGATTCAGTAGATCCCCCCTGCCAACATTAATACCCTACCCTCACTTGACATACAATTATGTTGATGACATTGTTGTTTATATGTGCCTTCGCCGACGGAACCAACCAACTTTTATGTGCATTCTGTTCTCTCCTCTCTCTCTACTTGGTACTCGACGCATTCACATATATAGTATTATAGGCCCCATATATCTCCTTACTCTCTGTCTCTCACTTTTGTTCACATATACATACGTACATACATATATATCTTTTTCTATGGCCATAGCTGCATTTTTATTGTTATCGTTTCATTGCCATTTGCTGACGCGGAGATGACAAGAACATGGTATAGTATGGTATAGTATGGGGACCATGTGATGCTACGGAGGATGGGAAACTGGGGAGAAGCCAGTTTAGCAGTTTTTACTCGTTTCTCTCATTTTGTTTTTTTTTTTGCGGCGGCCTTAATTAAAAATTCTTTGGGTGTCAAATGGTTCGCTGATGCCAATGGCTATGCCGTTCAAGCTAAAGCCGATGATGATGATGATGATGATGATGATGATGATGATGATGCTGATGCTGCTGAATGCTGATACTGTAGTTGTACCTCTAGGGTTTCCCTTCATTTCTTTTTTTCAGTCTTTCTTCTTTACAATCAGTATCCAATGTAGCCAGGCCTTTCATCACACACATCACAAGTAACCGCATAATTGATTCCTTTGATATTTGTATATGTATTTATATATTCGTTACTAGTAGGGTTTCATTACATTCATTACATTCTTCTATATATTTTTGAACGAGCAAGTTGAAAAGTATTTAATTCACACAATAATTTCATTAATCAAATATTCAAAATTAAATTAACATTTAAATGGAAATTTTTAGCGCTTCTAATTGTTAACACAACTAATTGCAATTCGATTTAGTTCAATTTCTTTCAATATGATTTTTTATTTAATCAAAAAGAATTGGTTAAATTTAATTATTTATTTTTATTTATTTATTTATAATCCAACAATTGACTATAACTATTTGATGTATTGTATACAGTAGAATCTGGTTAAAACTACTCCTCTTATAACATCCGTCCGGTTATAGCGCCTTAAGTTTGATGACTTGATTGGACCCCATACAAACTTATAAGAAAGGAGCCTTCGGATAGTACGTCTTCCGGATATAACGACGAAAATCGTCGGACCCTTGAGCGTCGTTATAATCGGATTCTACTGTAATTTACCAATTAATAAATTAAAATTTCAATTTTATTTCCAATAATCCTAATTCCAATTATCCGAATCTCGCATTTTCCGCAATATCTTTTAATCAATTTTTTTTCCAACAACTTTTATTAAAAAAGTTTAAGTTTTAAATTTAATAATTTGAAGGGTACAAAAATTGATTTAAAAATCATTATTCATATTTAATTTCTCAAAAAAATAAAAAAAACTATGACTAATCCGATTATTGGGATCAGGTTTGATCCCAAGTAATTCGGATACTCGGAATCCTACATTATCTTATTAATAATAAGGGAGGAAAAAAAAAACAAAATGATCAAAGAAATATATAAAAAAAAATGAGAGAGATTTGTCTCATATGAACTCAATTGAAAATAAATCAAATTTCTAATAGAATGAATTGGAAAACAACGAAATTCCAATTCTGTAAAAAGCAGAAAGAATACATTTCAACATTTGAAATCTTGTGAATAAATAGAACTCCATAATCAAACCTTTGATCTAATGAAAAGGAAAGATTTAGAAGAAGGAACCTACTAGAATAATGCATGAGATATTGGTTGAAATTAAATTAGGCCTGATTTTATATAGTTGGGTTTTTCTTTACAGTCATTCTCTTTGTATTGTTTAGCTTCGTTATTCGAAACAGTAGAAGAAAAATTCAAAGTCAGATATTGTAAAATATTCAGGAATATATTTCAATATACATATATCGTCTTTGAATGGAGTGGGAGAATAATTGGTACAAAAGGCAGGCAACTGTTAGTAAATGATTGTAAACATTACTTATTTACTTAATTACTATTCTTTTTTTCTTAAATGTATTGTACACATTTGGGAGATAAAAATAATAAAAAAATATCAAAGAAGCTAACTTCGGCCGTGCCGAAGTTTGTATACCCTTGCAGATTAATTGATTACTTTCTCCGTCATATCGGATTCAAGATATTTTAAAAATTGGAAATATAAAATTTTAAAAAAAGTTGAACCAAAAAAAGAAACAGTAAGAAAAATTCGAGTTTGCCAACGGCCAGATTTGAACCTCCGCTCACGTCATTTCTAGAATCGATCTCTACCTATTGCGCTACTAAACTTATAATTCACTATCTCGCTATTTCGGTATACATTGCAAGCGTCCAGCTTTCGCTCTCTAAAGTTTCTGACGAATTCTAGAATACAACAACACAATACAAATAGTTTTTTGTCTCTTTCTGTTTCGCACTCAGCTTGTAGTTTTTTCAAGCACGTGTTCGCATATATGTATGTAAGTATGTATGTATGTTTGTATGTTTCCATGTATGTTGTTTGTGTACGAATATATAAAAGCAAATATAAACGTATTTAATTGGCTGCATATGCAAACATACTGATGCTGATGGGGGTTGATTCATTGATTTTATTGATTTATGTCGGTGTTTATTATCCGATCTGATTCAAACTTACTGATATGATGTAAAAGTATAATTCTCATCTGATCACCAAATTTGGTTGAGATATCTTAAAAACAAAAAGTTTTTCTCACAAAAACATACTTTTTCTGATGGGGGTTGATTATTGATTTTATTGATTTATGTCGGTGTTTATTATCCGATCTGAATCAAACTTGCTGGTAAGGTGTAGAAGTAGAATTGTCATCTATGTGCCAAATTTGGTTGAGATATCTTAAAAAACAAAAAGTTTTTCTCACAAGAACTGTTTTGAACAACTCACATTTTGACCGAGGTACCTCTGATCTTTCCTATTTTTCTATAACTTATAGTTGTCCGATCCTACCAACTCTCGAACTTAATTTGCTTGCAACATCAACGGACAGAATGATATGACTTTTATTCACGTAGCTCAAAATTTAAGATCGATTAAGTATGTAGAAACAGACAGACGGACAGACGGACAGACGGACAGACGGACATGGTCATATCGACTCGGCTTTCGATGCTGATCAAGAATATATATACTTTATGGGGTCGGAAACGATTATTTCTATGCGTTACAAACATCTGACCAATTTTATTATACCCTCTGCAAGGGTATAAAAAATGGAATTCATCTCATAGTAGATAGATATTAATCCTATATAATTAAACCCAAAAGTAAATCTTTCACATTTATTATTTTTCAATACATATATGTATTTTCGATCACACAACTAAAGGCCAGAAAGGGCAACCCTAATCTTCTATTAAAATATTCTCAAACCATCTGCATATCTATGTATGTATATACATAGATACATATGAAAAGATAAAGATAAAGCTTCCTTTTTTACCATTCCTTTGGAAATTTGTTGAAGCTGCAGAAAACTTTCCAAACTAAGCAGATATCTAATAAATTTCCACTCAAAAGACACGTCGTAACACAAAATATGCGTGTAAATTTCATTTATTGATTTATAGATGCCTAGGAACAATGTCTTTCACACACACACACACACATGCATAAGAGAAGGGGAAAAAGCATTTGTATAAATACGCAAAATAATGGCGTCTACGTCGTCTCGAATGGTGCGAACTTCCTGTGTCCCATAAATCAAGATGAGAGAATCCATGAATTTGGTTGAAGTTCTTTACATACATATGTATATGTATGTATGTACATATGTATATGGATGTATGTATATATATATATATATATATATATATATATATGTATATATGTATGTATGTACATAAGTATTTTTTTGTGTGCTTTTTATTTCGCGGCGGGCCACCCTGCGTTTTTGGTTTTTTTCTCGGTTGAAAAGTTCTATTTGATTTTGTATTTGAAGCAAAAATGCTGAGTTCACATAGAAAATTTGCTGTTAAACAAAAATTAGTAAGGAAGAGTGCGATGAGATTAAAGTTATACGGCACGTGAGTGGGAAATCAAAGGCAGACCAAAACCCAAGGAGGCAAAAGGCTAAAGAATATATATTCTGCAGTCTCAGGCCAGGCCTCGGTCTTTGTTTGGGGCCATTTGATAGAATGGTGGAGACTGGATATGGTGCTCCTTCTGCTGGTGGTTGTTAGTCTGAACATGAAAGTTGGAAAATTACTTGAGCAAATATTGCTTTGTTCAAATCGCCAGCTGGAAATTATGAAACTTGAACAGAAAAGAGACCGACCACCACGACACAGAGAAGGAAAAGAAAAGAGGGCGTTTGGGAGTTAGCAATTAGAAAAGTTTTTCCAGCTAAAACAAAAAAAAAACAAAAAAGGAAGGGAAAACTTTTTTTTTTACCCCTCTCTGCTGTGCCTTTTGAATCAATAACCATGACAGAACGAAATGAAGAACTTTTATGACCACAAATCAAAATTGAATTTCTATGGAATAATAATAAGTATTTGAGACAATAGAGAAAGCAAGCAGCAACCCTTTTGTTGTCCCTGACTTTAGTGAGGAATAGAATATATACGTATGTATCAAGTATACGATGACCGGCTGCTGTCAAGGCTAAGCGCATGGCTAACGCCTTTTTCAAATCATTTAATTACTTTGAGATGTTAAAATACCTTAACCCAGGGGACCAGAAATAACTATTACCTGCTATGCTATGGCTATGGTTATGCCTTTTGCCCTGTTCTTAAAACCAATTTCCATTTCTCCTAGACAAACATATGCTGCATAGAAAATGAGTGAAATAGAGAGATAGAGAGAGAGAGGAGTGTGAGTGAGTGGATCGTAAAAAATTATCTCTTGCATTGTTTAGTGGCACGGTTGGGGTGCCATAAAATCTTGCAATGAACACAAGCCCATGGGTACCGCCGACTGCCGTTGCCGATGCCAATGCCGACACAGAAACAACAGCATAGCAATTGACTATCGACTGCAGAGAGACTATAGACATATAGACCCATCGACAGACAACCCCGACAAAGCCATTGCCGAAGCCACAGCTACATCCAAAGCCAAATCCAGAGCCAACCGGCGACGGCGGCATAAATCACTAGAAACTTGTTAATTGTGCGCTATTTATTATATGCATTTCGGTTTTAAGGGTAACATTGAGGTGGTAAGTGAATAGCAACAGCAACAACAATATACCCACAAAAGAGAAACGGACAGGTGCTTTATATGTATTAGGGTGTGTGCGTGCGTGCGTGTTCGATAAGATTTGTATGTCTATATATATATATATATTATCAAACTAAAATTAACCAAAAAGGAAGGGTAATAAATTTTCAATCGAATTGAGAAAAAATGCCTCTGATTGAAGCCATGTTAAATTTTTTTTCTTGTCGAAATCATGAATATCTTACTTACATATCAGTTTCCAATTTAAATATATATGAAAGTTAGAAATTGAGTTTATTCTTAGCTATTATGGTCTGAAAATTAAAATATATAGGTATATACATATATATTGTTTCTTACCAATTATTATTCTCGATAACTTAAAGATTAAATAATAAATAATAATAATGACAACATTTTCTCTAGATCTACAAATTATAATAGGTGCGATTTCCAGAGAATTTATTTTATATAATTTTTGGTTTTTATTTTAAGTTACTGTGAGGATTTCTCAAATTTTACTGAAGCAATGCACTAAAAATTTTAGTGTAACTTTTCTTTATTAATTTTATTTTATCATACTAACTTTATCATAAGCTTCACGGAAAGTATACGATAAATAATTGTTCTTTTATTTAGACAGCCGCATTTTAGCAAACAGTTTTTCTGGCTCCAGATTAATAATATTTTGATCTTTTTAATTCTGGTTACTGGGAAGATTACAATCGTAAGAGACTACACACCACATTAGCATATGTGTACATATTTTTGAATCTATTCTTTAAATATTAACAAAATATATATCTAAAATATATTGTCATTTTTTTTGCACTTGAGGTGATTTACATGCAAACCAGAATATCCACACACTTTGTACAAATTTTATATGCATTTTGAAATCAAATATATATTTATATATATATTTAACAGATTATATTTTTCCAAAACTGGTTGTTTAGTTAACAGTATGTATTAAGAATCGTAGAATGTATTTTCTGGCCATCACCCTAAAGAAACCTTATCCTTCTGCTTGAATTAAGATTATCGTCAATTTACTAGACATTTCCCAGGAAGATCAAGAGATTTCCATGGCCATTGATTATAATGAAATTTAATTGCCATCGATGACCAAATGAGTCAAGTTATACAGAGTTTTACAACTCAGGACCTAAATAGAGGTACATATATCAATTTTCAGCTTTTTTTAACGGGAATTAATTGCAGTACAATAGAATTGATTTAACTTAATAAATGCATCAAAATTGAACAGGTTCTATGAAAATATGACTCATAGAAAACGTATTTTGTTTTGCTAACATTTTGCAAGTTGCGAAACAACATTTTGATATTTAATTCTTTCTCTTTCACTAATTTCTAAAACTTGTTTTAAAAATTCATTAAGTTAAATTAAAAGTCAGTGATTAGAACTTTAATGGAATATGCCAAATGAGTTGCTGTCGATGAGCGGTTAGCTCAACATGTCAAATAATCTAATCAGAACAGTGAGTTTTATATGCCAAATATATATATATCAATATTCCAAAAAATCTTTCTATTTAGTTATTTGTAGGTTTACTACTATTTGTCCCATTAATTTGGGGTGAGTTGGTGCCTAGAATACAACTTGATGGCTATGTACTGGAGCCAACTTCAATTGGCTATATATTGAGGTGAATCATTACAGCCAAATAATTTGATTAATATTATCAATTTAATTATATTTGATTACCTAGAATAACACAAGAAAATGGCACTGCCTATCGTAATGAAGATGTCAAACAGCTTTATCCAGGGTCACCATTAATTATTGAGGGCACAATTCGACAAGAATATAAAGGAAAAGATGGCAAAGTTGGCAGTTTAATGGTGACTTATCAGGCAGGAGAGAAAGGCACTTTGGCCAAAATATATATATGAATCGCCTAAGTATATAACTCAAGTAATTGTAAAATCAATGGTTGAGCGACTTAATGCCGCAACTTTAAAAACAGCAGCTGGTTAAATTTTTAATAAAATGTATATATTAAATATGATATGCTTTTATATAAGGCAGAATATAAATCGAAAATTTTAAATCAAACTTACCAAAAAATTTCCTTTGTTATATATATAAATAAATATATTATAGGAACGTCCGTATTCGTTGTTTTTTTTTTCACTTCGAGAAACAGATCGTTCTTTTAAATATTACTTAAGACAAAGAGTAAGATATATCTTAAATCTAATAATGCACATGTAGTTGTATCTGGACACACGGACTGTGTGTTTATAAAAACTTTTAAATTACACACCATGAAACATACAAATAAATTTCCCAAACAATAATATTGCTACAATATGTACCTATATAATACATTAAATAAATCATAAATAAAGTTTATTTGCTCATTTTTTGAAATCACTTAACAAAGTCTTGCAACTTTGAAAATTACTACCGATTCTTTTTAATTTTGGTACAAATCTAAATTTAAAATATAAATTATTTTCCTTCAGCTGTTAGTTTTTGATTTTTTAATTTTTCACTTCTTTGAAAAGTAGTGGGTAAACTATTAGTCATTTCTCCTTGGATGACGATTTAAAACTTATTTTAAATGATTTAAAACATTTTCCAGCTGTTAAATATAAAAAGTGAATATATTAAATGATTTCCAGTGAATTTTCTCCGTCCAAATTACCCGGAATAAAATAATACACAATGAAAATGCTATTTCTTGACACCTAAAAAAAAGATTCAAATGCAAGTTAAGTGGAGATTAATACCTAAAAAACTCGGAAAAATCAAACATTTTTTCCGCATTTTCTCAAAGTCTGAAGTAATAAGAATATCTGGTAAGAAATAATAAGGTTATATTTCGGTAAATAAGCGGAAAACTTGAAGTATGTTTTATGATGCGAACGTCGTGACACGCGTTTTTTTAAACCACATTTTGCATATCGGTAACAAAATTGATCGGTAAACAAAATTTCTCAAAAACTAATCAAGCGATTGCCTTGGGGTTTTCTGGCAATTCTTTACTAAAATTTTTGAATATTAGTTATGGGCAAAATTTAGACCAATTTTAAAGTTATTTTTTATGTCCATCAGTTTGTCAAAAATTGATACTTTTCAAACCAGCTATGATAAAGACTCGATTGGAGTATCCAGTTTGAAAATGTTTTTGGTTTTCCCATTTCTGATGATATTTGAAAAACCGCCATTCGGTTGATTTTTATTTTTTTTTAGCTAAAGAAAAAATTGAGGACATCTTTAAATACAATTAAGTTTTCTTTCAGCTAATAAAACTACAAAGTTAAAGGTTAAAATAATTTTCCTTGACCATTTTTCGGGTTTCTAGGTGTAAATCGAACCTTGCACACATTTTAGCAGGGAAGTTGCTCTTTTCAGTTAACCATTAAAATTACCGAAACAAAAAACTATTAAGATTGAATTTAACCTTTTGAACATTGTCATTAATTATGATTGAATGTAAGGAACAATGCTTTGATTGACTTCATTCTGCATTTGCTAATGAAAACCAGTTGAAAACCAGATGTTTCTGAGACCTAATTTCTTTGAGTTGTCCTTGAAAAGAATCCCTGGAAAGTTGCTCAATCTCTAAGCCGAGTTCCTTTAAAAATTTACAGATTTTTACCTGTGAAGAAATAACTCATCCTATTCACATTTAATTTTATCCTAATGACCATTTCCTGTTGATCAGTGTAAAGGAAATGTTTGTTACAGTTTCGGCCCGCCCCCCTTTGGGTCATGGCCATGTCTTTTAATATTTTCAATTTTATTTTGAATCGTCTATTCACAGATGTGTACTCATATTTAGCTATAGCTATTCAACAATCTCTGAACCATTTGTATCAACAAAATAAACGTTACACAAATATTTATAAGCAAATGGGGCGCATATTTTTCTCTCTCTGTGTGTGTGTGTGTGTGTGTTTGTATGTGGGTTGTGAAATAAAGTTTTGTGTGTTTTCTGTTTGCTGTTTTCCTCCTTCTGCTGCTGCTTTTCTAGCTAACATTTAATGTTTTTATTTGGTTTCATTAATGACATGTCTGCGATACTTGAGAGGAATGGAAGTGGCAGTCGGAGTGGAAGTGGGAGTGGGTGTGGGTGTGGATGTTAAAGTGTACCCAGTGGGTCTCTAGCTAAACTAAGTCACGGGCCAGTCCCGTAGCAATGGCCCAGGGTATATTGTTGTTATTTATTTAGTTGAGTTGACAACAGCAAAACGCAAAGGCAAAGGAGGGGGGCAACACACAATATCGACAATGATGATGATGATTGCCAACTGTCGTCAACAAGGGCCTCTTTTGTTGTCTATTTATAAGAATTATATTTGCACTCTTTTGGTCGCCAACGAACACTATGGAATATTTGTTTCAACAACAAAATTGGAAAAATAGAAATTAATAATTCTCTAAAAATAATTTGAACAACAATTTGTTGTTAATTTTCCATAAATAAAATAATATTTGCTTTTTTTTCTGTGTATAAGAACATAGATTAAAATAGTTTATTTCATTTTGAACCCACTGTACCGTGCCTAGCAGAGCTTATTTGTGTTTCGAACAAATCAACATACAGATGGACTAACAATCACACACACACATACATACACACGCATACATATACATGCACACAAAGTCGTTTCATCATCGTTTGCTTCAATTACTTTCATAAATTATCAATAATTGCCTAATGTGCTTATCAAACAAAAACTGAGAGGAAGGGAAAAGGTAAGGAAAAAGGAGGTGCAGAGGGGTGGCAAGAGAAGGTAATGCAAGATACTGGCACCGCCTTGTAACCCATTCAACCAACCATCGTTATAATCATTATCATCATCAGTCAGGCTAAATCTACATATATATGTAGATATGTATGTATGTATATAAGTATCTATATAGCTTTTGCCCAGGTGTATTGAATGGGTCTACGCAAAAATTCATTTGAAATTCATAAGCTCATTAAATTTTCAGCAGACAACAGCAGTTTCAGTTTCAGTTTCAGTTTTCAGTTTTTCTGTTCGCTCGCTGGGCAAATACAATTAAAATGCCATAAAGCAAATTAGCCAAGACAAACTTTTCATATTTTGCCGCGAGCTGCAAATTAGAAGCGACAAGACGAGAGAGCAGCAGCAGCAGCAGCTGATAGATAGAGGTTGTGTCATGAAGGGGGGGACAAGGGGAATCCAAGCCCGGTACCGGGCATGAGCACTAAAACACATCCTGACTGGTCTGGGTCTCCCTTGCCTGACTTTGTGGATAATTGCCAAGCGTCCATGGGCTGCAACTTCAGCACAAATTGTTGGTAATTATGTGGCACAAAGTAAAGTAAAACCCGACACACACACACTCACACATTTCTTTAAAAGGAAAGGAAAAATCAAAAAAAACACCCCCTAGCATTAAATCCAAAGAAAATCTGTTTTAAATATAATATTCTAGTTAATGGAAAAGATTTGAAATTTATATATATTATCGTATGTATTTCATACTAATGAAATTCTAAACAATATGTTTCTCAATAATTTTTTCATATTTCTTATTGCTTATGTATATAAATACACTGATAATCTCAATTTCTTTTTATTTTTGCAGAAGCCATGGAAATATTGTTAATAAAGAGAAAAGAAAATATATATGTATTCGGTCGCCAATGACATTTATAAATTTCATAAACAATTCATGAACACATTACAGAAAATAAGCCGAATCATTAAAGTCATTTGTCATGCAAATAAAGGTTATCCCACTGTTTATTTAGCTATCAACCGATATTACCGCATTGTAAACTCAATTTAATTGCGGAAATAACCTGTCAGTTAAACATATCCTTAACAACTGTCCTAGAATCAACCGCTGCAGCAATTCGTGGTGTATTGCTGAACCTAATAGGGAATCCCGCAACTTAAAACATTAGAATGACAATAAAATTTCTTAAAAGAATATAATCTGCTATATAAAATATAGAGTAATCAAATCGATGGCCTAGTTGCTAGTACTCATTGCTTTTTAGTTCTTGTATTGTAAGCACTTTATGTTTTAATAACTAATATATGTCAATGAATAAATAATTCTAATCTCTTATACATATATAAACTTTATTTTTACCAATGAACTTCTTTGTGCCTTTTTATACCCTTGCAGAGGGTATATTAATTTTGGTCAGAAGTTTGCAACGCACAGAAGGAAGCATCTCCGACTATATAAAGTATATATATTCTTGATCAGCATGAATAGCCGAGTCGATATGACCATGTCCGTCTGTCCGTCTGTCCGTCTGTCTGGATCAACAGCTTCTCCTCCGAGACCATAAGAGCTACAGAGCTGAGATTTTCAGCATAGGCTCCTTTTTGCTGCAGGCATTGTATATCTCGGAATCATCCCGATCGGACGACTATATCATATAGCTCCCATAGGAACGATCGGTCAGGAATAAGCTTTATCCTCAATAACTCTGTTGTTTTTTAACCGAATGCCACGAAATTTGATATTTATGAGTTTAATATGCTTCTTGATACTTTAACCAAGTTTGATCTGAATCGGACGACTATATCATATAGCTCCCATAGGACCGATCGGTCATGAATAAGGCTTATCCTCAATATCTCTGTTGTTTTTCAACCGAATGCCACGAAATTTGATATTTATGAGTTTAATATGCTTCTTGATACTTCAACCAAGTTTGATCAGAATCGGACGACTATATCATATAGCTCCCATAGGAACGATCGGTCATGAATAAGGCTTATCCTCAATAACTCTGCTGTTTTTCAACCGAATGCCACGAAATTTGATATTTATGAGTTTAATATGCTTTTTGATACTTCAACCAAGTCTGATCAGAATCGGTTGGCTATATCATATAGCTGCTATAGGAACAATCGGTACAAAAAAAATTTTGTATGAAAAATTTTTTTCCTCAAGCTCAAAATTTTGAATTTGTAAATTTGGTATGTTTAATTTACAATAATGCTTCTGGTGAATTATATAGAGAAAATCTGCAAGGGTATACGAACTTCGGCACGGCCGAAGTTAGTCCATCTTTCTAGTTTTGTTTGATTCTAATAAATTCTCCTGCTCTTAGTATTTGGATTAACTACATAGATCTATTTTTATTTATCTGGAAGCAACGCAGTTTATCCAGACTTTTTCTCGTTTTTTTATACCCTGTACCCATAGCGATCAAGGGTATGAAGTCGGATTTGTTTAACGTGGCGTGTACCCCTTAGGGGGTTTACAACCACGGTACTCAAATATGTCCATATGACATATAGTACAGTGGGCCAAAATAATGCGTCAGCCAACGCCCCTCAAAGATGAAACATCTTATCAGTGCCAATTGAAATGTATGCTGTCGGACATAGCATTTCCCCCTTGGGTAAGGGCGAGGTCTATCTAACACCTCTGCTGGTCTATGGGTACAGCACCCGGTTGAAACGCAACTCCACGCCGAACCCGAAGGCTCTTCCCGCATTCGGGCATTAACCACAGCCACTACGATCTCCCACAAGGGGCCAACCACTAACTGGGCTAGCTAATGGGCTACTAGCCCATCCCGTAGTACCAAATTAACAGCTTTGGTCGGCTGTTCGCAGCGAAAGCTACTAACCATTTTGTTCACGACAAACACGGATTGGGTGATCCATCGGCTTACCCCCCTAGGGAGGTTCACCTACCAGATTAGGCGTTCTGGTCAAGCCCCGTAGCATGGAACAAGTTCCACACTACTACCAGTTTCGGCTAACGTCAGCCCGGCACTGGTTGCTCCACGTGGTCCATCCCTCGCCGCCTCGAAAACGCCGCCCTCGCGAACGTCTCCAGGTTCCGCTGCTGCTCCTCTGTCTCCAGGACCCGGGAAAAGTCCCAACGGGCAACTTCCATCCTGACGCCAAGTCCGTCGAGGTCTCGCAAATCTGCATAGAGTGGGCAGGCAACTAGAACGTGCCGCCAGTCTTCGCACTCGGCACCGCAAAGACATGCGGGCGTCGCACTCAGACCTCTCTGATGCAGAAATGCGTTCAGCGATCCATGGCCAGTCAGCAGGAATCCAGCGTGGAGGCCAAATGCTTGGTCCTTCCGGCTGAAGACGAAGCGTACGTTCGGGATAAACTGATGAGTCGGTCGACCGTGCTCATCGTTATCCCACCTGCGTTGCCACTCGCAGCATATACGCTCGTCCAGCATCGCCTTCATCTGCCTCCGATCCAGATTTGCCACATCCAGACCGTACAGCCAATCGCCTTCCTCCAGCGGGTGGGCACGCTTGACTTTGAAACTGATTGCCAAACGTCTGGCAACCAGATCCAAAGGGTGAGCTCCAGCAAGCACCTGCAGTGCCACGGTGGACACTGTACGGCATACCGGTAGGCATCCTAAGAGCATAACTCTCTGACAAGAGATGAGGCGCCTCCTGGCCCCCGACTCTCTCTTGACAGCGGAATACCACACCGAGGCACCAAACAGTGCACAAGGCACCATGAGTCCGGCATAAACGGTGCGTCTTGCTCGAGGACTGAGTCCCCAGTCAACTCGTAGCACGCGACCCAATGCTCCGGCGACTCCAATTAGCTTACTGCGTAGTCCAGCAATATGCGGCTGAAAATTTAGTCGCTCGCCAACTGTGATGCCAAGGTACCGGTACTGTGTTACATATGGTAGGCTTGCTCCTGCAAACCTAACACAGGGCGGCCGCGATCGGGCCAATCTCCTTTAAGCAACATCATCGCCGTCTTGCTGGTTGAGATCGAAACGCCGACCTCTGCTCCCCAAGCTCCCACGACGGACATCAGCTCCTCTGCTCGACGCTCCAGTACGGCTCTCGACCTTCCCTCGACGATGACCAGCAGATCGTCCGCATACGCGCTGTATCCGCACAGGGGCTCCAGTCGTCGGAGCAGCACATCCATCATTGTGTTCCAAATGAATGGCCCACTGATGGATCCCTGGGGACATCCTCGGGTCACCTCCACGGTAACCTCTCCGAATCTGCTGGTCATTTTCGCACTCCTGCCACTGAAGAAGCTTCTCCACAAGCTGGCTTCAGGGCATCCCGCGTTGATCAAGCGGCGCATCACGGCGCTCCACTCGATGTTGTCGAATGCACCTTTGAAATCAATGAAAAGACCGAGCACGTAAGCCTCCTGGCTGGAGGCCACGCTGGTCTTGACATGACTCCAGGCATCTTCAACACTGCGATTAGGTCGAAAGCCGAATTGCCATCTATTTCCATCCGGGAGCACCTCCTTCATCCGATTCACCATGATTCCCTCCAACACCTTGCCGAAAACTGGCAACAAGCATATGCCCCGATAGGAAGCTGGGTCAGACCCATCCTTGTCGGGGCCCTTGAGTAGCGCCACTACACGTGGGCACTTCCACTCAAGGGGAAATATCCCTCAGCTATGCAGCGGGAAAACAACGCTGAGATGTGCTCGGGAATGGCACGCCATACCGCCTTGCAGATACCACCTGTGATGCCGTCTAGCCCGGGAGAGCGCCTGCTCTTCAACCGGGCCACGCATACATCGACCTCGAAGGCTTCGAGAGACGGTGCAGCTTCATCCGGAATGGCAATGTCATCACTCATCTCCGCAACTGGAAAGAAGTTACGGAGGAGGAGACTCGCACAGTCGTGCCATGTTACGACTTGCCTGCCATCCGAACGAAGACATCTCAGATCTGTGGACCGCTTTCGTCCTCGGCATATCCTGTAGACGTGCCCCCATGGGTCATCCCTGTGGTCTCCAACGAAACTTCGCCAGTGATCCTCCTTAGTCTGCAGGATGAGCTTCTTGAACTCGCGGACGGCTGTCCGCAGATGAGTTGCCAGAAGCTGCGCAGATTCATGGCCTCTGCGCCTAGCATCCTGGAGCCTTCGCCTCAGTCTCCTGACCTCTCGGCGTTTGGTACTAAGTTCAGTGGTCCACCACTTCACTTTTCCCACAGCTCTCGACGTCCTGCGGCCTAGCACTCTATCGCACACGGACTGTACGATGGTGCGTAGTGCAGTCACGGATGAATCCACCGGCAAAGCTCTGATGTGCTCCAAGGGAAGGTGCTCCAGGATTTCCTCCGCCAGTTCTGAGTCGAACAATCGCCAGTTAGCATTCGCGAGTTTCCAGGACGGCACAGGAGCATATGTGCTCTCAACTGTGTCTGGGGAAGGCGACACAACAACAGTAATGATGTTGTGGTCGCTCATCTCCCACTCGTCCACACTCCAGTCATACGTGGCCCACGTAGACGCTGCTTCGCTGACGATTGTCACGTCGATATCGCTCTGTCCGCGGCGATTATCAAACGTATACACCTCGCTGAATTGATTTAGAACTCCGGCTCGGCTCCCGAGAATCCAATCCTCCAGCTGCTCACCCCGCCTGTAGTTCAGTTGGCCACGAAAACTATCGTAGCGCTTACTGAACCACAAGGGGGATACAGCATTCGCATCTAGGCAGAGGATGACCGGAGTACTGCTCGCCAGTAGCAGTAAGGCATCCATATACAGGAAGTCCCTCGTTGTCAATTCGGCATGTGCATGGCAGTACAGTGAGGTCAGGTATATTGAGCCAAACTCACCTGTCACCCTCACGCATACTCCAGCCTCGGTGGTATGTGACTCGACTGGCAGGCAGATGACATCTGGATCGTCGATGATGACGGCAGCGTTTCTTCTCCAACCCTCAAAGATTCGGCTGCCGTACACTCTCATCCCGGCTGGGAATCCAGTGATACGGCCTTCCAAATCTGTGTAGGGCTCCTGTAGCAGCGCAAAGGGCAATCGGGAATCCCGCATACGCACACCGACATCGATGCACGCAACGCGACCCCGCCCACAATTGGCTTGGATGAGACCAAACATATTAATGTCTGGCCTGCACCCTTTCCAACACTCCTCGGTAAATCGGGCGCGATCCCGAGAGCATCAGATGCCCTGAGGGTTGCCCTTTGAAGCGACAGTTCCGGCAGTCCACCGGATTGCTGCACTTCGCTGCCTTGTGCCCAGCCTGACCGCACTGTCGGCACACGTCGGACTTCAGGCGGCATTCGGATACCTTGTGGTCAAATCCGACGCACCTATGACAAGCATAGGTACGGACGACCGGCCGGCATCGGTATGAAAACCACTTGATATAGACCCGTCCGGTCTTCTCAAGTATGGCCAGCGCTGCATCGTCCACATCAAGCGTCAGATTAATACTGACGCCATCTGTGACGGACCAAGGCTTTGTCTCCAAATGGACCGCCTTCTTAAAAACAACTGCCGTCATCTCCTCCTGGAAGTTGTTCACGAACAACTCTTCCATAAACGTCTCGGGGGCGATGCTCGTGTCCACGTCGAACACCGTCACCCGTGGCCTCACGCCCTTGCTCTGTTGGACTGTCAGTC